>OZ026614.1:98916021-99468521 GCA_964020975.1 Hermodice carunculata | reverse complement strand
TCCAGCTAGAAAGGGTACATATTGGTTCAGAGGTAAGTCAAATTGTTCTTATCTGAACCTGTACTATGCAAATTTGGTAATTATGGTTTGTTAGACAGGTATTCTTCTTTGATATGAAGCTCTGCATTTATAAGCAAAATTTCACGTATTTAGCTAATTCGTCAATTGCAACGTTCATATTTATTCATTATTATGTGGGTTGTCTTTGCTGAATATTTAGCTTAGACAAGGAGCCGCTACTCAGAGAGACATGTACGGGTAAAAGGCTCCGAAACATGTTGAGTAGTTACCCGCTGAAGACCCTTTAATTTATTTGGGCTAATACAGCCTACGTCAAAATTTTGCAGAGGAACGTGTGCAATATAGACAATAGTACTTCTATGTATATAAGTTAGACAGGGACAGGTTAGCTTATGGAGAGTAAAGAGTTCGGACTGCAGAATAGGGGACTCACTACCAGGAAGTGGTTTTGGACAAAAAGACTCAAATACAAATATATATCTTGTATTTGTGTCTTTTTGCCCAGAACCACTTCCTAGTAGTCAATACCCTATTCCGCAGTCCGCACTCTTTACTCTCCATAAGCTAACCTGTCCATGATCAGAACACAAAATGGTTCATAGCTGTAGTGTATTTGCACTTGCTTCTTGTCTTTTTACTGTGAGGACACTTTCTTCTGCAATAAATCAAGGTTCTAGCCATACCAAACAATTTTTGCATTAATTCAGTCATACATGTAGGCCACAAAGGGTAACTACACACATGAATGCACCTCTAAATCCTAAATCATTTTCTTTCCCCTGTTTCACTTCTTAAGACTCATAATATAACTGAGGTAGAGAACTCTATGGACTACTGTCCTGCTTTGGCTGATTTTATTTACAGCCAGGATTATAATAACAAGTGCACAGTGATCCAAAGGATCTATGTCCCACGCCACAATATTTAGCAAAAGTAGTTGAACTAGTTCGAAGGATGCACAAAAATTGATATGTTCTTGGGCCGTGTGACCTTGAAAATAGGTCAAGGTCAAAAGCAATACATGCCGCACATGCCCTTGGTTTGATGCATCTCTGGTATAAATTTTATTATTCTACCTCTAAGGGTTCTAGAGATATGTTGCCAGACACATGAAAATGGATATGTTACTGACATCTGTGACCTTGAAAATATGTCAAGGTCAAAAACAATATACAGCACACATGCCCATGGTATGATGCATCTCTGGTATAAATTTCATTATTCTATCTCTTAGAATTCTAGAGATATGCAGCCAGATGGACGAACGGATGTCTCTAGTTTGTTTCACTCATGTATTAACAATGATCGTGAAGTGAGTGTTTAAGGTAATTGACTATAGTCACCTCTACATCCAAGTGACATGAAATAGCAAGAGCCAACAATAAATGATGGTTTCTGACAGCAGAAAGATTAGAGAAAATCTCTAGGAAACAGATGGACACAGCCCCCATCCTCACTAACTCTATGTCCTCCTATGCCATTTTCGGTGGCGGGAGACAAAAAGAATACAGAGAACAAGAGAGCCCTGGGCCTAATCCTCTGCTGGCACAATGGCTTAATTGCACCTCTTTATTTCAAAGTTGAGGGTCCTCAAGTGGCTTCTGAACATATAATCCTTACGTGAATTTAGAGTATAAAACATCCACTTTACGCCTCATGTAATATTAGCTTATTTGTGCAATTCCTGTGATGGATATTGTTGTATGTGCCAAGACAACAATCAGTGAGCCCTTAACTTTATGTCTCAGTCACCTTGGGAGAGAAGATCAAGGCCACCAAGATTATGTAATACAAGAGGCCCACAGGCCTGGTGCTGTGCTGACATGCCATTGATGTGCAAGTTACACCCTGCCATTACAAAATCACCTGTTTCAACTTTACAGGCATAGTGACCTCACAAAAAATAAGTCAAGGTTATTGATATTATACAAAATTCTAGCTTTGGACATTGTCTATATATCCTATAAATTTGGCAAGCCCAATCCAATTACTTTTTAAGAAATAGAATTTTATATCCTAAACCACATTTTTGCTCATCATTTCCGTCAAATTATAGGTGGCACCACTAGTATCATTACCAACTTAGACTGTGACCTTCCCCACAATCCCACTGAATTTGGTGAAGATCTGCCAGAAATTGAAAGATGCTAGAGTGGTCACAAGATTTTCATATTTTGACCCCTATATTGTATGATATTATAGGTGGCACCACCAATGTATAAATTAACCTAGATTTTTCATACACCCTATAAGTCTTAAAGGTTATATTGGGCTAATTTCAAAACTGCAGTTGGCACGTTGGTCCCAAGATTTCACATTTTGACCTTTTTAAGACAACATGTGGCGCCACCAACATTGATGTCGACAAAGATTTTTATACACTTTACAACTTCTAAACTATATATGGGCCTATCTAACAAAAATGTGGGGTGAAGAGCATTCACGAGATGACCCCGATATTCAAACTGGCCATCTGACCTTGACTTTCAACTTGGATTAGAAAGGTGACTGTCCAAAATATGTTCCCCTCATCCAGCTTTCCATATATAGTCTGTTTGTTCAAATCCGGTAGTAGTTGATTGATTGAGCAGAAACAGAAACAATAAACTTGGACGAGCGCCAAACTCCATAATTAATGGGTCACAGTGACCTACTAGAAGCCAATCAGAGACCAAAAACCCAATGGCCAGGGTTGATAACTGGGAAATGGTACTTTAGGTGAAGACCATGTACCTGTATGCGAGACCAGGAGGCGAGTAATTCACGTATAAATTCTTGGTCACATATCTTTCATCAAATGGACTTAACTAGGTCACACTGCTGGGAAAAATTGTGGTGAATCTGCATACTCCTCAAGTATCAGCAGGTGATTATACAGCTTCAGTATGCGTAGGTGACCAAAACAGAAGTTGCTGTAGGTCACTGATATTCAAAAGGCAGACTTATGGGAAAACAGTACGGATGAATGAACTTGACCTACTTGTGACGATCTATGTCACATGTAGGTCAAGGTTAATTCTGCCTGACCTGATGACAAAGCTTTGGTGCAAATGCAATCAGCAGAGATATCATGGCAAGGCCATTTCTTTTCAATGCAGCACTGTGCTCTAAATATGTGAACCAGTGAATTAGTTTTCACTAGGTGTCTGAGGAATCCTGAGGACCAACTGTCATAAATAATTGGCACAACTACAACGAGTTATTTAATATTTGGAGATATCATGATACTGCCATTTTTCTTCAATGCAGCATTGTGACCTAGATATGTGACATACATGTAGTGACCTACTTTTCAATAGGTGTCTGAGGCATCCTTAGAACCGTCATAAATAATTGATGAAGCTACTTTCAATATTTTTTAACGTCTTGTGTTCACACCTTTTTTCAATGCAGTACTGTGACCTAAATATGTGACCTAGTGACCCAGTTTTTGATAAGCACCTGAAACCCCTCAATGGCCCCATGTAATAAAAATTTGGTCTCTGTAAAGTCAGTATTTTTTGAGATATGGTGGTAACAAGGCATGGACAGATGGACGCGTAGATGAGGACAAGACCCCCTCCTGCCAATATGGGCTGAGGGGTAAAAGTGATAACAGGAAGCTGGTTTTCAATAGGAATGTGGTCCACTATAATGTGCATCTCTAATAAAAAATTCGGTGAAGCTGCATTGGATCCTTGTTGAGATATTATGGTAACACCATCTCCTTCTGCACCAATCAGATGGCCTTGAAGATAACTACTTTTCAAGTTCCATAAAAACTTTATTAATAGAAAGAGGTAGCTGGTTTTAAATAGGAACCTGGTTCATCATAAGATGCATAGCTGCCATAAATTTGGTAAAGCTGTGGCCAATGTTTTTTTGAGATATTGTGGTAAAGATGTCTGGGTTGATGCCACTCAGACGGCCTTCAATTGAAAGCATTTAAAGTTACACAAATAGTTTAAAAATAATCCACAGAGGAAGCTGGTTTTCAATAGGAAACTGGTTCATAAAGTCCTTCTGTGAAAAAAAAAAATTGGTACAGCTACGGTGAATATTTTTTGAGATATTGCAGTTACATCGACAAGAGGGATGGACAGAAAGATGACACAGAGGACGTCAATACCCTCTGGCACTTTATGTGCCAAGGGTAAAAATCCTTAAAAATAAAAATCCTTAAAAATCAGGCATCCACTGCAGTGCCACCCAAGAACAAACTTTGTTTGTCCCTTTCATGAGGAATACATCCATCAAGTTTCAGCTTCATCTGAGTGACACTTCTGGAGAAGAAGTCCCAAATAGCAAATACACACAACAAATCATTTAAAACAAGAGGGCTGTATGAACAGCCCATGCTCAGTTCACCTAGATATTCATCACACTTACAGCTCTGTGAACTTTGCATAGGATCAAGGTCACCCATGTACTGAGTAAGTCTGACTTTTATGGAAGAACACTAATGTGTGCAACATCAAGGTCCCAGTTCAAGTAGTTCTCAAGTTATAGTGAAGAGAAAAATTCATGTATGTTGCACTGTGACCCCACAAACGAGGTCAAGGTCATTCATGTACTGTCTCAGCATGACCTTCATAGAGAAACATTAACATGTGCAGCATCACGGTACTAACTCAAAACAGATCTCAAGTTATCAAGTAAACAGTAAATTTCATGTCAGTTGTCCTGTGAATTAGCATTAGAATGCCCATTGACTTACATTGTAATCAATAGGAAAGCTGCATTGACCGATAAATACTCGAATTGAAAATCCTTAAAAATCAGAAATCCAAAGCAGTTCCACCTAGTAAACAACCTTGTTTGACCCTTCCACAAGAACAAATCCATCACATTTCAGCTTAATCTGAGTGACGGTTCTGAGAACAAGTGAAAAATAGCAAAACCATACAAAAAATTCATTTTTTTTAATTGCAGCACCACCTGGTGAACAAATTGGGAACTAGGTGTCCCTGCGAGTGTCTGTGTACGATATCAAAGCAATTGGGTGAGCTGTTTCAGAGGAGAAGACTTTTTAAGGTTTCCCCCAAAAAGAACAAACAAATTCATAAAAATTCCAAAAATCAATAGAGCGTGACCATTTGAATAAACTTGGTAGAGATCCATCCAAGGCACATCCCAACCAAGTTTGAAGTAAATATGGCCAAAATAATATAAGTTATAATCATTACAAGAAATTCGTATGTTATACTTTCCTATTAAAACTTTTGTAAAGATTTTTGAAAAAAATTCATTAAAAAAATTCCAAAAATCATTGGAACATGACCATTGGAACAAACCTGGTGGAAACCCACCTAAGGTACATCCCCACCACGTTTGAAGTCAATCTGGATGACCATTTTGGAAAAGAAGTCAAAAATGTGAATTAGCATTAGAATGTTCATTGACTTCCATGGTAATCAATAGGAAAGCTGCACTGACCGACAAGTACCCGAATTGAAAAAATCGTCAAAAATCAGGAATCCGCAGCATTCCCACCTAGTGAACAATTTTGTCTGACCCTCCTACAAGGAACATATCCACCATGTTTCAGCTTAATCTGAGTGACAGTTCTGGAGAAGAAGTCGAAAAAAGCAAAAACACACAAAAAAATCATCAAAAAATAGAAAAAAGATGCAGTGCCCTCTGGTGAACAAATTAAGAACTAGAAGTGCCCGGGAGTGTCCCTGTGGTGAGTGGTTTCGCAGAAGAAGATTTAAAAAAATTTCCCCTAAAAATGAACAAAAAAATTTATAAAAAATCCAAAAATCACTGGACTGTGACCACTTGAATTAATTTGGTAGAGACCTACCCAAGGCACATCCCCACCAAGGTTGAAGTTGATCTGGCCAATGGTTTTGGAGAGGAAGTCGAAAATGTGAATTGTGGACGACGGACAACGGACCCTTACAAAAGCTCAGCTGACTGACAAGTAAGCTGAGCTAAAAATCAGCAATCCACAGCAGTGCCATCTTGTGAACAACTTTGTTTGACCCTTCCACAAGGAACACATCCCCCAAGTTTAGGCTTAATCTGAGGGAGGGTTCTGGAGAGGAAGTAGAAAATAGCAAAAACCCAGAAAAAAATCACAAAAAATTAGAAAAAAAATCGCAGCATTACTTCGTAAACAAATTCAGAACTAGGAGTCCCCGGGGGTGTCCCTGTGTAATACCAAAGCAATTGGGTGAGTGGTTTCAGAGAAAGATGTGTCCCAAAAAAGAACAAAAATATTTCATAGAAAATAAAAAAATCACTGGTGTATGACCATTTGAACAAACTTTGTGGCGATCCACCCAAGGCAAGTTTGAAGTGAATCTGGCTGACAGTTTTAGAGAAGAGGTCAAAAATGTGAATTGTTGATGAAGAACAACAGACAGACGATGGATAAAGGACCATAAGATAAGCTCAGCTGATTGACAAGTGAGCTGAGCTAAAAAAGAACAAAAAAAAAAAAAAAAAGAAAGAACCCCCCAAAAAGAAAGAAAAAAAAAATTCCAAAAATCAATTGATGTCTGTTAGTTTGTTTGTCTCTTTTTTCTTTTTTTAAACTAGACCAAGTCTCCAGTGTAACTGGTCTTGCTCAGTATTTCCTTGTTAAAATTAATTGTGTGGAACACCCTCACATGTGTGCTCAGTCATGCAAGCTGCATTCTACTTTTTTCCATATACAGAGCATGCTTTGACATGTTACTCTTTTTTATCACTTGACCACTTTATACAAAATAGTGAACTAAACACTCTTCACAATAAACAAACACCACATACTATAATTTTTCAAACAGAATACAACGTTATAAATTTACTGGAGCAATGCTGATATGAATGGGGTATTCTGACTTGGGTGTATATAGATCCTGATGCTTAATTCTGTCCTACTGTAAAACAAATTTACTTGTTGGTACATTGTCAGTTGGATTGGTCACCTGATTTTCCGCGTATTATCACTGGAGCATATCAGTCAGCCAACCTGCCAGCCAGTTTTGAACGTTTGTAAAATGCAAAGAACAACATGGGAATAGACGGGTAATAAATCCAGGTGGATTATACATTTAGATCACTTCTCTCTGTAAGGATTTGGTAAGTATTATTGTTATTTTAAATCTGTTTTCAGACTGAAAGTACAAAATGTACAAAAGGAAGCCAGGTTATTTTAAGGTGATACAGGTAAGCATCAGTCAACTATTACTTTTCTGCCTTCTTAAAATGAAAGTACAGTCATGGATTTTTATAGGGCTTTGCCCTGTTTCCCAATAATCCTTACGGAAATAAATATGTTTTAACCAAAATGAAAGTGTCCATACAAATGTGGAAGTATACATTCTTTTGAAAGGAAATGATGAAGATATATCTATACATATGTATATGCACACACACACACCACAACTGCTTGAGTTAAAAATTGTCGTGCAGCCTTTGGTTTGTTCAGATATTACAATGCATATATATGTATGAAAATTTAGAGAATAAATTCCTTCTGGTTTAACCAAATTGTTGATTGTAGCAGCTCAGTACAATGTAGAAGCTTGTACGATGAAACCTGTCTTGACAGACCACCTCTAGGGATGACCAAATTATGGTCTTTCAAGACAGGTGGTCTCTCAAGATATTGACCACTAGTATTCCCAAATGACCATGATGACCATGTGCAAAACTTGATGTTGATCTTTTATACTGAAAACATGTTCCAAACTTTGGGGGTTAGGAGGGGCAAAAAATACCTTCTATGGGTCCAAATGCTTTTTGTTTTTTTGCAATGTACATTATATAGAAGCTGTAACTTTGTTTTGCCTGTGTGAAGTTGATTGTTGCAATGTGATCGAACCCTCTATACATAGAACGCCTGGTCTCAGATGTATCATGATTTAAAAAATCTGTCAGAGTGATAAAAACTTTAAGTGTGTCAATGCACACATTCTCTTTTTCCTTCCATCCCTCCCTCCTTCCTTCCTTCCTTCCTTCCTTCCTTCCTTCCTTCCTTCCTTCCTTTCTTTCTTTCTTTCTTTCTTTCTTTCTTTCTTTCTTCACCACCAATTTGTTTGACATTTCATTTGGACACTATTATACCTAAAAACTCCACACTTGGCATGATTATACTCCCATACATAGATTCTTGCCTTTTTATTAAAATCAGTGAGAGCTTTGAAAATTATGCGAATTAGTGCCATTTGAAAATTTAAATCTTAAATATCTTCAAAACTATTACAGGTAGAGGAGCCAGTCCAACTTCAATATTTAGTTTGGTGCTGTAGGCACATCCAATACACCACAAACAAAAGTTGTAGCATTTAAATTTATACAAGTTTCAGAGACATACAGACAGATTTGCTTTCAAGCAAATTTCTATTTCTTTTAGTTCTGTTTCTTCTCTGAGAAAAATATCGTGGGTTTGACAAGCTCATAGTCACAAGACTTGAAATGTCTTCTGAAATTATTGCTTCTTGTAAAACTTTTGAATCAATAACAGCAAGACTGTCTGTTGACTTGGTGTCTATATAGATCTGCAAAATGATGCTCTACCCTTTTTGAAGAATTCTTTAACAGTACTCATACTCACAGCCAACCATTTTTCTACTTTGGAGTTTGTGGTTTTATGGTTGCTGTTCACAAATACAGCCTCAGTTGTGTGATATAATACTTTATTTTCCTGAATATTGTTAATGATAATGTCAGTGCTAGTTTTGTTATGCAAGATTTTTTTTTTTTTGAGTGCTATTACCATTGTGTTGTTTTTACCATTGTTATGTAAGATGACATTCTATCCTGCTACAGGTTCACAAACTTCACTGCTGGATCTACGTGAGTCTATGTTCTGACACTACCCTTCAAACATGCAGCCAGTAATTCTTGTCACTTCAACATGTGTTCTGATGATGGGGATGGTGTTTCTTGCTCATGCATATGGTATGTTCTCAATTTTCTCCATAGTACGCCACAATACAAAAGGTACCATGAATGCTTGTATTCATGGACATACCCCCCACTCCCCCCTGGTGACACATCCTTTAGTTTGCCCCAAAACAGCAATTATCTTTTAGAACTGCTGATGTACTGTCCTGCCACTTTCAAGATACAGAGTCATAAACCTGGCGGTATAAAAAACATATCACAATGCATGCTCCTCCCCAAAACCCATTGATAATCTTGGTAATCACATGTCTCATTTAGAATAACTGCAGTCATTATAACAATAAAAGGGGCCTTATTGAACTGAAGGGGACCCGAGCCCCAATAGGACTAATAATGGTTCAAAGTTCACGAAAGTTCTGGAAGTGTTGTAAATAATCATTAGCAACACAAATCATTTATCTGAGATGACTTCAGACTGGTCCTAACATGTAAATTAAGCATCAGCATTTCTGCTGATGATCCAAGATGGATGCCACAAGTGCTATTGGGGACCGTATCATATAATTTTAAATGTGATCATAAACAATAAAATTATTGCTTACATGTAACTATTTCGAAGGAAAAAATTACAAGAAAGAACGAACGCTGAGACCATCCCTGGGAATATCCCAGGGCATCACGTGCACCCGGCTCGTGTAGGTAAACACGCACCCATAGCTCATTTGGTAGATTTAACGTGATTGGTTAAAATCTTGTTCCGGTGTTGCATTTTGGGTAATAGTCGAGTCAAAAGTCGTTCCGTGCATATGCAAATGGCGGCACAATAATCGATTCCATCGATGATTTCACAGAATAAATTTGAGTTTTTTTATATTTTAATGACACTATCCCTGCAGCACAAACATCTGTTCTACTAGAAAAACATATAGGAACGTTACCATAGTGCCTGCGGCGCAATAATCTTCGCATTAGGTAGGAACATGGACATCGTTAGGGGATTTTACCTGTAGAGGCTCGTGTCCCCTAAAGTTCAATAAGGCCGTAAAAGGAGAGGACTGTGACTGTCATGTGCTCAGCTGACCTCAAATGCAAAAACTGAACTGATCCATCATCACTGTTGCTAGCATCTATATATTCACCATTTTTTTTCTAATTTCCATAAATTGTTGCCACCCCACCCCCCACCCCCCAGCTACATTTCTACCAAAAACAAAAAAAACAAATAAACAAAAACACATACAAAAATCTTAAAATCACTCATGCACAACCATTTTAACATGTTTGGCTGAGAGCCACCCAAGGTACATCCCCACCAAGTTTGTAAAGAATCTGATTGATGATTTTGCAGAAGTCAAAAATGTGAATTCCCATTGACTTACATTGTAATCAATAGGAATCCATGCATCAAGGTATTACGTGAGTAATTGGGCCAGCTTTCAGGCAGACTGATTATAGAGTGCATATTAGAAATGACCCTTACAGGTACAGGAGGCTGTCTCTTACATAATTCTGACCACAGGAACACGTTTTTTTCTCAAACTGACAGGTAGAGTGTGCAGTATTTATTGACACGTCAGCTTTCAAATACTCAGTGTAGTGACTGAATGGCTACAAAGTGAGTACTCAGAGTCACCACGCAAGGCGGCATGGCTGCAGTCAGTTCTTTGGCTGTAGCAAATGGTAATATCTTAAAATTTTCACAATGATGACTGGGTTTTCTTGTTCTCATATTCAGAATATTATAAGCAACAATTTTGCATAAGACATGTTTTGGGTTTATTATTTATCTTCGAAGGTACAGACTGCAACCTGATTTGTTTACATTTTTTGTGGGTTGAATTATTAGTGTCACACCTTCACCAATTAACACATATTCAAGGAATCCAGAGTATCACCACCTAGTGAACAACTCTGTTTACCCCTTCCATGAGCTATATTTCCACTACATTTCACCACAATATCAGTGAGGGTTTCAGCGAAGTCGAAAAAAATTGCTTTAAAATACAATTAAAAAAAAAAATGCAGCACCACCTCTTGAGCAAATTAAGATCTAGGGGTTCCCGGAAGTGTTCTTATGCAATTTTGAAGCAATTGGCTAGGCAGTTTTGAAAAAGATGCTTTTTTTAATATTTGACCAAAACATGAACTAGAAAAGTATTTTTAAAAAATCCAAAAACCACTGGAATTGAATTGAACATGATTGGTAGACAGCCACCCAAGGTACATGTACATTTCCACCAAGTTTGAAATGAATCTGCTTGATGGTTTTGGAAAAGTAAAATACGTGAATTTCCATTTGAATCTCCATTGACTTAAACAGTAATCAATAGGAATGCACGCATTGCTCAAAACAAACAAACAAAACAAGAGGGCTGTGTGAACAGCCCGTGCCTCAGCTGACCTTGACATTCATCACACTTGCAGCTCTATGAACTTGGGAAAGGATCAAGAACACCATGTTCTGAATAAGCCTGAACTTTATAGAAGAACACTTACATGAGCAACATCAAAGCTCAAGTAGTTCTCAAGTTATAATGAAGAGTAAAATTCATGTATGTTGCACTGTGACCCCACAAACGAGGTCAAGGTCATTCATGTACTGTCTCAGCATGACCTTCATACAGAATAATTAACATGTGTAGCTAACTCAAAACAGATCTCAAGTTATCAAGTAAACAGTAAATTTTGTGTCAGTTGTCCTGTGAATTAGCATTAGAATGCCCATTGACTTACATAGTAATCAACAGGAAAGCTGCATTGAATGATAAGTACCCGAATTGAAAATCCTTAAAAATCAGAAATCCAAAGCAGTGCCACCTAGTAAACAACTGTTTGACCCTTCCACAACAACATATCCATCACATGTCAGCTTAATCTGAGGGACAGTTCTGATAACAAGTGAAAAATAGCAAAACCATACAAAAAATTCATTAAAAAAATTGCAGCGCCACCTGGTGAACAAATTGGGAACTAGGTGTCCCCGGGAGTGTCTATGTACGATATCAAAGCATTTGGGTGAGCGGTTTCAGTGGAGAAGAATTTGAAGGTTTGCCCCACAAAAGAACAAAAAAATTCATAAAAAATCCAAAAAATCAATACAGCTTGACTATTTGAACAAACTTGGTAGAGATCCACCCAAGGCACATCCCCACCAAGTTTGAAGTAAATCTGATCAATATTATTAAAGTTATGACCATTACAAGAAATTCCCATGTTAAACTTTCCTATTAAAACTTTTGTTGAGATTTTTGAAAAAAAATCATAAAAAAATCCAAAATCCTTGGAACATGACCATTGGAACAAACCTGGTAGACACCCACCCAAGGAACATCCCCACCAAGTTTGAAGCAAATCTGGATGACGGTTTTGGAGAAGAAGTTGAAAATGTGAATTGGCATTAGAATGCCCATTGACTTCCATAGTAATCAATAGGAAAGCTGCATTGACCAACAAGTACCCGAACTGAAAAAATCGTTAAAAATCAGGAATCCGCAGCATTCCCACATAGTGTACAAATTTGTTTGAGCCTTCTACAAGGAACATATCCACCATGTTTAAGCTTAATCTGAGTGACGGTTCTGGAGAAGAAGTCGAAAATAGCTATAACACACAAAAATTCATAAAAAAATAGAAAAATAATGGCAGCCCCACCTGGTGAGCAAATTAAGAACTAGGAGTCCCAGAAAAATGTTCCTATGTGATATCAAAGCAATCGAGTGAGCGGTTTTGGAGAAGAAGATTTTTTAATATTTACCCCCAAAAAACCCAAAAAATTCATAAAAAATCAAAAAGTCACTGGACCGTGACCATTTGAACAAACTTGGTAGAAACCCACCCAAGGCACATCTCCACCAAGTTTAAAGTGGATCTGGCTGACGGTTTTTGAGAAGAAGTCGAAAATGTGAATTGTGGACGACGGACGACGGACCCTCACAAAACCTCAGCTGACTGACAAGTCAGCTGAGGTAAAAACCAAACAAGAACAAAATACAAACAAACAAACAACAGGGCTGTGTGAAAAGCTCATGCTCAGCTGACCTAGATATATATTGATCACACTTGCAGCTATGTGAACTTGAGATAGGATCTAAGTCAGCCATGTACAGAGTAAGTCAGACCTTCACAGAAGAACACTAACATGTGCAACATCAAGGAACATACCCACAGAGTCTCAACTTAAGCAGAGAGACGGTTCTGGAGATAAAGTGACAAGTAATGAAAACACACAAGAATTCATACAAATTTGAAGGAAAAAAATTGTAGCACCACCAGGTTAACAAATTAAGAACTAGGAGTCCCAAGGAGTGTTCTTATGTAATGTAAAAGCAAATGGATGAGCAGTTGTGGAGAAGATTTTGTCAGATTCCTCCAGAAAAAAAAATAACATACCTGGTAGAAACCCACCCAAGGTACATTGCCACCACTTTTGAAGTCCATCTGAAAGACAGTTTCTTCAGATAAGTCCAAAATGTGAATTAACACTAGAATGCCCCTTGACTTGCATAGAGATCAGTAGAAAAGATGCATTTACCAATAAGTACCCGAAATGAAAAAAATTATTAGAAATCAGGAACCCACAACGGTGCTACATAGTGAAAACATTTGTTGGACCCTTTCACAAGAAACATATCCACCAAGTTTAAGCTTAATCTTATTGATGGTTCCAGAGATGTCGAAAATGGCAATAACACACAAAAAATCATTAAAAATTAGAAAAAAAATTGCAGTGCCACCTGGTGAACAAACTAAGAACCATGAGTCCCTAGGAGTGTTCCTGTGTAATATCAAAGCAATTGGGTGAGCGGTTTCAGAGAAGACTTTTTAAGATTTGCCCCTCAAAAAAGAAACAAAATATTCACAAAAAATCCAAAAACCACTGGACCACTTCCATTTGAATGAACTTGGTAGAAACCCACCCAAGGTACACTGCTACCAAGATTGAAGTCAAGCTGTTGACGGTTTCGGATAAGCAGTGGAAAATGTGACTTGCATAGTAATCAATAGGAAAGGTACATTAATTTACATGTACCAAGAAGTACCTGAATTACAAAAAATGGTTAAAAATCAGAAATCCACAGCACTACTACCTAATGCACAACTGTGTTTGACCCTCTCACAAGGAACATATCCACCAAGTTTCAGCTTAATCTGAGTGATGGTTCTGAAGAAGAAGTCGAAAATAGCAAAATCACACCCAAAAATCATAAAAAAAATGGAAAAAAAATTGCAGCACCACCTGGTGAACAAATTAGGAAGTAGGGGTCCACAGAAGTATCCTGTGTCATATCAAAGCAATTGGGTGAGTGGTTTCGGAAGAGGAAATTTTCTAAGATTTGCCCCAAAAAAGAACCTCCCCCCCCTCAAAATGACAAAATCATTGGAGTGTGATCATTTGTACAAACTTAGTAGAGACCCACCCAAGGTGCATTGTCACCAAGTGTGAAGTGAATCTGGCTGATGGGTTTGGAGAAGAAGTTGAAAATGTGAATTGTGGATGGGCGGACAGACGACGGATGAAGGACCATTCTTTAAAGCTCAGCTGATTGACAAGTCACCTGAGCTAAAAAACCTAAAAAGTCACTGGAGCATGACCACTTGAAAAAAATCTAGTAGAGACCTGCCTAAAGTTCATTGTCACTAAGTTTGAAGTCAATTTGGGTGATCGTTTTGGAAAAGTAAAAAATGTGAATTACAATGAGAATGCCCATTGACTTGCATAGTAATCAATGGGAAAGATGCATTTACCGATAAGTACCCAAAGTGAATAAATTGTTAAAAGTCACGATTCGACTGTAGGGCTGCCTGGTGAACAACTTTCAGTGACCCTTTTCACAAGGAACATATCCACCAAGTTTAAGCTTAATCTGACTGATGGTTCTGGAAAAAATGGCAAAAATAGCAAAAAGACGTAAAAAATTGCAGTGCCACATGGTGAACAAATTAAGAGCTATGAGTCCTTAGGAGTGTTCCTGTGTGATATCAAAGCAATTGGGTAAGCGGTTCTGGAGGAGAAGATTTTTTAAGGTTTGTGACACCCCCTAAAAAACAAAAAACAAAAACAAAAAAATCACAAAAAATCCAAAACAGTGGAGTGTGACCATTTGAAGAAGTATGGTAGAGATCCACCCAAGGCACATCCCAACCAAGTTTGAGGTCAATCTAGGTGATGGTTTTTGAGAAGAAGTAAAAAAATGTGAATTGTGGATGGACCATGGATGGCACACCCTTACAAAAGCTCAGCTGACCGACAAGTCAGGTCAGCTAAAAATTCAAAAAATCACTGAAGCGTGACCAATTGGTATTTCAGTGCTACAGTGTGTTATTGGTACGGCACTGTTCAATGCATACCTCAAGTACAATGGTGTATGATCTGTACAACACTGTTACAACAGTGTCGAAAGGACACCTCAGTACTAAGTGTATGATTGGTACGACAATGTCTTGTAGTGTACAATGGGTGCTTCAGTACTACACTGTATAACAGATAAAAACAGTCAGTGTAATCAACTGGTTTTCATGAACATTGTTGGAAAGCCACACTTGACACAAAGCAGCCTCAGTGTAACATTAGCTCCAAGTCTTACTTCAATGCTCCCGACTTATATGTGTCTCTTGCATTGGATGATGGAAAATACTTTTTCAAATTGCCTCAAATTACTCTAACTTAACTTGATTCAATTTTACTACATAAACCTCTGTGCAGAGATGCCAGCCGTCCCTCATAATCAGGGACAATCCCTAACAAGAGACCCATGGGCCTAATGCTCTGCTGGCATTGTGGCTATATTGCATCTGTTCATTTCAAAGTTGGGAGTCCTCTGGTGGCTTCTGAACATCTAGAACTTAATGTAAAAATTGTCCACCACATGGTACTTTGCTCCACATGTAATCATAGCTTATTTGTGCAACTCCTGTGATGAATATTGTTGCATGTGCCAAGACAACTATGAGTGAGTCCTTAACTTTTTGTCCTCAGTGACCTGGGGACAGAAGATCAAGGACATCCAGATTATGTAATACAAGAGGCCCATTGGCCTGCCTGGTGCTGTGCTGACATTACCACTGAAGTCTAAGCTACACCCTGCTATTACAAAATAACCTCTTTTAACTTTACAGGCATGGTGACATCATAAAAATATGTCATGGTCACTGATATTATACAAAAATTCTAGTTTTGGACATTGTCTATATATCCTATAAATTTGGCAAGTTTAATCCAATTACTTTTCAAGATATGGAATTTTATATATTTTTTGGCTCATACATGTAATTTCCATCAAATTATAGGTGGCACCACTAGTATCACTACCAACTTAGACTTTGACCTCCCCCACAATCCCACCAAATTTGGAGAAAATTTGCCACAAATCAAAGATGCCAGAGTGTTCACAAGATTTTAATATTTTGACCCCTGTATTGCATCATGTAGTAGATGGCACCACCAATATCAACAAGAACCTACATTGTCATACCCCCTACAAGTCCTGGAGGTTATATTGGGCTAACTTGAAAACTGTAGACAGTACTGCAATCCCAACATTTTCATATTTTGACCTATATATTACATAATACTATACATGGTGCCACCAACATTGATGTGGACAAAAATTTTCATACGTTTTATAACTCCTAAACATTATATGGGCCTATCTCAAGAATTCTGTGGTGCAGAGCATTCACAAGATGACGCCAATATTCAAACTGGCCATTTGACTTTGACCTTCAACTCGGATCAAAAAATTGTTATGTTCAAAATATGCGCCCTACATCCAGCTTTCCATATATAGTCTGTCTGTTGAAATCAGGTAATAACCTTTTCGAGTTATTGAGGAAAAACAATTAACTTGGCCAAGTGCCAAACTCCATAATAACTGGGTCACAGTAACCAAAAAGTAGGTCATCAAGTAAAGTTATATGTATCATGTAATCAAGTGCAATTTTGATCTGGAGGCTCAATTCTCTTTGCCATTGATGTCCAAGCTGTGCCCAGCCATTACAAAATCACCTTTTCAACTTTACAGGCATGGTGACCCCACAACAATAGGTCAAAATCAATGCTATTAAATAACATTCTACCTTTGGCCATGGTCTATATATCATATAGATTTGGCAAGTCTAATCCAATTACCTTTTCAAACATGGAATTGTACATCTTAAAACACATTCTGGCTCATAATTTCTGTAAAATTATAGACTTTGACCTCCCCCACAATATCCCACCACATTTGCTGAAGATCCGCAAAAAATTAAAGATGCTAGAGAGTTCACAAGATTTTCACATTTTGATCCCTATATTAGATAATGTAGGTGGCACCATGAATATCAAAAGCAGCCTAGATTTTCATACACCCTGTAAGTCCTGAAAGTTATAATTTGCTAACTTGAAAACTGTGAATGGTATCGCGCTAACGAGCAAAAGTTTACAGACGGACGTCTCCTTTGAAACTGAAAAGCTTCAAAGACTATTCCACCATACCGACACTGGCATAAACAGGCAAATAGTGACACAATTTTTAGCACCATAAAGTTGACTGATGGACAGACATGACTGACAGACATAAGCGGTCGCATAATCTCTACTTAGCATAATTTATATTGCTACAACTTTTGTTTTTAATTTTTTCGGTGTGCAATGGTCAACAACGCTCTAGTAGAAGCTGGAATGACATCTCCATCTATTAAAGTTTTGAAGATATTCAAGATGGAAATTAAGACTACTGCTAATTAGCATAATTTAAACTGCTACAACTTTTATTTTAAATTCATTAGATGCACAATGGTCAATAACCCTCTAGTAGAAGTTGGAATGACATCTTTATCTATAAAACTAAGGCTTATATAGACATGTGAGGGTTAGTAACCCAGGCTTGGGCAATCTCCTCCACCCCTGTTACATATTCTGCATTGTCTTTCAATTCCAGGGATATGTATTTTGCTGAACACTTAAGTTGTTACATTACGCTCTACTAAATGGTAAAAGAAAGTTTTCAAATCAAGGTCTTAAATTTTACTATGTATGCACAAAGATGATGACATATTACTAGTTAATGATACAATTATGTCTAAACTTGAATGGACAGACCCTGATTGTTTATGTATTATTTTCAGAAATTAATTTTATTTTCATATTTCAATATGTACATTCTGTATACATGTAGTATGATTCCGATGATTTTCTTTTGCAAAAATAAGAATATTAAAAAAATATCATACTCTATGAACACATAAATCTAATTCAAAATACTGGCATGGACATCTGACACGGGATTGCAGGAAGTAGCTCCTTTAACCGATCACTTTGTTATTGGAGATTTCTGCTCAACTGTTTGACCTTTTTCTCTTCTTCTAGATGTCATGATAGCAAGAGACTGCTACAAGAGCTCACGTGTCTTTAACCAGCCTCAATGTAATGGAGGCCCAAACCATCCACTGATGAATATAATGGATGCATATTATGAGGTATCAACATGTCAAAGAATCCCTGCGTGCACAACACCAAGCAACAGCTCAGTATGTCAGGTCCGTGTTGATGAAAGCTATTATTCTTTCATAACAAGATATTGTGCAGGACAAACAGCATGTAAATACCTCAACGCCAGGCAGATTGGAAGTATTGGAGTTTGCTCAAACTGTTCCGGACACCTGACGCCAGCTGTCACTGACCAAATCCGAATTGATTTCACTTGTGAAAAAGGTATGGATCATGCATGCACATACATAAACATTGATGGTCTTTTTGATTGGGGCAAACCATATACATACATACAGTAGCGACTGAAAGTAGCTTAACCTCTGCCCGCGAGCAATTTGCGAGCATGGCCAGCAATTGCCCCCGAGCAACCTGCGGGTTAATTACAGATTCAGTCCGTGGGTTAATGCAGGTGCGCGGGAGGGCGGGTGCGGGTGCGGGCATGGGTTGCCCCCGAGCACCACTGCATGTCCATTTGGCCCGTGAGCCAAGCTGCGCCAAGATGAAGTTGACAACATCTATATACCTGCATGATATTATACAGTTTGTACGTACATGTACATGTAGAGTTATATATTTCTCCCATTTGGGAAATATAATGAGTATGATGAGGATCGTAACTCGCTTTTTCATTTCATTGAAGCCAACAATTGCTTCTCTCTTAAACTCAGAAAAGTATGAGCAGCAGATGCCTCACATTCTCTCTCACACACACACACACACACACACACACACACACATGCGCACACACACTGTCACACATACACACACACATACATGTATATCCCCAGGAGGTATATTTTAGTTTTAGTTTAAACGTATTTTTTTTTTTATACTGGATTGCCCAATAGTACAAAACATTGTCTAATCTAGGGGTTCTCCAGACACGGAGACGCACAATAATATGCACAAGACTCACAGGACAATATAAATCATGATAATATGACTATGAGATGACCGTGCATGATACAAATTTCACTGCAAATACTACAGACTTAGAATTGTGATACAATTGAACAATATGTGTACACAGATGCATGCAAACAAGCTTACGCACATGTTTACACACCCATATGCAATGACCATAGGTGGTGACTGAAAGGGAGATACTGGCCCAACCATAATCTCCCCCTCCCGGCGTTACACCGCATGGCCCGCCGGAGGTCAGGCGACACATGATGCATGAATGCATACCACTGGGTCCGGCCGAAGCACTATGGCGGCGTACACACACTGCCACCGTGAAGCCACCGTTGCACCCAGTAGCTCGGGTGTTCCTTCCCTGCCTGGCAAATGTCAACCACTGTGGTCCTATGGGAGCGCAAGGCATTTCTCCAACATTAAAATACAAATAGAGATATACAAATATTCTGACCTGTTGCTCAGAGCATAATCTTAATACCAATGTCAGCAAAAGTCTCGTGTTCTTGCTTTGTTGACTCGCCTGCTTAGCAGGCCTTAGCAGACCCAAGCAAGCCAGATAGAAAGATGGCACGAGAGGCTAAGCAGGCACCCAATTAGCCCCTTTCTAATTTTCTGATGTATGTGAAAGACTGTTAGCCATAATTTCACCCCCGATTTATTATTTACTATTTCTGTTGCATGCGTTAGACCATGGACTAGGTCCATGGTTAGACTGAGTCCCTACCCTAATTTTCAATGGTATTCGTTTCTTGTCCTGAAAAATATGATGTAGCAAAATTTATAAGTCACTCAGCAGGCAACAGTGTGGGGGCAAGGTTTTCTTTTTCGGAGCGACTATTTTCGCCGTACTGTAAGAATAGTGTTTTGTCTATTTTCACTGTACGGTGAGAATAGTGTTTTGTCTATTTTCACCATACGGTGATGATAAAGTTTTGTCTATATTCATCATATAGTGAGAAGAGGGGCTGCTCTATTTCTAACATACGGCAATGATAAGAAGTCAATCAGGAAAGAATATTTTGGAAAAGCATTGTGTCATGATATTGCCCACTAAGAGAATTGGAACAAACATTTGCTGAAATAATAAAAAGGCCTAAAATCCCAGTTTGAGCATGGTTTGTAATGAGATCTGTTGAGGTGTTGTTTAAGCATTTATAATCTAATAGTTTTTATAGAGCCAACACTGTATTTTTTATGTGAAAAGGCAAAAATTTAGTTAACAAGACACAGTAGGAACTTTTTAAATATTGTCACAGATGGAAGTAACGGAACTTAAGGGTAACTTATAGATCTATCTTGTTATGACTTTAGTTAAGGATCGCATTAAAAAAATTCCACGAAACAACAAAAATGAAAGACTGATCGGTGGGTAGAGTAAATTCATATACATTAATTTGAGACGTTAAAAAGCCAAACATTTACGGTGCCAAGGTCATCGCTTTACAGTAAACCCTCCGTAAGTGGGCACTTTGCTTTGGTCCAGCTACCTATTGACTATACTATAAAGCTAGCTATCTCCCTAAAGTAAGCATTTCTCCAATCTTAATTTGCCTCAGTTCTATACAACAACCCATAACCATAAATTTGCGAAAAGACTCTTTATTTCAATTTCCAGATGGTGAAAATAAAGCCGCCTCTATCCTCACCGTGAAAATATGCCAAACTGTACCATCACCGCCATATGGTGAAAATAGACCAAACCCTATCCTCACCGTATGGTGAAAATAGACAAAAATCTATCCTCGCCGTACGGTGAAAATAGACATAACTCCTTCCAAATGCTATTCTCACCGGACGGTGAAAATAGCACATTTCTTTCTTTTTTTAATTTCGTTTGATTTAAAACATTTTTGTTAATCCTGGATAGTCCCACAGTACAAAAAAGTTGACTAATACAATGGGTTCTCCAGACAGGGAGCGACAAAACAGAATATTTACAACATGCAAGGGACATCACTAAATTACGTAAGCATATGTTACACTAATGAATGTATCAACACAGATTGTTGGATAATCAATCAGTAAATAACTTGAGAACAAAATAATGACATAGTGTCGACTAATGACCAGAAAAATGAAAGAAAATAGTTAAATTACATCACCACCTATCCAATTTACATTTGATTACACCCCCGCCTCCCACCGGGAGTGGGTAGGCTGAATTAGGAACTGGAAGGATCAGAATAAAAATTGTCTAGTTTCAGCGATATAGTACTGAACTGTTAAGAAAATTGTTTGATGCATCGGATATTGCCTCCTATTAAAGCAGACCAAGCTCTGTGTTACCCCAGGGGGAGAAAATATAACTTGGGAGGCAACATCGGATACTTCTTTGTCACGCTAGCTATAAAAAAGTACTGACGTTTGAAAAAATGCAAGGATAACAATGAGTGGGGAAAAGAATTTGTTTAATGTTAATTTCAAGTCTGTTAAGTTTAAGGTTTTACAATTTTAGGGTAAACTAGAATAAACCTATTGCATTCTACATCCACTACTTGCATGTTAATAGAATTCTGCCAATTCAGATCTTTGATTACATTAAGACACCGTTCCTATCTACATGTACAAGCAGGTCGGCGCCGAGACTGTGTTGATGCTGTAGCTTTATCTTCACAGATCGGTGCCCAAGGTGTGCTAAATGCATGAAACCTTGATAAGGCACTTTCGGCTCTTTCAAGTTTGTACAATCACTGCCTGCTTGGTTGCCTGAGAAGCAGTCTCTTTTTTTTTTGTTTGTTTGTTTGTTTGCTTTTAATGTTCTGATGTTTGTATACAGATAAATTTCCCTGGAGGTAGAAAGCCTGCTTCACAGATAACCTGCTTGGAAGACCAAGTGCCTTGGACTGGTGACTGGGTCCAATAGCCAGATCAAAATGGCACGAGTCAGCTAAGGAGGCAAACTCAGTCACTGTCTGTTATAGAAATATCACAACTAATGTTTGGCAAAAGTAATGGCCCAAAAGTAACAGCATCATTTTTAAGGAAAACTAAGGAAGCCCCTGCTTGTACTTCCTGACACATTAATGGCGGGCTGTAACATTTACACTGTAATGCAGGTACCTCGCCGGCTGAATGAAGTCGCAGGCAGGTAACCTTGAATGTGACTCGTTCTGGTCGTGCATCACTGTGGAATTGCCTATCCCTTGCTATAAACGAGAAGGCCACATTTCCTTGCCATAAAGAAACCGACATCTTGACATCTTGACATCTTGAGATATACAATGTAGTTTAAAATAAATGCTGTTGTCAGTTTGCATCTGTTGTTGCCTCTGTAGATAGACTGTGGCTCCTCCAGAGTGTTTTTTTCCCCGTTACAGTAAATCATGGAAATATTAAATTAACGGTAAAATATAATACCTCCATGAGCAGAGCGCCAACAATTCTTGCTCAACAGTGATGCCACCTTGCGCTGTAACTCGGAGATATTACGGGTGCGCATGATCGTTCCAGTTTAGCTGGGAGAAAGGGGTCAATTTAGAGCATTTTCGCGGTGTACAAAATTTATAATTAAGGGGGTGGGTTTTTTTCCCAAGTAATCTCCACGTAATTGTCTGATAGGGTCTCAAATTAAAAACATCCGCGAAATTGTTTTTGATCAGTTCGTTTGTCCATAACCTTCAGGAACATTTTCTGGTGTCAGAATATGTCGGATATCTGAGTGTCGTTATAATGACGCTTCAGTGCAATAAATAATGATATACCTTTATAAAACTGCCCTGTGTCCAATTTTTTAATGGAGACCCTCCCGATTAGTATCTTTTACAATCAGGTGGTGATCAGTTTTTAAAAACAATCAAATTAATGTCTGAATTGCCATGCATGTACCATCCATGGTCAATCATGAAGACGATCAAAGCTATTTAAGTACAAAGGACAATGGTAATGTGCCTCCTTTGTGTATCTGTTTTATGCCGCGGTTATGTGATGTGGTGCATATCGTTACAAACGTAAACTGTTGTGATCTTCCTTGCGATGTACATGAAAATGAAAATGTTATTGTACTTGTAGTAATATACTTTTTTTTTTACTTGTCATGTTGAAATTGAAAGAAGCAAGTCAATATTTCATGAGCCAAAAATCTATATTTGAATAAGTATTATAAGTAAGTAATAAACAAAAACCCATTTCCTTGAAGTCAAGCCCCATCTATACGGGTGACGCAAAATCTCCATGTGAAGGAGGTGTTGAAAAATAATATGTTTACAAACACTAGGATTATATTGATTTTGTCAAAACAAATGTATTTTATGTCACTTTGCATGTGGATTTTGAAAACAAAGGAACCTAATAAGTACAGATGAACAAGTTTTGCCAATTTCAAAGTTCTTTCTCCTTCCCATTCTGGGCTCCTTGGCGTGACATAGTGTCCATCTTGCTGTGTTGACCGATTGCTCCTATGGCACTCCACGCTCAAAAAAAGAAGAAAAAAAAAAAGGAAAGGTGGTATGTTCATGGAAACAAAGTTTGTTTCTGCGCAGTTAATATAAGTTTTTCTTGACACTTGAGATGACACAACATGTCTGGTGGTTACACCCCCCACCCCCGCCACCATTAAATAAAGAAATATGAATGTATGAATGATCAATCAGGAAGTCCGGTGCGGTACACGACATGATTGCCGTTTAATTGAGCTAATTTCCTTATCTCGAGTACTTCATGACTGCCATAAGCACTACTATTTTGCAATACCCGCTTCATGGTTATTGCCGAGATGCAACCTGGCGGACCAAAGTGTTGCTGCCCCCAATGCGTGCCCACAGCCCCTGGATAATGAAATTCTGCTGACCACACTGACCAGCTGCCAACATCAATGGAGTGTGGGGCTAATTTCAGTTACAAATTGCGCGCCAATGTGCAAAGAAAACATAATATCATGAAAATAATGAAAATATAATATATGTTTTGCATACACTGTAATGGCAAATTTGGGCTTTCCCTCGTCATCTGACTTAATTCACTCTAAATTCGAAACTGCCATGAGTGGAAAACTACATTATACTTTCGACAGGGGTTGCCGTGAAATAAATTTAACACATGTATCTACATACCGGTCTGGACATGTGATGGTTCATGTCATCAGTGATTCAATTGGAATTTGAACAATTTTGGATGCAGGAACATCAAATCTGCTTCATTGATACTGAAAAGGTACTATTTTGCGTAAGTTTTTTTTTTTTGGGGGGGGGGGGTTGCGGGAGGTTTAGTTAGTCGTGATCGCCCATATTGAAGTGAGTTGCATTTTAAGTACATAGTAATGAGGTCTGGGTGAAAAAATATTCAACAGTTCTTCTGAATGCCAACAGTGCAAAAACAAAAACTCACATTTACATGAACATGTATGCAGCCATAGAGACTGGATACATGCAACCATGGGGTCCAAAAAATTCCAGTAATCCACTTTCTTCAACTTTAACACAACGTCGGGGGGGGGGGGGGGGGGGGTTGTCTCATTGTCGAATTTACCAGCCAAGAATCACTGGGGCCTTAAGCCAAATGCTAGTGTTTGTTTGATTTGGCTAAAATATTGTAAAAACGGCTATTGCATTTTAATGTAAATTCACAAGAGCATGATCAAAATCTGCAGTGATTGCAGTCTTATTTCACGGTTTGGCTTCAAATTTTGAAGGCGTACATACATTCCACCTAGCCTAGCTTATCTCTATTGAGTGCGTATCGATGAAGTTGTAGATCTAATCTTAGAACAATCTGGTCTGATTTTATTGAAAAGTACAGGGAATCTTTACAGTTTTTCATAGACCCATGGACCTGGTGATAACGGAGCACAATATGCGGGGGCATCTTGTAGCTAGGAAACGTCTGCAACCTGGTACCTAATTTGTTCTCAAATTTAGCTCCTTTCTGAAATAAACACACATGAGTCAAATCAGTTATTAGCAGTGTATTTCTTTCAACAATTAACATGTAAATTACTCCATTCACATTCAATAGTTACTCTTCTCTCGAATGTACAGCAAAATAGAATCGACTTGGGTGTGACATTTACTTCCCCGGGAGTTACATGCAGCTCTAGCATATGTGTAGTAATAATAATCATGTGGCAAACGAAAAAAGACATACTCAAATAAGCCTATATCTACATGTGGGTATCTATAGACGGATACTGGCCACTATCTTTCTTTTTTGGGGGGGTGGGGGGGTGGGGGTGACTTGGTGAGATGTGCTGGGGGGGGGGGTTAATTTTCCAGTTAGATAATCAATAAGTTTAAAGACTGAAATATAGTATATATATGAATGGCTTGTCCTGTTGGTCTTTCCAGTGTGCCGGTGGGTTAGCCAGTACCCGCGAGCACATGGACTCCCGGGTGAGCGTGCATGCGAGCCGGGGTGCGGGTAGATCAGAAAACAACTGCACACAACCTGGGAGTGCGAGCCCGAGCAAAGTGTGAGCAAAGTGCACGCAATATGCGAGTGCGCGCAAATTTTGGTTAAGTTACTTTCAGTCGCTACTGTATACATTAGCTGTCTTTTGCTTGACAAAGCATGTACATGCATAAACACTACCAGTCTTTTTGCTTGGGACAAAGAAGGTATATGATCCATTACTTGTCTTTTTGCTTGGGACAAAGAAGGTATGTGTATACATAAACATTACTTGTCTTTTTGCTTGGGAAAAACAAAAACTCTACTGGGCTTTTATATAGAATGTACATGTAGCAAAAACACTGTATAAAGCACCAAATACTCCCAAGCACCCTCAACTTCAAGCAAATGTACCCTTCCAGCAAATCTGGAATGAATTCATTTGACCTGTCTTGCAAAACAAAAGAAACTAGAAAAGATGATTTGCTGCATAGCAAATCAGTGTGTGTGTGTGTATTCAAAGCTTATTGATATGACTGTACAATCAGTATTTCAGTACCACAGTGTATTAGCGGTACAACAATGTGCAATGGGTACTTCAAGTAAAACAGTGTATGATCTGTAGGACAATATTACAGCAGTGTCAAATGGGCACTTCAGTACTAAGTGTATTATCAGTACGACAATGTTATGATAGTGTACAATGGGTACTTCAGTACTACAGTCTATGATCGGTATGACAATGTTATGCTGCTACTCAGAGAGACATGTACGGGTAAAAGGCTCTGAAACATGTTGAGTAGTTACCCGCTGAAGACCCTTTAATTTATTTGGGCTAATACAGCCTATGTCAAAATTTTACAGAGGAACGTGTGCAATATGGACAATAGTACTTCTATGTATATAAGTTAGACAGGGACAGGTTAGCTTATGGAGAGTAAAGAGTTCTGACTGCGGAATAGGGTAATGACTATTAGGAAGTGGTTTTGGACAAAAAGACACAAATACAATAATTACACCTGTGTGCAATGGTACTTCACAATTCCTTCCAATTAAAGATAACATATTACTCAATACCACGCTGCATCTTCCACCATACCCATACCTTATGGTTCCACTTTCACCAACATGCCTGGTCTGTTGCTAGGCAACTAGCCTTGCCCCAATCTGAGACTAGGAATTCCTAGTCTCAGCCCCAACTCAGATCCAAAGCATGTATACATACACCCAGAAACTGAATTTTCTTCATTTCACTTCACTTCAGTGTATAAATCAGCTTCACCGTCATAGAAGATATATATGGAAGTTAATGGTTGGTCTAACTATTGTATTTTTTGATGACACAGCTAACCTTCAGACTCTAGAGCATTTTTAATTTCTCTCACCAGGTGTCACCACCTGTGAAGGAGTTGAACAAATCTGTCTGTGTGCATACTTTTGAAGATATTAAAGATTTGAAATTTCAAATGCCCTTAATTTATGAGTCCCGGTTGGTGATGTCAGTTTGCATTGCTTTTCTGATATCAAATATAATATTTAGAGGGCAATACAAAAGTTCTGCCAAAACATTTTATTGCATTTGAATGGAAAAAGGATTCTTTGAGCCCATATGTTATAAAACAATCCATGTATTTCATAAAAATATACCAAAACTTTTCTATAATCACCCTCTGAATGGGGTTGGGTTAAGAAATGTATAGGCTTTTTAACTCTTAAGTGCACCCTTAAACAGCAACTATACCAAACCACTTTGCTAACTTGCACAAAAGGCAAAAATTGCATGGGATACAATCAAAAACCACCCATAGCAACCTCTGCAATCATGTAACAAGAAGGCTGTCAGAACAGGCTGTGTTCTGCTAAACTTGGGCTTTGATAGCAGGAAAATTTGACAGCTAGAAATGAAATGAGTCTGTAACTATTTACAATTTGCACCCAACTGAACAAAGATCCAGCTACATGTAGGAGATGTTAGAATGGGGTATTTGGGGAATTGGATGGCACAAATGGTTTGTATCACAGATGCACGCATTTTCCTTTTAAAAATGAGTTTCTCTGGTCAATGATTTGATTAGTTTAGATATATATCATTTAAATGGTAAAATCATACTTACACTTTTAGTCCTCATAGTGTCAGCACTTTTCTGTCACAATATGCACAGCCTTGTCAGAAGGGAAGTTAAGCTGATTGATTTTTTATGCTCAATTTCAACAATGATCTTCATTTTTTCTACATTTACTTCCAGCATTGCCACTTGTTAACTTCTTGGATCAACATAAAAAAACAATCAATGTCACGAGGGGCTTGTACTTACACCAAGCCTGGGATTTCACTGGAATGCGATATTCAACTACCAACCGTTGGTGCACAGTAAACACCAATAGTGCCAGATCATTTAATATGAGAATTATGAAAGCGTACTCATTTGGTGAGACAAACTGCTTGTTCATTTATGCCACCTTGAACCCAGATGCAGATGAGACATCCAGACAATGTACAAAGAAAGTGCTGTGTGATGGCAACAGTTCAACCTGGGACACAGTTTCAAATCTCCACAGCTTGACTATTCACATAACAAGCCCAAGATTCAGAAATCTTGTGTGGGTAGAGATTCAAGGTATGTATGATTATAGGCCAGAAGGAATAAGAGGTCTTGTGTGGGTGGAGGTCAAGGGTATGTACATGTATGATAATGTCATCAGAAAACAAGACAAATGCCTAGGTGCTGTCAAGATCATCTGTAAATGCTTTGTGATCCTGGCTTATCTGGCTCTTCAGATATGTTGACTCTTAATTCAAGTATCAACACAAGCAACCTTGAACTTAGGAAGCAGTCACTGGCCATTTGTGGTACATTTGGTATCATTTGCCTTATTCCTCATCAACATATTGGATTTAATGTCCTTTTCTCAGTGTTTAATGACCTTGAAAAATAAGTCAAGGTCACAAAACATATTGCAAAATTTGAACATTGGCCTAATGCACATTGGGTGTAAATTTTGCATTTTCATATCTCAATTTGTATTAGCACAAAATGATGGTTCATGTGTTTTGATACCTACGATGCTTGTTTCAATAATTACCACGAATGGCACCACCATGGTGCCTTATGTAATAAACTTTTATCTGCATAATATTCCTGTAATGGTACATGTATGTGGATGTACGTGTTTTGTGACCATGGAATGGACGGGTCTGGAACCAGCAACCTTCTGCACCAATCACCTAACTGAAAATGGGAAATGCAATAACCAAAGTACTGCACCAAATCCCCATTCTTAAAAAGAATGGTTCAATGGAGGCAGGTTTGAGTGAATGCCATAATCGACATGGCCCAATTCATTGTATGAACACATGTTGAGGTGTAACGACCATTACAAACCAGAGCCATGCCGGTGGGGGGGGGGGGGGGGAAGGGAGGCATGAATATCTCGCCAGCATAATTCAAACAACTCCAAAGTTTTTCGACAATGCTCATTCAAGCATGATAGCATGATGTAACCAATGAAGTGTGAAAGTGAATGTACCAATCTATAGGGACCATTACTATGAATCATTTATACAAGCATTAAAGCCCTACCCAGTGTAGTTAGTGAAATAATGCCACTCCGAAAGTTTTTCTAAAATGATCATTCAAGCATGATTGTAACCAATGAAGTATGACATTGATGGTATGAATCTGTAGTGACCATCACTATAAATCATTTCCCCACATATGAAAGCCCTACCCAGTGCAGTTAGTAACATAATGCCACTCCAGAGTTTTTTGTTGATGGATGGACATAACCAATGAAGTATGACAGTGATGGTACAAATCTGCAGTGATCATCACTATCAATCATTTACCCAAGCATGAAAGCCCTACCCAGTGTAGTCAGTGAAATAATGCCACTCTGAAGTTTTTCTACAATGCTCATCCAAGTATGCTGTAACCATGCAATGAAGTTTGACACTGATAGTACAAATCTGTAGAGATCATCACTATAAATCATTTACCCCAGAATGAAAGCCCTAACCAGTGTATTTAGTGAAATAATACCACTCCGAAGTTTTTTGTTGATGGACCGATGGATGGACGGACAGACATCTCTAGTATGATGCACTTATGTAGAAAAACATGACCCACATTCATAAATATCAAACCCAACAGTGACAGCAAAGAGATTCCAGAGTTACCAAAGCATCAACATTCATCTTCCAATACCAATGTGAAGAAACAATTTTCACTCCTGACTTGAGGCAGGGAGTCACCCACAAAAGGCAACTCGTGGTTTTAAACCGGTCCTCTCAACCTTTGAAATATTCTTCATTAAATACAGACTATAGTGTTTCCAATATGTACAGGTCCAACCACTCAAAATCCAAATCTTATTACTTCTGCAAAAGATAAAGGAGAATTGGTAGGCCTATCACTATTTTGGTTCTTCTGACTAGTTTGTCAGCTGAGTTCATAGCAAAAGTAGAAAGTAGGCATGTCTCATTTTTGTGATATCTATGAATCTGGAACATTATGTAATTAACAAATACAGTGATTAAATCACTGTCATAGAGTATCAAATGCAAGGAGCAGACTTCTACAAGACCCTCACTATACAATTGAAGTTCTACAGATGGACATCTCTCGTATGATACACTTATGTAGAAAAACATGACCCATATTCATAAATATCAAACCCAAGAATGACAGCAAATTGGTAGGCCTATCTTTTTTTTTGGTTTGTACATGGACAGATATCCAGATGTCTGGAAAGTGAGTGCTTAGTCTCACCAACAGCTCATGCTGGCAAGACAAAAATCATGAAATGCACACTCTCCATAACCTTGAGAAAGTATAACAATGCCATCCATATTATGCAGTATCAAAGTTCCATACAAGATAAACATTTGCGGCATGTTTGGTAATGTTAGCCTTACTCTCTTCTCAACATGTTGAATTTAGTGTCCTTTTCTATAGTGCTTAGTGATCTAGAAAAGTACCCATATTTGGTATAAATTTTGTAGTTCTGTTTCAATTTATTATCATAATAATGAATTTAATGTGTTTTTGATACCCCTGATGTTTGTTCCAATAATATCTACCACTAGTGGCACCGTGACTCCACATCTCATATGAAAATAATAAATTTGCATCAAGCATTTTTAAAAAGACAGAGGTCTCTACTTATTTAAAGATTTGTCATTTGTCCTATAGATAAAGCTGGTAACAACTTTGGAATTATTTGTAAAAAATATTACATTGACGTTTTAAAGAAAGAACTAGGTATAAACAATTTAGGTATAAAAGGTAATGATGTTTACTTACCAGTGGACCAACATAAAGATGACATATTAAATTTTCACGAAAATTACATGTTACAAAATTGCAATATCAAAACATCTGATAAAGATCATTCACTTCCTTTAATATTCTGGAATCCTAAGCTGCATAAAAATCCTTATAAATCTCGATTTATAGCAGGCACATCTAATTGTAGCACTAAACAATTATCAGTGGAAGTAACTCTTTGTTTAATTACTATCAGAAAACATTTTCATAAATACTGTTCTGCAATTCAAAGGTACATAGGTATCAATTGTTTCTGGAGTATTAATAATTCTATGGAATTTATTTCAAAAATAAAATATTTGAAAGCTAAGAGTATACATACTTTTGATTTTTCAACACTTTATACTAATTCACTTCTTCAAAAAGTTAAATTAATATTGGAAAAAATAATTATCAAAATGTTCAAACATTCGGCTCACAAATATATAAATATCAATGTTTTTAATAAAACATCATTTTGGTCAGAAAAAATGAAGGAAAATAATTGGAAATCTTACACCATTGGACAACTTATAGATTCAATTTTCTTTTCTTTTAGATAATACATTTGTTACATTTCGATGTCACATATTTCAACAAATAAATGGAATCCTGATGGGTAGTAATTGCTCTCCTTTACTTGCTGATCTGTATTTAACATGGCTTGAATTTGAATTCATGCAAAATCTAATGAAAACAGATTTTCACCTGGCTAAAAAAATTGTCCTTCATTTCAAGATATATTGATGATATCGCTTGCCCAAACGTTGAAAATTTCTTCGAAATTGCTAATAAAATTTACCCCAAAGAAATTCCTTTAAAGAGCAATGATGTCGATCCTTATCATGATGTATTTCTAGATTCAGATATTAAGATAATTGATAATAGTTTTGTGACTAAAATTTATCACAAAATAAATGATTTCAATTTTGAAGTTGTTAATTATCCTTTTCCAGATAGTAATATCTCGGTGAAATTGGGTTATAATACTTTTTTATCTCAAATATTACGTTTCAGTCGTGTTTCAGATAAATTTATAGATTTTGCATTTAGAGTTAAATTTACTTACAATAAACTCATATCAAGAGGTTATGAAACAAAGCCTTTGAAAAATTATCTTTTAACACTTTTTGTTGCAGACATCCAAAATTTGTTTTGAAATATGGCTTCTCCAATTTTAATACGTTCTGGCTCTCTATTACATCATAAATAATTAAAATGTCAAAAATTTCTTACATGCTCCATAGTAAAATTTATCCTATGTGTTTCTTATGCGCCAGATAGGCCTACATGACTTACATTAAGGTTTTTAAAATAATAAATTTTATGGTCTAATATCGACATGCCTGGTTTCCTCTGTGTGGAGTAGAAACTACCGATGGGTTGGGAGAATGCCTCGAGCTGTGTCTCAGCCGCAGAGGGTATCAGACATGTGTATTTTATTATTATTATTATTATTATTATTATTATTATTATTATTATTATTATTATTATTATTATTTCCTAGCTTTACTTAGCAACTTAGATATCTACATAGAACTGCTCATATGTTTACATTTCAGATATAATTAGTAAGGTTTTAGTTAAAATATGAAAGAAAAAAGGTACATGAATACATAAATAGTTGCTCCAAAAGGTACAGTACCCCCCACCGCCCAACCCAACCCCACCCCTAACACTTAATGCATCTTAGATGATTCGAGATTGAGAGTTAACATGCCTCATGACGGTAATTTCAGTTCAAGGTTTCCCACTAATGACCCATTTGTTAATTCATTTGGCTCTTTAAACCTAGAATTTAAAAAAAAATTTTACATTAAATCTTATGTAATTGATTCGTTATTAATACAGAACTACCCATTAGTAGTGATTTCATCGGCTGTGAAATACAGCGAGTTTATAATAAATAGGCCTATTTTTTATTGCTGAAACGGGACAACGAAGATCTGACCAGTTTTCAGGTGTGATGCAATTAATAGCGTGACTCTTTTACGTCACGTCGTTATATTTGCGTTTTACTTGAGGTTGAAAGGCTGGTTTAATCAGTTTGATCTGATCAGTCCGTTAGGTAGGCCTCATCGGGCGAGTTGCAAGACCAGGCGCTGTAGGTAAGTGTGGGATGGTTTATTATTCTATTATTCAATTTTGCTAGGCCTAATCATGAGTGTTAGGTGTAGTTTTATCATATTTATGTCATGTGGGCTACGTTTTTAAGTAGGCCTATTAACTAAGGAACATCATATTCGCTTTATTCCGTAATACATCAGCTCGAGATGTTTGTATTGGAAATGCAAACATGGTGCCGCCAGTTAGCAGAATGACTTGTCCGGGGATTAATGGCACCAAAACAAGTCTTGCGCTGGTTCCCTGCTGATGACCCGATTTTTTAAAGGCTAATAATGCCTAAAACTTTCTTCTAAATTTCAAATTTTATTAATATGATTTGTTCCTTTCATAAATTAATTTATTATATCTATTATGATTTAGAACAATACAGTTTTTCAGTGAGTGGTACGGAATAGGACTTTGCTCTTAGAATATCGGACTTGATAGTGTTCAAACGGTGCATGGGCTTACAGAATTAGGTTTGTTAAGTTTCTGTTTGTATTAAATATAATTTTGTCTGTATAATATTCCTGCACTGGTAGATGGATGTATGGTGTCCACAAATTTAGAAGTATTGACCATCAAAAGAAAATCCCTTGAGAAAGTATGTCAAAGTCACCCATATTATGTACTGTTCAGCTTCCAAACGATACACATTTACTGTACCTTTGGAGAAATTAGCATTATAATATCTCAAGGTGATGAATTTCATAAATTTTACCAAATAATAAGTCATATTTCCCATCCACCGAAAGGTGAAACCACTAGTATTGTTCTGATTATACATAATTGCTTCCATAATATTTGCACCAAGTTTCATAAGGATCCACTGAAAATCAAACACTCTACAGTATTTGTAATCTTTTCACATTTTGGCCCCTGCACTACATGTATGTGATCCACCAGGTGGCACCACCAATACAAAAGAAACCTAAATTTTTATTCATACAATATGTCCAAACAAAAGGCCCAAGGGCCTAGTGCTCTGCTGTCATGAATCAGATGAAAGTGAAATGAATGTAGCAATATGGAAACATTTTGAAACAACAAAGCAAATTTATTACAGAAGTACTGCAGTGAGATACATCAAATCGTAAGAGTTCATTGTGACACTGCATTTGTAGCATTCGTTACTGTTAAAAAATCTTTAACATTAAATAAAATTCTTCCATCATAGCTACAGTGTCTTTTGAACAAGATCTTAACCTCAAGGCCCACAGGCCTAATGCTCTGTTGGCACCGACGATATATTGCACCTTAGTCTTTCTTAAGACCCTTTCTTAGTTAATTCATTATAAAACAAAATACAAATGTAGCTAATGAATATTATAAAAATAAATTAAGGAGGTCGTCGTAGCCTCAAGCTAGAACAAGCCAAGCCGCAAAGCAGTCCTACAGAGGAGTGAAGAAAGGATTTTTTAACTTTCGCATGGTTCCGGTCGCATCCTTTTGGTGGCGCTGCAATGCCGGTCAAAAAACACACCGGCCAGGCAACAGCAACCCGAAACATGCAGGTACACTTTGATAACACATATTGCAGCAGGTCTATGGCCGGGCAACAGTGTTGGAGGACCATGAACTGCGCTGGCAGCTGTGGTACACAGAATATATGATCTCATGCAGTTACATGTACATGCAGTGGTATCTGCTCAATATACCATCTCCAATATAAGACCACAAGTCCTTTAAGACTCTTTGAAGACCTTTGACTGCATTTGGTAAATACACCTTCATTTAAGACCACCTGCAGTGTACATGTATGACCACTGTATACTAGCCAGTACAACTCTGTGTGTGTATATACAACAGTGGCCGCACAGCAACAAGTACATGTACATGGATCTCCTGCATGAGTTATATACATCAACTAATTATTCTCATGTGACAGTGAAGATTTTCATTCATTACAAACATATATATCATACATGTATTGTAACATGTCACCCCTTTGTTCAGACAGCATGCAACTACTGCACAAAGAATTAACTCTTTTTTTTTTTTTTTTTCCATAAGGTGACACAGATATATCAGTGGAATGTCATTCCTCGGTTTTCTTGATTTCACCAGACATCCATTTGAAGAATATGAACATGACAAATGTAACTGAGTGTTCTACAACCAAACGAATCACTGGAATAGATTCTATAGTGGGGACTGCTTACCCCGATTCTACCGTGACGGCCAACACAACTGTGCAGTCCCTGTCTACTGAGGCAGTGATCAGTGTCTCTCTGGCTACAGTGATAGACCCTAAAACTACTGTGACAGCCAATGTACCTGTGAAGTCCCTGTCTAATGAGGCTGTGATCAGTGTCAGTGTCTCTCTGGCTACAGTGATAGTGTTGCTGGTGCTGGCATTGGTGGTGTCTCTTCTTTATATCAGGTGAGTCCATTGTGCAACTGAACGATGCTCTGTTTCATACTTGATGCACTGTGCAACAAAACTGTGTGAATTCTCTTTCATATCTGATTCACAATGACTGCCTCATTAATCACTGCAGATTATATTTAATACAGATTTCAATGAATATGTGTTAAGCTAACAGTGTTTACTTAGAGCAAGTGTCCAAATCTCAAAATAAACTGACACTGTGTTGCTTTTGCCAGCATGTAAGAATTACTTATACTAACTTGCTTTTAATACTAAATTGCTCTGTATCACATTCTGCAATAAATAATAATCACTTAGAGGCCCAGCAGGTAAAATCAGACGGAGGCAGTATACAGACAGTAATATCCATGAGTTACTTTCTTACCAGGAAAGCTGATTGGTTTGCATCACGTGCGCATCATTTTTACTAACACTCGGCCTCTTGCAGCTGACATCCGTCAAAAGCAGTGCAAAATGTCCAGGTACAAGTAAAAGGCCAAAAAAATAACGATGGTTTGTATGTTTGTTATGAAAACATTGTCTTGGTTGTGTTCCTAAGAACATAGGGAACGTATAAATGCCAATATATCACAAACACTGTCCTATTTTCATTTAAAATTTGCCCCAACATCAAGCATTATGGTACTTCACACCTGAGTCAATTTGCCGGTCAATACATTACACACAGCAGCACTGTAACACTGAACTGTGCTGAAGCTAATATATGCATGGCAGAGGTCTGCTAAGGGAGCTGTTAGTATTTCATTTCGGGTGGATCCGAATACCAGTTGATGCAATAAAAGCCTTGGAGTTGCGCCTACAATCTTTGTGCATGACAGCAATCACAAATCCCGTGAATCCCTATACCCAACATTTTAATTGCATAATGCAGCCTGATCCAGACCTACTTTGATTTTTTATCATTTGTTTGAGGCCAAGACAAATCATGTGAAGATAATACATTTTTATAATGCAAATCAGAAATATAAATGTATGCCTATGTATGTCCTTGTTGTCATGTTCATCTTTATTGTGTATGTGTTTCACGCTTGTCTCATTATTATTTCCATGGAAAGCAGTAGAACCTGGAAAAACATGCATGCTGATATACATGTATTTGCGTAAAATTATACTGTGGGAAGCAAAATTCATAAGGACGCCTCTGTTTTCACTGTACCGTGAAAATAGACTGAGAACAGACTGGCAGTCTATTTTGACAGTATTATTATTTCATCTATTAAGATGTTAGTACGTCAAAGTTAAAACACCAAAAAGAATTTTTGAAATCATGACAAATTTGAAAATCGATGCAGCATGATGATATTACGTAAACAATTTCCCAGATCTGTAGATCATGCATTCCAAAACTCAAAGAGAACGGTAAATAGATAGGAGTTATTACGAAAAGATTTATGAAAGTTTCCGACAGATTTCATCAATCTACCAAAGACAATATACATCCACTTACAGAGGGATGCATAATAACTCACTTAAGGTGAAATGGCCATGCCCTGGTAAAATCAGCCTACTATCCACTTTCTGGCCAAATAAAGCAAAAAAAGTATTCATGTACATGTAAACACATGCAAATTATACGTTTTTGAAAAGGTCATGACCAGCAAACTGTGAATAAACAAACAGCATGACCATTTTGTGCTAAGTGTTGTATAAACAACCATTTCTCTCATCTTGAGTTTCAATGAAACATGGTTATACACATGTGGAAATAAATTATTACTGGTTTAACCAAACTTTAATCTGTTTTAACTGGATTACTCCCAACATATGTGGCTAAAATAGGGTCTGATAGATTTTTTAACATGGTATTTGTTTTGGAATTATAGAGACCTAAACCTTACAAACCCATTATGTCTGGTGGCAGGAACTCTGATGTCCCATAACTGCAAAACAAACACCGTGTTCAAAAAGCTATGGGACAATTTTGTACCCACATATGTGGCCATGCAGTAACTCTGTATAAACAATTTGCAGTTTGAGAAAAACATTAAGTAGCTATTTCCACATTTGTATGCCCATATTACATTTTGTTTGAAGATCAAAGAAATTGAAATTACTTTATTTGGCCAGAAAGGGGATAATAGGCTGATTTTATGAGGGCATGGTCATTTTACCTGAAAACTGACCTTGTGTTGCTTTTGACCCAATACTGTGAAAACAAGTCCACCAGGAAATATCATCAAAGGGCCACAGCATGAATTTTCAGTTTGTACGTTTACAAATTATTCATAGTTTATTGTAATTTTCCTGTGAATTTACAGAGTTATTTATAGAAAAATATCAGTCAGCAAAAAGATTACTGGAAACCTAACATATATCCTTAAACATAACATTTTATTAAAGATCTGTGTGCTTTTCTCACAATTATCTCTGAAAGTTGCGAGGACAAATATTGGCACTGCCAGCTTTTCCAACAATGGGCCCTGATGAGTGGCACACAGCAACCTCTTACAAAAATAAACTGCCAGAATCACACCAAGTTATGGTCCAGCAAAATGCTACAAGTAGTGCGCTGGGATCAGACTGGCATTTCATTAAAACCTAGCACAATTCTGGCTATCATGCTGGGTTCATACTAGGCTGTGATTCAACAAAATCACCAACATGCTCACTCAGGGGTTCATTCCAGGCTGTGGTTCATTCCAGTAGCAAAAACCTAGAATGCAATGACCACACTGGGATTCTATTTGATGTTGGCATGGCGCCATCATGCTGGGTTCATCCCCTGCTATTGTCGAGCAAGAAGATGGCAAGATTCTGATGTGATTCTTGCATCGTCTTAACAGGACCTTGAATGAACTTGGCAAAATCTTCCAACATTTTCCTCTAATTTGATCCCAGGAAAATTGGGACAAAAATTCAGCGATACAGTTTTGTAAGAAAAATTGATCAAAACCAGTCAGACACTTTGTACTGCTTATAGAAGGTGTACTGTCCAATAATTCATTTAACCAAGGATTTCATGTACAAAACCCTAGCTTTCATGTAAAACCTCCTGGTTTCATGATACAAAGCCCAGGGTTTTGTTATGAAACCCTGGGTTATGTACATGCATGGAATCCTGGGTTTTGTCACCAAACCATGGGTTTTACACGAAATGTATAAACAATTGAGCAAATTACACATTTGCATATTTTATTGAAGTCCCTGAGTTTTGTGATTCAAAATCACACACATGCATGCTTGTTCCATATCCCTGGGTTTTTGTCAATTAAACGTCATCTCTTGCATCAGCCTGAGGTAAATCTCAGTTTCAGAACAAAACCCAGGGTTTGTGTCAAAACCTTGGATTTTGTAGTAAAAAACTCTGAGTTTCATACACAAAACTCTCAATTTTATGAAATATTGGAAAAACTTCTTTTACAAGGTGATTGCTAATGTTAACCGTATCTTGTGCCCAGGTAACCATAGTACAGTGGTTCCTGACCCTAACCCTAAATGCTATAGTTTTTGAGAAATGGCCCCAAAACCATTCTGAGACCTTTAACGAACATCACTAATAAACAAAAAATGGAGATTAACTAGCCACACAAATCAAGCAAAAGGCACATCTATAGCAGATAAAAAGATACAAGCAAAAAAAAAAAAAATCAGGTCACTAAGTGTAATAGTTTTGGAGATATGGCCCAGAAACACTTCTCAGACCTTTAATGAACATCACTAATTAACTGACAAAGAACAATTAGCTACACAGAACCATCAAAAGGTACCTCTATCAGCTAAAGACAACAAGCCATAAAATTTCAGATTGCTAAGTATAATGATTTTGGAGAAATGGCCCAGAAACCATTCTGAGACCTTAAAGGAACATCACAAATAACTAATGAAGAAGAATAATTAGCCACAGAAAACCATCAAAAGGCACATCTGGCAGGTAGGGACTCCACCACAATTTCAGATTGCTGAGTGTAACACTTTTGGAGAAATGGCCCGGAAACGATGCCGGGATGGACAGATGATGGTCATTACCATATCTCCACCCACTTCAGATTTAGTGAGTTTGAGACTGATCAGATCATTGAATAAGGGGACCTTTTAACCATCACTGCCACCTTCAGGGTTAAGAGTTACAATGTAAAGGCTACATGTAAACGTGCTGGAGATTGCCTTGCAAGTCACTCATCTTAACCATGTCATTTTACATGTTTCATATATGTATTTCCAGACATATCAAACAAAAGATGTCACACGAGGACAAACAAGAAAAAAATACAAATGATATGGACACTTATTATAATCTATCACCAATGACAACTGGACAGCAAACAGCTTCTAAGGACTTCATCAAAACAACTAATGACCTAACCTTTGGCCTCCAAGATCCACACACAATATCAAGCAGGCAGTCGCATGGAGATTCTGACCTCAAAAGACAAAAGAGTGACAACTACGACCAGCCAGCAACAGTGACCATGACAGAATGTGAAGACAGTACCAAAAATCCTGATTACACAAAGCTCCAACTGGCTCCTGACACTCCCGAATACACTGAGTTACATCACTATGAGCTTATCACCACTGACCATGATCCCACACTAGCTTGATCCATCCGTGAAATCTCAGTCTATGTCGAATGAATGCCAGGAGGTCAAATGACGAGCAGGATGAAGACAAAAGATATAATACACTGATGACAAACAATCCAATTTACACATAAGGGCCTGCTGCAACATTCTGTTAATTATACATATGCCTCTCGCTAAATGAACAGTTGCCAGCACACTGACTCAGTTCTGCTACATGTACTATGCATGCTCAGAACTCAGAACTCATTTATTTTAGCCAATCAATACAATGATGTTTTCAATATGAAGATATGTGTACATAATAATATGAATGGATGTGGCTAGGGGGACTCCTATTAAGAACAAATACAATGTACATGTCACTCTCATAGAAGCCACCTTTAAACCTTAAACAATTAAAACAATGTAGATGGCAGTTACTTAAACAGTAAATGTAGAAAGAAACTAAGATATACATGTATTACAATTTACCGACATTAGTGGGTGGGAAAATATATTATTAATTATTTTGACAAACATAGCAGTTATATACATGTATATTATTACAACTGTGTTGATAATTATTCAAAAATATTTTTAATACACAGCAAAAAACCTTGTAAACTATGAGTATGTATTTTTCCTATATCATTACTATCTGTTTGATTCACTCTGACTGGAATATCATAGATCAAACTTTAAAATGCTGATTAGGCATAGGGCACAAGGTCTGTCTAAGCTCACAACTCATAGGCCAGCATGAAAAGAGTGGCCCATGGGCCTATTATGCTCTATAGTCAAATGAACATCACAAATAATATATTTCCTGAATGTAATACCTCTGTGACCTTGAAAAAGTAGTTCAAAGTCATCCATATTGCACAATGTCAAATTTCTATGTGAAAAACATTTGTGGTATATTTAGTATTATCTCCTTATTATTTATCAACATATTGAACTTTAGTGTCCTTTATTACTTAAATTCTTAATGACCTCAAAAAATAGGTCAGTCACCCAAAACTATACTTATTTGACGACTGGTCTAATGCATATATCTGGTGAAAATTTTGTAACTCCACCTCAAGTCATTATCACAATAACAAATTTAAAATGCTTTTAATACCTACACGTGTGACTTTAATTCCACTATATATATATATATCTTCATTTTGTGAGGGTGTCTCAGTTCGCATACTGGGTACACTAATCTCCCCTGAGGCCCTCAAAATCAAAGATACAGATTATGCACATAGTAAAGTAAACAAAAAAATCATATCAATTGACATTGTGAACTCAGGCTTAAAGCATTTAACAAAGTTATACAGTTTGTGTACCTCTAAGTGTACAGCACATTTTCTTTTAACAAAGCTAAATTATCTGAGTCTTTAACAGATGTTGGTAAGGAATTCCACAATGCTGTCCCAGAGTATGTGAAAGAGTTCTTATAACTTTCAGTTCTTGGTTTAGGGACATAGAGATCATTGTGAACGGTAGACCTTAACTTAAGACTGTGGCCATTTTTAACATAGTTAAACTTTCTTGCATACATGTATATGAAGGAGTCATTCCATGTAGAGACTTATAAACATGTACTGCTTTCTTATATTTTACTCGCTGCTCAAGGGTCATCCAGTTTAGCTGTTCAAGAACCTGTCTGTAGCTCAGCCATTAATTCACCTCGTTGATTTAGAACAGTGCAGCACTCTTACGAAGCCTCTGCAGCTTTGCAAGGAGAGTTCTACAATTACCCCATATACTGCTACAATAATCAAACAGTGGTGAAATATAGGCATTATAGAATAATTTTTGAATGTGGAATGGTAAAACAAACCGGCTGGCACCTTGGGTAATACCAGTTCCCTTGGTGGGAGATGCTCACTGTATTCATGGTATTATTCAGTCTACCAGTGTGTAACTAATAATGTACACGTTATGATGTCATGACCATCATGAGAAAAAAAATCCTGAAACCCATTCCCTACATGACCTTAAGAGAATAGGTGAAGGTCATCCATTTGATGCAATATCAAACTTCCACATATATACATTTATATTACATTGGGTATCATTAACCTCATTCATGCATAATATTTTGAATTTAATGTGTTTTCAAAATGTTTTGGTCTGTACATTTATCTTGCATAATACTCTTGGTGGCATCCCCAAATTTAGTCAACAACACATTTTCCTTCTTTGGATGATCAACATTTCTACCAAGAAGTGATGTTCCATAAAAAAAAAAACTAAAAAATAAAAACAAAACAAACAAAAAAAACAAACAAACAAACAAACAAACAAAAACAAAACAAAACAAAACAAAAACATTTTGTTTAACTATTATCTTGTATGTATATAAATCTATTCTGGTTATCTCTCTTAACAAATTTAATGGGAGGACATCAAAGTTAATCAAATCTGGAATTTTACACCTTATACAGTTCTTTCTTTCTTTCTTTCTTTCTTTCTCTCTCTCTCTCTCTCTCTCTCTCTCTCTATCTCTCTCTCTCTCTCTCTCTCTTTCTTTCTTTCCTTCTTTCTTGTCTGACATTTCATTTGAAAAGTATTATGTGTAGTAACTCCAAACTTGGCACAATTATACTTCTATGGATGAAGTCAAGCCTTTCTATAATGAGAGGTCATGCTTTTCAAAATTATGCAAATGAGGGCTAATTAAGTTTTAAATCTTCAACATCTTATATACTATAGTGGATGTAGTGCCGAGTGTATTGGAGTTTGATCATATCAAGGCAAAGGTCATCTCAAATGTCAAGGTCATGTCAAGGTCAAAGGTCATGTCAAGGTCAAAGGTCGGTTTTGGGTGAAAATGTGATTTTAAAGCCAAAATGTCATTTTGAAGGTCAAGGGCCACTTAATGTAGAGGTCATTTCAAGGTCAAGGGTCATTTCAAGGTCAAAGGCCACTTTTGATGGTAGCTTTCTTATAGCCATAACTTGGTAAATTTTTATCCAATTTTGATCATGCTGGGTTCAAATTGTAGTTATTGTAACACTGCATATTTTTGAACTCTTGCCTTTTTATAATAATAGGTTATACTTTTCAAAATTATGCAAATGAGGGCAAATTAAAGTTTTAAATCTTCAATATCTTATATGCTATAGTAGATATAGTTCCAAGTGTATAGGAGTTCAATCATAGCAAGGCCAAGGTCATCTCAAATGTCAAGGTCATGTCAAGGTCAAAGGTCATGTCAAGGTCAATGGCCAATTTTAGGTCAAATATCAATTTAAGAGTCAAAGTTCACTTCAGGTAGAGGTCATCTCAAGGTTAAAGGTCATCAAGGTCAAAGGCCACTTTCGATGGTGGCTTTCTTCTAGCCATAACTTGGTCAATTTTGTCAAATTTTGATCATGTTTGGCTCAAATTGTAGCTATTGCAACACTGCACATTTTGAAAATTACATTTGACCCCCAAAGGTCAAAGGTCAACATCATCTGGACCTTTGAAAGTTTCACCTAGCCATAACTTGGCCAATGTCCATCCAATTCTAATCATGTTGGACCTTAAATTGTGGGTTTTGTAACACTGTACATTTTTGCAATTTACATGTAACCTATAAAGGTTAAAGGTCAAGGTCATTTGGACCTTTGAAATTTTCATCCTGCCATAAGCTTAATGGAATGTGAAGTACCAAAGCACAAAATTGAATACCATTTAATATTTACAACTTTGGAAGGCACACAGATTTGCTTTGAAGCAAATCTTCCTTTCTAGTTTTGTTTGTTCTTGTAATCACAATGTGAGGTCTCAAGTTTGGTATCTTTGTAATTTGATCTCCTCTATATATACTGGGGGCCTGAATATTTCTCATGGTCAGGTCAACCCGATTTGCTAGATTGAAGTGAAAACTATGAAAGTAATAAGGTACTTGATTATTGTGAAATTTTAGGTAAATTTTCAAACTTGAAAAATGAAATAAATCTTTAACTTTCATTTTTAATAGATTTTTAAAAATAGGATCCATACGTGCATTGTATTTGGTTTTAGCTACTGCTCGAATAGCTTGTTTCTGCATTTTTTTGCAACCTATTCAAGTTACTAAAGCCCCATAGTGTTATCCCATAAGTAAGATAAGATTCTAAAAGACTTCTGGAAATCAGAACCAGAATATTAGTAGGTACTAGATAGTTTTTCAGTTTTCTTAAAATTCCAGTACATGTAATTTGTGATATTTTGTTTGCAAGTTCATTGATATGTTGATTCCAGGTTGGACGACTATCAAAAAGTACACCCAAAGCTTCATTAATGTGACTTGAGTTGTAGGAGTTCCACATATCTCAAGGTTACTGTTTTGAATTTCCCTTTGTAATAGGGTTTTCTGCTGAAAATGGACGATCATATATTTGGTTTCATCTAAATTCAATGAAAGCTTATTAACTTCAAGCCAATCACATCAAGGTTTTCTGCAGATTAATTCAGACTATTTGGTGTGAATAGTGGGCATGAAAGGTTTGTTTCATCTGCAAAGGTAATGATGTTGAAGTTTGAAGCCCAGGATATATCATTTACATAAATGATAAACAAGAAAGGTCCAGGAATTGACCCTCGAGGAACCCCGGTTGTTATCTGTCGGAATGAGGAAGTCTCATCCTCTAATTCAACAAACTGTTTCCTATTTGACAGAGAGCTTTGAAACCAGCTTAATTCTTTGTTTTTTATACCATAAAATGTCTTAATTTGGTTAACAGAATCTCATGATCAGAGACCACTATACAAGTAAGATAACAACTGAAGAAAATCATTCAGTGATATTAATATGAAAATGTATTTTGCAGGAATGTAGCAGTAATTACTGCTTCATCATTGCTGTTTCAGGTAGTTATCCGTGGCAAGTACAAACATATCAATGAAAGTTTGACAAAAAGAAACAAATAACTGTAAATATACCTTATTGTTCTAGTACATAATTATGGCAAGAAGAAGGATGTCAATAAATAAATGACAATTATAAATATTCTAGTAATGGCTAGGTGATAAACAGTCTTCTTTGTTACGTGTATGTAAAGTTTCTTAGTTAATGTCAATGAAACATACACAGTCATCTTTGTTTGTGTATGTATAGTTTGTAAGCTAATGTCAATGAAACATACACTGCCATCTTTGCTATGTGTATGTAACGTTTGTAAGCTAATGTCAATGAAACATACACTGCCATATTTGTTATGTGTATGTATAGTTTGTAAGCTAATGTCAATGAAACATACACTGCCATCTTTGTTATGGGTATGTAAAGTTTGTAAGCTAATGTCAATGAAACATACACAGTCATCTTTGTTATGTGTATCTAAAGTTTGTTAGCTAAGGTCAATGAAACATACACTGCCATCTTTGTTATGTGTATGTAAAGTTTGTTAGCTAATGTCAATGAAATATACACTGCCATCTTTGTTATGTGTATAGTTTGTAAGCTAATGTCAATGAAACATGCACTGCCATCTTTGTTATGTGTATGTAAAGTTTGTAAGTTAATGCCAATGATACATACTGTTGTTTTTTTTTGTGAAAGCCATCCATACTGCTTTATGATATAGGAGTAGTACATTTCAAGAACACCAGTTTGTAACTTTACAGTGTTTGTTTATATAAGATCAATGGTGGTGTTAAAGTCTGTAGTGGATTCCTCAGGTCATTTTTTACAAAGAAGCGAGTTAGTTTTCTTTTGTCTCTTGAACATTTTGTCATGTCTACATTGAAGTCCCTTGAATTACAATAATTAGAGTCTGAGAGGGTGGAGTTCTTGAGGAGAAGACACACATGAGACAATGAAGAAGATGCAGCACTGGGGTTGCTGGTGGTTTGTAAAGCAAAACGAGCTTGAAAGGTTTCATGTGTGAAGGAGTATTTGGTACCACCACAGCTGATAGGATGATTATGGTAACATTGTCCACTTATGCACCACTCAGATGACCTTCAAATAAATGATTCAAAAGTTTCATAACAAGTTGAAAAATAATAAGAGGGAGCTGGTTTTCAATAGGAACATGGTCCATTATAATGCGCACCTCTGATAAAAAATTAGTGAAGCTGCAATGGATCCTTGTTGAGATATTATGGTGATGCCGTCTCCTTGTGCACCACTCACAGTGCCTTGAAATAAATACTCTCAAGTTTCATAAAAAGCTTATAAATATAGAGAGGAACCTAGTCCATCATAAGATGCATCTCTGACAAAACTGGGTGAAGCTGTGGTCAATACTTTTTGAGATATTGCGGTAATGTCATCAAGGTTGAGGCCACTCAGACAGCCTTCAAATAGATACATCAAAAGTTTCATAAAAAGTTCAAAAATAGTCAGAGGAGGCTAGTTTTCGATAGGATCTTGGTCCATCATAAGGCTCTTTTCTGACAAAAATTTGGTAAAGCTACAGTGAATATTTCTTGAGATATTATGGTAACATTTTCCCCTTGTGTGCCACTCAGACTGCCTTGAAATATATGCTTTTGAAGTTTCATAAAAAGTTTTAAAATAATAAACGGAAGCTGATTTTTTATAAGAACCTGGTTTATTATCAGGTGCATCTCTGACAAAAATTTGGTACAGCTTGGGTGAATATGTTTTGAGAGATCACAGTGATGTTGACAAGACAGACAGGCATATTAATATAGAATGCACTGCTAAGAATGCACTTATATCATACACAATCCAATATCTCAATCACTAAAAAGGTGGAAAACACTATGACTTGATGAAAGGAATGGTCTGGGCCCTGTCACCCCCGACATGTTTTGGTCCTCCTGCACCTTCATCATGGTGTGGGGAAACTCAACTTTTTTAAGTTACACTGATGAAAGGAATGGTCTGGGCCCTAGCTGTCACATGTTTTGGTCCTCCTGCACCTTCATCATGGTGTGGGGAAATTCAACTTTTATTAATTTTCTAAGTTACACTTATGAGGTACCTGTACCTAAAAGCGGTGCAAAATGTTAGTGCTACACATAAGTAAATCATTATGACGTCATATGTAGAACGTCCTGTGTCATCTCTATATTGCTATCACTGGAATAAAAATGCCTGTTTTTATGAGTACCTTTGTTTATGTTTTTGATACTGCGTTATAATTTGTATTTCTTTTTCTAAGTATGCGTTCATTATAAGAGTCCATTGGCTGTGTGAGTAACATTCTTTCACAATATACTGAATTTAATGTGTTTTCAACATACGTTGGTCCACACATGTATCTTACATAATTCTCTTTGTCACACCACCAAATTTAATGACAAATTTTCCTTTTTTGCCTGATCAACATTTACACCAAGTAATATGATGTCCCCCCCCCCCCAAAAAAAAAAAAACACTTCAAAAAAGGCAATCGCAAAATATTCACATTTTGACCCATACAATGTACATGTATATTACATGTTTATCAGGGGCACCATCAAGATCAATCTCAGCCAAGATTTGCATACTCTTTGTAAGTCTTTAAAGTTACGTGGGGTTAATTTGAAAACTGAGGTCTGTATCATGTTTACAAGCAAAAGTTTATTCACAAACAAAAACGGAAGGAAGGATGGAAGGAACGGTGGATGGACAGATATGAGTGATGCTATTTTGTTTTTGGAAATGATAATGGTATTGTTAAAAAAAAATGTATTTATCAATGCATCGATGAACTGACCCACCCCTATATCCATGCATGAGATTAGCATTTTACCATGCACTGCAAGTTACAACTTGAAGTGGGTTCATGAGCTCATCATTGATATGCATCAGACAATGAACTTGATTTTTTTCTCCAATTCTTCTAATGTTAAGGACTACAACAAATGTAAATATCAAACTATGACTACAACTTAGATGACCCATAGACTCTTCATACAACTTACTTTCCAGGTACGGTGTACTCATCCATGATCTTGAGGTCAGTGTGCCATCAAACAGGAACATCTGAATGTGCTCCATGCTACCCCAGCCAGTACACCTTATTGTACCTGATGTCCTTTACACACTCCACCAACGACTAGAGCTTACCTTGCCTCAGTGGATCTGGTATAGCAAGGGATCTGAAAGTACAGAAAAAGGTCGTCTTGCTAATTCACACTTGATGATAAATAATGTAAATAGATAAATGTACCGCTTGTAGATATCCATCCTTCACCTCCAAAGTACCAAAGCCACAGGATCTTAAGGTCCATCAGCTAACCACACAATTGAACATCCTTTATTGTCAACTGAAAATTTTCATACTAAAAGCTCTACAACAGACATACTAAGAACACTATACCTTTACCATGACTTCTCATGGCAGAAAGAAATTTACTAACTTAGACTACACCAAAAGGAGCAGGAATTAGTAAATCATATATTTTTTCAATATTTGAGGAAATCTCATACACCATTTCCAACTTCTTTCCTTTTTATTCTTGTGCAGGCAGCCATGATCAGAACACAAAATGGTTCATAGCTGTAGTGTATTTGTACTTGCTTCTTGTCTTTTTACTTGTAGGAAACTTTCTTCTGCAACAAATCAAGGTTCTATTAATCAAAATATACCTCAGAGATATTCTCATCAAATCACGACTAAAATATCCACCCACACTACAACCTTCTCACACAGCAAAGCCGGGTCACAGAAAAGAATCATTGTGACAAGAACAACTGCAGATATTGTGAGACAATGGATACTACAGGCATGGTCAAAAGCACTGCCACTGGATGGACATACCATGCTCCAAAAGATGGCACCTATGATGACTGCTGATTTGTGGCATCAGCCACAAGCAATATGTAGGCCAGACATACATGTATCAGCCACATATGTGCAGACTCTGTGGACATTTTTATTATATAAACAAAGTGGATATTAACCAACCACTTGGCAGATCAACATTTTGCCAAACGAGATCACCAGACTCTTAATATTAAGGTACACATCCTAACAGATACCCATCCCATTTGGGCTGAAGAAAAGGGAATCATTCAGCCTGCAAAAAGAACATTTCTGGATCCATCAACTTTGTGCTATGGAACTCTTTTGATCTGAATGTCATGGAAAACTAAGCACTCTTGCTCAGTCTTACGCTAAAATTTTCACTTTTTCATGCTTACCTTCCTGTGACACTGTTTGTCATGAACCAAGGATAGAACAAGGATTAATTCTGTCCCAACAGATGATGTAAATCAAATACGAACTGCACACTTCATATGTCACCACTCTGCAAAAAGTACATTTTCATGGACTTTTGACAAACCATGAATCACAAATAAAAAAAAAAGTGATACACTCATTCACCATGGTCTTCATGTGAAGAGAATCCCATTGAGAATTTCCTCTCATGGGGATCCCAACAAGGGAAACCCCAGCTTTCCCCAACAACAGTCAATTTACATTTATAATTAGGTGGGATCTTCAGGTGAATTGACATGTACACGTGTATCCACAGTTCAACATGCCAAACCTGGCAGTTGGAGATTATGACGTGAAGACATTCCTATTCAGCATCAGGCTTTTTGCATAACATACATTAGTAAGGCCGGTCCTACCATATGGTATATAAAGGCACGCCCAATTCATTTTGACAGATCAGCCACTGATGAGACTAAAAAAGGTAAAGTGGAAACTGATCTGGTGATTTTCTGGTCGGTATGATAAAACAGGCATTCCACCTTGCCACCACACTTGCCCAGTTGACTTATCAGGTTCTATTCATACCAAACACTTTTTGCATTAATTCAGTCCCAGCCACAAAGGGTACTAGACACACATGTATGAATTCCCCCATAAATGCTTTATTATTTTCTTTCACCTTTTTCACTTCTTACAACTGAGCTGTATAAACTGCTGACCTGCTAAGTCTGTAGTTGATGAAGAATATTTCAAAGGTTAACTGAGAGGACCAGTTTTAAGCTACCAGTTATATCTTTTAATGGGTGACTGCCTGTCTGAAGTCAGCAATGAAATTTGTTTCTTCACATTGGTTTTGGAAGATGAATGTTGATGTTTTGGTAACTGTTGAATGTTTTTGCTGTCAGTGTTGGGTTGAAATTTATGAACATGGATGATGTTTTTCTGAGCTATTTGCTTGATGCAATTTACATTGTGTACAGCCAGGATTATAATGAAAAGAATAAAGAAACAAACATGTACATGTATAATTACTGTAAACTGTTGCAACTATTTCAATAAAATCACCCCTTCACATCATCTGATCATTTTCTCAATGTTTGGCTACATTCATAACAGCCACAGGAAGCATTCTGTTCATGTGTCTGGTCTATGACTGTGATAGTCATGTAACAATTTCGGGTTTCAATTTGAGTAAACAACAAATTTAAGAATACGATTTGATTGGTTCTTTTCTGAGTTTATACACAGGGTTCGGTTGATTTATAGCACTCTTATGCAAGTACAAGATCAAGACAGTCATTTTTTTTGTTTGTTTCACTTTTGGACAGTCAGCATTATCTGGCGTCCCTCTCTGTGACAAGGTTCATGCACATATGTGGATTTTTTTCCCGGGGGGGAATATGCAAGTCAAAATTTGAATTGAGCTATTATTTTTCCTATATTAAAGCATATACTCCATTCATTTAATTTTCCATCTTGCCATTACAAGCAAGAACTTTTAATTTATCATCAAATAGCTATTAACCAAATCATCACAATCTCTTTGTTACAGAACATTGATCACTGCAAAGCTTTATCAGGTTGTATAAATGCACATGCATTCTTCAGACTCCTGCAATTACATGTATATGTAAGCTTAATATGTTTATAAAGAACGTTGCAAAGACACTTGACTCTGAATTGCAGCCTTTTTTCCACATTACTACATGTACCTTAACTCTTTAAGCGCCAAATTTTGGACTGAGTCACCAGCTTTTCTCAGCACGCATTGGGCGCAATGGGCCCAATGCGCACATGCAGAGAAAAGCTATTGACATGGGATATTTTCTCTGGAACTAGAGGCATGCTCATACTTGAATGAAAGGTCTTTTTATGAGGAACACGAATCTGAGATCTTTATGATGATTCAGGCTAGTTTCACTTCAGTAGATCGTCTTTAGACGTGATTGGCACTGAAAGAGTGAACATATGGAAGGGCTTCCACTTATACTTGCACACAACAACTTGTCATTCATGTACCTCATCAGGTGTATTTTATCAGCCAAAATGAATTTCTCTCTCTCCGGGTGAGCACCATTGATCCATTACTTTTGGAACCAAATATAGACAAATGAGCTCCAATTACTTTGGGGGAGGGGGCGGGGTCGGGGTCGAGGATATTGGGTGGTCACAAATTTACATCACTACCATATATGTGTGTGTGTGTGGGGGGGGGGTACACATACTCTTTTTAACACACATTTAGTATTATATTTTTGAAACCCTAGCTGGACTGCAAGGCAGTACATGTACTATCTTCAAAAAGGGGAAGGGGGGTAGGGGGTATAAAATGTTAAACATAAAAAAGTGACACACAATGATAGACTTCCTTTGTTCTTGAAAGTCTGATTAAGAAGAAAGGTTGTCACCCCATTTAACCTCTTTATGTTGTGGAAATCCAGTGCTATTGATTTGAGGCTTTGACTGTTACGGATGTTCATGTAGGAGGCTTTGACTGTTACAGATGTTCATGTAGGAGGCTTTGACTGTTACACACATACCACTAGTTTTGAAACTACTGTTTTTCAGTCTTCAGGTATGGCAACTATTGAAAAAAAATATATATCTGTGTACCCAATGTATACAGAATCACCATTTTTGGTCGCTGTAAAGAAGTGAGAAACTTCCTTGTCGGTGCATTGTCAATTGGTCACCTGACACTCTGGGTGTTACCACTGGAGCATATACATATAAGTCAGCTAATATTCTATACGGTAAAATGTCAAAACACTGAAGAAATGAGTGATGAACCCAGATGGAATTTACATTAACATCACTTCACTATCTACAGATTTGGTAAGTAACATGGTTGTGTTCAATTTGTTTTCAAGCTGACAGTATGAAAGCCAGCCAGGTTATTTTGAGGAGGTCCAGGTGAGCCCCATTGGGATCAGTCACTGGGCATGCAGACAATGCAAACTTTCTGCATGCAGACAATGCAAATTTTCACAAAGTCTATGATCAACAGAACATACAGTATACAATAAGATAATCAATGCCCTATGAGTGAGATTGTTCTACAAATAACTTTCCTTTAATCAGAATTTGCAAGATGTGTGCAAAGAGGTGAAATAACTTCCTGCTGGTTTAACCAAATTGGATGTGCATGACAAAGCTCGGCAAAGCTTTTTTATTCCCCATGCCCATGTTCCAAACACAATGTTCACCCTGTTCCTCTAAGAGCAGCCAGAACTGGCTGGTGGCCAAATGTCCTCCCCTTCAACATATTTACATGTTCAATGCTTTTGACAAATTTCAACAGAAATGTAAAACAATTTGAAGAGGAATTGTAGTGGGACATCACCCCCACCCTCCCCCCCAAAAAAACAACAACAAAAAGCAACAAAGTAGCATGCCCCAGGTCAACAGCTTGGCATCTGTTTTTGAAAGTTGTTGAACCAGTCTAAAACTCAGTTTTAATTCTGGGGAAAAGGGTTAACTACAAACTTTTTCAGTGTCTGTGGCTTCCAGGGGCCTCCTGCCAACACCAGATAGTTCTGCTTGTTCTCTTGACAAGAATCTCATGGGTTTGACAAACTCATAGCCACGAGATTTGAAATGTCTTTTTAAGTGAATTCTTCTAGTTCAATATTTGAATCAATAACAGCAGGACTGTCTCTTGATTTAGCATCTATGTAACTCTTAGTCTTTGCAGAATAATGCTCTTTACTTTGTAAGAATTAGTATTGATACTCAAGGCCAACCATTTTTCTTTCCTTGGGGTTGAAGCCTTGTGGTTTTATGGTTACTGTTCCTTGTATTCATACACCCTCAGTACAGTGTGATGTAATACATGTAAATGTACATTATTTTCCTGAATACCATTAATGATAATGTCTGTAGCAGTTTTCTTTCTTTCTTTCTTTCTTTCTTTCTCTCTTTCTTTCTCTCTTTCTTTCCTTCTTTCTTTCGTTCTTTCTTCCTTTCTTTCTTCCTTCCTTCCTTTTTCTTTCTTTCTTCCTTCCTTCCTTCCTTCCTTCCTTCCTTCCTTTCTTTCTTTCTCTCTCTTTCTTTATTAGTATTATTTTGTGTGTGTGTGTGTGTGTGTGTGTGTGTGTGTGTGTGTGTGTGTGTGTGTGTGTGTGTGTGTGTGTGTGTGTGTGTGTTTTGTTTCTGTTTTAAGATGACATTCTGTTCTGTTACAGGTACACAAACTTGAGTCCTGGATCTATGTGACACTATGTTCTGACACTGCCCTTCAAACATGCAGACAGTAATTCTTATCACTTCAACCTGGGGGCTGATGATGGAGATGGTGTTTCTTGTTCATACATATGGTATGTTCTCAATTTTCTGCATAGCCCAGGAAAAACAAGAGTACCATCAATGCTTGTATTCATGGATATACAACTCACTTGCCCTAGGGACACATCCTTTAGTTTGCCCTCAACAGTTATATCTTTTTGAACTACTGATGTGCTGCCCTGACATTTTTAAAATGGAGAGTGATAAACCTGGCTGTATGAAAAGTATATCATAATGTATGTTGTAATCAGTAAACAGGTCCCAATGATTGGTGTATATGTGCATACGTGCATGTACATGTATGTGTCACACAAAGTCAGAAAGGTAACAGTCCATACTGGTCTTTTTCAAGTCCTCTATAACCCAATTAAAAGAAAAAAAAGATCAAAACTTCTTGAATGGTGAGAAAAATGTGCTTCCTTATGAGTAGATTACAACCAGTAAATCGTAATCGTAGGTCATGGATATTTACAAAATATCAGGCACTAGCTGACAACAATAGTATGAGTGCAATGTAAAGACATTTTGAATGTGAAACAATCGTGGAGATTTAGAATGACATCTAGATCTTCAATAATTTTGTTTTAAAGTTTAAGTTTGAAAACATGTCTCTATATGCTCTCAAGAAAAGTTTTCTTAGAAAGTTTGTCAAAATTGGAACTAAAAATAAATCACAGATTGCTGAATCCATGCCCCTCCCCTTGCTTGATTGATAATCTTGGTAATTACAGGTCTCATTTGGAATAACTGCAGTCATAATAACAGTAAAACAAGAGGACTGTGACAGTCCTGTGCTCAGCTGACCTTACAAGCAAAGACTGAAGTGGTCCTGTGAACTTCAGAATGATATCAGCAGGCTGTTTGTTGTGGGATAAGTTAGTTAGAAAGCTATGATATCATGAACTTAGAGGCAGGTTTAATGGTTAGTGGTAAGTGGTTATTGTGTGTGTGTAATGTTGCGTTTAGATTGTTTTGGACACTAGAGCCTTGAAGGACTCCAGTGATGCGGCAGCAGGAATATCAGGTGGGAGGGCACCCCAGTCCCGAATTGTCCTGGGAAAAAAGGAGAATTTGCGGTAATCTGTACGGCAGTGGGGAATTTGAAAACTGTGGCTATGCAGGGCTAGAATTTAACTTTTTTACCAACATGCCCACCGGGCATGTTGGGGATGCACTCAACATGCCCAACTCATGCACAACATGTCCAACTTTATATGTTCAGGTTCACCTTAAGTGTGTCTTTTTTTCAACTCCCGCACTTTCTTCGTCATGCATTACCCCTTGAATGAGACAAACGCATATTTTGAATGTTACATGCTTTATTACATGTATAATTAAGGATGTTTCTCTAGTGCTAAATGTACTGTCGTGAGCGACCCCCGACCGGAAAAATTTGGCAAAACACACCGCAAACTACTGCTTTTTGAGGAGACTCCAAAGTGTCAAACAGTGACAAACCCTGATGTTTTGCCATCATATACGACGAAAATGTAACTGTCATTAATTCAAATATCGTAATTCCCCTGTGTTTCAAACTTTGTTTCAAAGAATTGGGATTGATTTGAAGTGCATCTCAACTTGGAACATGCCAGGGTCTCTATTTTGGCGTTGAAGTTTAACTGGCCGGCACCTTGTGCATGTGGTGCCGTCTACTACCGAGCCTTTGTTTTGCACAAAAACAACTGAACGGTCGCAAAAATATTCTAAATACATTACTTACTATCTTGACCTTAATCTGCATGCTCAGTAATGTCAGGTTCATTGTTAGAATTTCATAAGAAACCAATTAAAATATGCCCCTGGTATCTTGCAGGGCCACTTGCAAGGGCACACTTGAATTCCCCATTTTCAATTTGCATTCGGGTACAAATTACTTTCGCGGAACTTCGGTAAACTCAGGAGTGATCTGTGGTCTCACATTTGTCGAGTAGCAAAACACAGACATACAAGTGGTGCTGTGTTGCCTTTTATTTTATATTTGATTACATTAAAATTGTTAAAGGTCTTAAATCCAGCATTACTTCCATCATATATATATACTACGTTTAAATTTTCGAACCAAGAGTACGTAATACTTTCGCGTAACTTCGGTGAACTCCAGACACGCACATGCTCTGAGATTTGTTGATCAAGTTGGCTTGAGCCCAGTCAACCACTGGCGGATATACAAGTATACACGTGGTGTTTTGTTTGCCGTTTATTTCATATTTGATTAATTAGAATTATTACAGGTTTTTCAGCATACAGCCATCATGCTACAATGAAATTGAACCGAGACTAGAAGAATGAATTCGTCTGCGCCCAAACATTAAGCGGTCGCATCGTCCCGATGCATCGTCATGTTGGGTGGGATGTGACGATACCCGCTTAGTACAACAGCTTCAAAAATTTGAAAAGGAATTTTTTGTCAATAAACTGACAAAAAGCAAGTGTGGTACATATACTTGTACAGTAAAAAAAAAATGAACCATATCACACATTTATTTATTCCAGGACCTAGCCTTTAATTTAACCGCTTGCATTTTTGTTTTGCCAAACGCCTACGCAAATTATCATGATTATCGACTCGGGCGCTTCTGATCTATGGACTAGAATGGTAAGGATAAGTGACGGAACTGCTCAACTTTAACAGTGAGAGCAAGATCTTTTTGCCTCTCATGTGGCAAATTCTGAGCAGATTTAATATACCCGGCAGACTTGTGAAACTCCTGGGGTGAAACTGCATAGGTTTGTCGTTGAACCTTTACTGATTAAACACTGACAATGCTTGGTATGAAGTTTCCTTTTAATAAAGTTGTTGAACATATATAAAAATAATGCGGCAAAAATATATTTATTTCCACGCACGTGTGTGTAAAGGAAAGTCCGGTAGCTGGACCAACACTAGCGTGTACCACACCGGCCTTTTGAAAGTCCTAAAGATAAGCAAGCTAATCTCATGCCCATGTATTTTTAACAATAACATGGGGAATTTTTGTCTTTATCTCAACATGCCCAGCACAATCTCAGGGTGTCTCGGGACGTCTGACACCCGCTAAATTAGAGCCCTGCTATGGGAGTGGCGGGTAGGGGAGGATGATGGGGACAAGGTACAGGGCAAGAGGAATGGCTACCATGTGGTGGTGTATTTTGTACAGCATGGTGAGCCTGCTGTCCAGGTGCCTTGCCTGCAGGGACCGCCATTGTAGATTGACCAGCATGTCACTCATATGCTAGAGCGGTTACGGTACCTGTTGGTATCATACCGGGCCGCTCTTCGTTGCACCGTTTCTAGATTGTTAATATGTGTAGTGGTGTATGGATGTGTGGAGGCATATTCGGTAAGAGGTCTGATGAGGGAAAAATAAGCATTTTCTTTAAATTTGGTTTTAAGAGTTTATTTTTAAGTTTCTACTGAGGAATCCTAGAGGTTTAATGGCTCAGTTTGATGGTGGGGTAATCAGTGCAGTATATACAGTTTGTGAGAAAAGTGTCACTTTCTTGAGGTCTAGATATGTTATGTTCAAGGGTTAAGTATCATGTATTCATGTTACACTGCTTGTGATCATACGATCAGGGTTGGGGTTCGCATCCTTTGGGTATTTATAGGTGAGTTTTGGTAATACATGTACAAGGTATTTTTGTCGTGGCATACCAACTAGTGAATACATACTGCAAAGTGGCGTATACGCAGGTGTTTGCCAGTGTTCATAAATAACATGTACTAGTTGGGTTTCTGCACTAATATGTAGCATATACGCTGGACTAATATGGTACTGGGCATTTTGTGGAGCATGTTTTGTCAAGGTTAATATGATTTAGGACCCGTATTTTCCTTTTTGGAATCCGCTATCGGAACAATCTGGATAAACTATTTGGCTCCATCCATATGGCTTTCTAGGTGTGGAGAACACATCCGACAAATAATATGTAATCCTTCTATCATTGGTTCAGGTGCATGGGATGCATGTGTAATGTGGATATAGTATTCTGTAACATGTGGATATGATTTTTCAAGGGTGACATTACCGGAAAGGATCTGGTACTGGTATATCCAACTTGAAAGGAATAAATCATCATATAATTTTCATTTGTCATTGTTTTTCATTTCTGGAGATTCCCGGTAAAGGCTGCTCACATCAAGGTCACATTTGTTTTACAGAACCATCACTACTGCTAACATGAACATAACCCCTCACCATTTTTTTCCAAATTTCCATAAGTTGTTTTCAAGAGGGCTCTGATGAGGCCATGCTCAGCTGACCTATAATGAACAGAGCAAAGTAACGTAGGCCCACCTTGACTGGAAATGACACAAAATTTCGATGAATAGGTCACTGTGACCCAGATACTTGACCTGGTGACCTAAGTTTGATTCATGACACATTTTTTGGTTATGATACATGTGTGTATAAAATTTCATGTAACTGACTAAAATACTTCCTTGCTTATACCAATACCACCATTGTGCACTTGACCTTTGACCTCAAAAAGTAGATCAAATATAGAGCTATGACCTTGATTTTCAACATGCTTCTAGATCACTCTATGAAGCTTCTTGTATGTAGGTTTTAATTTGCTAGATGCATGCTTTCAATAGTGACAGTGGTAACGTCGCTCAGCATGTGACTATTGTGTGACCTTGAGAATTATGTCAAGGTCAACTACGCTTGCATACAAAGTACGCCATACAGGAGTGTACTATCATGTGCAATTTGAAAGTCCTGTCTCAAAAAATTCTGATGTTATAGTGGTAAACAAATTTCAATGAATAGGTCACTGTGACCCAGATACTTGACCTACTGACCTAGTTTTGATTCATTACACATTCTTTGGTTGTGATACATGTGTGTATAAAATTTAATGTAACCTATTTAAAAATTTCCTTACCTATACCAATACCACCATTGTGTACTTGACCTTTGACCTCAAAAAGTATGTCAAATATAAAGCTCTGACCTCGATTTTCACTAGGCTTCTAGATCACTCTATGAAGCTTCTTGGGAGTAAGATTTAGATTGCTAGACGTAGGCTTTCAATAGTTAGAGCAGCAATGTTGCTTAGCAGATGTGATCATTGCGACCTTGAGAATAATGTCAAGGTCAACTATGCTTGCACACAAAATAGGTCATATAGGAGTGTACAATCATGTGCAATTTGAAAGTCCTGTCTCAAAAATTTCTGAAGTTATAGTGGTAAAAAAAATTGTAATGAATAGGTCACTGTGATCCAGATACTTGACCTAGTGACCTAATTTTGATTCATGACACATTCTTTGGTTGTGATACATGTGTGTATAAAATTTTATGTAACTGACTTCAAAACTTACTTACTTATACCAATACCACCATTGTTTACTTGACCTTTGACCTCAAAAAGTAGGTCAAATATAAAGCTATGATTTCGATTTTCAATAGGCTTCTAGATCACTCTATGGAGCTTGATGTGTTTAAGATTTAGATTGTTAGATGCAGGCTTTCAATAGTTAGAGTGGTAACGTTGCACAGCACATGTGACCACTGTGTGACCTTGAGAATTATGTCAAGGTCAATTATGCTGGCACACAAAGTAGGCCATGTAGGAGAGTACTATCATGTCGAATTTGAAAGTCCTTTGTAAAAAAATTTCTGAAGTAATGGTGGTAAAACCATGGGATGGACAGATGAACGGACGGACGGAAAGACCGATGGACAGATGGACGGTGCTGGGTACAACAATACCCATCGGCCTCATAAGGCCAAAGGGTAAAAAAAAAAGAAAAGAATTGCAGTACAGCCTCTGGAACAAATGAAGATTTGGGGGTTCCCAGAAAGTGTCCCTCTACAATTTTATGGCAATTGGCTGGGCAGTTTTGGATAAGATTTCTTAAGAATTTGCCCAACAGTTAACCAAAACAAATAAAAAATAAAAAACAAGAGGGCTGTCTAAACAGCCCATGCTCAGCTGATCTATATATTCATCACACTTGTGGCTCTGTGAACTTGGCCCAGGATCAAGGTCACCCATGTTCTGAGTAAGTCTGACCTTTATACAAGAACACTTACATGTGCAACATCAAGGTTCAAGTAGTTCTCAAGTTATAATGAAGAGTAAAATTCATGTATGTTGCACTGTGACCCCAGAAACGAGGTCAAAGTCATTCCTGTACTGTCTGAGCATGACCTTCATACAAAAACATTAACATGTGCAGCATCACAGAACCCACTCAAAATAGATCTCAAGTTATCAAGAAAACAGTAAGTTTCGTGTCAATTGTCCTGTGAATTAGCATTAGAATGCCCATTGACTTACATAGTAATCAATAGGAAAGCAGCATTGACCAATAAGTACCCGAGTTGAAAACACTTACAAATCAGGAATCTAAAGCAGTGCCACCAAGTGAACAACTTTGTTTGACCCTTCCACAAGAACATATCCATCACATTTCACCTTAATCTGAGTGATGGTTCTGAGAACAAGTGAAAAATAGCAAAACTATATAAAAAAAAGAATTGCAGTGCCCCCTGGTTAACAAATTTGGAACTACGTATCCCTGGGTCTATGTACGATATCAAAACAATTAGGTGAGCAGTTTCAGAGGTGAAGAGTTTTTATGGTTTGCCCCAAACAAGGACAAAAAAAAAAACTTAAAAATTCCAAAAATCAATAGAGCGTGACCATTTGAACAAATTTGGTAGAGATCTACCCAAGGCACATCCCCACCAAGTTTGAAGTAAATCTGGCCAAAATTATTTAAGTTATAACCATTACAAGAAATTCCCATGTTAAAAAATGTGAATTGTCTTGTGAATTAGCATTAGAATGCCCATTGACTTACATACAGTGTAGTAATCAATAGAAAAGCTGCATTGACAGATAAGTACCCAAATTGAAAAAAAAAAAATGCTTAAAAATCAGGAATCCACTGCAGTGCCACCTAGTGAACAACTTTCTTTGACCCTTTCACAAGGAACATGTCCACCAAGTTTGAGCTTAATCTGTGTGACGGTTCTAGAGAAGAAGTCGAAAATTGAGAAAAAACACAAAAATTCATAAAAAAATAAAAAAATTTCAGCGCCACCTCTTCAACAAATTAAGGTCTAGAGGTCCCCAGAAGTCTTCCTATGCAAATTTGAAGCAATTGGGTGAGCAGTTTTGGAGAAGAAGATTTTTTTAAGGTTAGCCCCAAAAATGAACAAAAATATCCAAAAATCACTGGACCATGACCATTTGAACAAACTTGGTAGAGACCCTCCCAAAGCACATCCCCACCAGGTTTGAAGTGGACCTGGCCAGTAGTTTTGGAGAAGAAGTCGAAAATGTAAATCATTGACGACGGACGGTCGGACGGACGAAGGAGGAAGGACCATAAGATAAGTTCAGCTGACTGACAAGTCAGCTGAGCTAAAAATTCATTAAAAATCCAAAAATCACTGGACTGTGACCATTTGAACAAATCTCATGGAAAACCACCCAAGGTACATTGCCACCAAGTTTGAAGTTAATCTGGAGGACGGTTTTGGAGAAGAAGTCAAAAATGTGAATTAGCATTAGAATTTCCATTGACTTCCATAGTAATCAATAGGAAAGCTGCATTGATTGATAAGTACCCGAATTGAAAAAATCGTTAAAAATCAGGTATCCGCAACATTCCCACATAGTGAACAACTTTGTTTGACCCTTCTACAAGGAACATATTCACCATGTTTCAGCTTAATCTGAGTGACGGTTCTGGAGAAGAAGTCAAAAACAGCTGTGGCGTACAGAAAAAAAAAAAACACTTTGGAATTACATTGTCAGTTGACCTTTACTCCACCATTCGCTCCAGATGGTGAGAGATGCACTGCAAAGTACATAGCAAATTCTTACAATAATGTTTGGCATTTTAAATATACATTTATATTTATATTTAATACACATATATTTCACAAATACTATCACGCGTGCACAAAATTACGAATACACGTTTAAACACAAACAACTTGTATTTGACCAATATAAAGTTACATGAAATATTTAAAACATATAAAACATTTAATACACAGAATATATAATTACAATCTGACTATTTCAACGTATCAAATACCATTAGAGGCAATAATACGAAGAAGCCAGTTTGTAATGATAATTTCGTGTGGAATTTAATGTAAATTTATAACAAATGTTCTCCATGTAAATCTACGTGTTTACGCAGTATATAATGTAGAAATTTGACCCATAAGATAAATAAATATGATTGCGGCACGATGATGCATGCTTCCGCAGAATACCCAATGTATCTAGAAAAACATATATATTCTTACTTACAGAACTTAGGGGTCTCGTGAGCCACCAAAGTCAATCCATAGCACAATATAAGCTGATATTAGCAAGCTCGGTCCGGGGTACGCAGGAACAGGATACATGACTCCACCGCAAACTGATTAGACCATGTGAGCACGCTAGCGCCGAGTGGGGTGCGAAAAAGCCGGGAAGGTCATTATATATCACCCTTCATCCGGGGTATTCAAAACAGGACTTATGATTGGCCGAAGCCATAAAAAAACTCATTACATCGGGTAGCAGCAGGCAAGATAACATTGTTAACCCGCAAAATGCGTAAAAGTATAGACCGTCACTGCCTACCAAAAAGTGCCCTTATAATGTTGAAAAATGAGGAATGATCAATAAATTCACGCACAGCGAACCGTGCGCGACACTCCCCAGTTTTGAACACATGATAATTGTTCTGAAGTAAATAAAAATAATAAGAATACCGTATGAATAAATGCACAATTTCCATACAAATATCAATTTCAATCATAACTTAAATAATGCATGATAAGCGCTCTATTTATAATAGAATCCAAACATGACACAATTTCCTTGTATCTATGTTATATATATATATTGTATATTTTGGTGTATGCTTGCAGATGTATTTAGCCTTATTTTCGCCGTTTGCTAAATAGGGGGGAGCGCTCCTCAGGCACTCACAACATCACCTATGGCTACCAGGGCACAGAGGCCAGCTGCACGGAAAAAACATTTTCCACCCAAACACAGCTAAGGGAATATTATAAATCCTTACTGGTGAACCTAAGCACTAGGCCTCTTCATATTACGAGACAACGACTCGGCAGATTAAAACTATCAAAGCAATATATTTGACCCAAGGATAAACCTCACAACAACATCACAATGCGTTTACATTACACACTGTGAAAAATAACAAATAACATATCAACATGTTGGATATAACACACACCACATTATGTATTATATACATATCAAAATAGATAATTAATCGTCCAGTTCCAATCCCACAATTTGAGTAATAGGTCGTACGAACTTTGTCGTGCGAGTTCTCACACGCACAGACCTTACAACCCCGTCGGAGCTTGGATAAACATCCTCCACAATGGCAAGAGGCCAGAGGTTCCTGGGCAGCCCTACGTCAACCACCAGGACCAGCTCCCCGGTCTTGATGTTCTTAAGCTTAACACACCACTTTGTCCTCCTTTGCAACTGCGGAAGATATTCTTTCAGCCACCTTGCCCAGAATTCTGAGGTAAGGTGCTGAACAAACTTCCAGCGCGCTCTGTAGACGTCAGAGGCTCTACCTGTCCCGGGAGGCAAAGTGGAACCCTGCCGCAAAATTAGCAGATGGTTAGGTGTCAAGGGAGTCAGATCTTGCGGATCCTGGCTGAATTTTGTCAACGAACACCCATTTATGATGGCCTCAACCTCACAGGATGTAGTCGAGATAACCTCATCAGTGAGGTTACTATGCCCTCCGAGTATGGCCCTAAAAACTTTTTTGATGGTTCCGACCATACGTTCCCAAACGCCACCCATATGGAGGGCCAATGGGGTGTTGAAATGCCACTCAACATGCCGAGAAACGGCATAGTCCCTTAAAGTCGACTTTGAGTGCCTTAAAAAGGCCTGGCGAAGCCCTTTCTCGCCTTTGATAAAGTTCCCGCCTCGATCTGAAAACACTTTTGATGGCAACGACCTTCGTGAAACGAACCTTCTTAAGGCGTTCATGAAGGCGTTGGCGTCCAGTGAATGCAACATTTCAATGTGAAGAGCTCTCGTGTTAAAACACATGAATATACATCCGTACCGTTTCCTTGTAGTTGGGACACCTTGCTCTCAAACGGTCCGAACGCGTCCAGCCCTGTATAAGTGAAGGGAAAGTCCGGTCTCCAAGCTTTCCGGAGGCAGATTAGCCATATATTGGGTTGACGTTCTGGCGTACATCTTTTTACAGAATACACAATGCTTCAAGACGCGTCTGATAAGAGAACGTGCTTTGACGATCCAATACTTCTCTCTAATGAGACTGAGAGTCCACTCACATCCTACGTGCGCGGCTCCATGATATTTTCTAATTAAAGCGGGATCGCAACGTGGTTATGAGGCAAAACGATGGGACAATTCCCAGTTCTACTTCCTACACGTAGGATTTGGTCGCTGTCTAAATACGGGCACAGAGTGAGCAGAGAACTAGAACGCTTCAGGTCATGACCCTTTGATAGGTCAGTAATCTCCTGATGATAAACAGAGCGTTGCACATGCCTGATTAAGATGACGCCTGCGCGTTCAAGCTCATGTACCTCCAGACAGCCACGTGAATCAGTGAGCCTGACTTTTGTTATGGTGAAACTGCGAATCCAACATTTAACCACGACGGGCCATGCTTCGACAACTCAACTGTGTTAGATGTTACATCATGCTGGATTGCCAGCAGCATCAACGTGTCGCTAGTCTGAAGAGGTCGTCAGTTGTCTTATAACAGCAACTCTGTTCTCGACCAAAGTACGGAACCTACGTACTTCATTTGTGATATATCCTAGGACAATCATGGAATCCGTCCACAAAAATACAGGAACAGAAGATAAATCCAATTCTGAATGCAAGATGGACAATATTTTGGCAGCTTTGACCACAGCCTGTATTTCAAGCCTGGGTATAGTGCAACCCTTAATAGGCGCGACATGGCTCTTACTCATGATGAGCCTGCATGCTACCTCACCTTGGATATTAATACATTTGAGAAACGTAACGTCACGATCCGGCAAATCATGGATGGTAAAGGAAAAGGTGTCTTCGTGGATGTTCCACCTCACTCCAAGCGTCTTCCCCACAGAATCAGGAGAAAATTCATGGACCTCCTTGGCACGAAAACACACCGGAATCTCCTCAAGTAATTGTTGATCATTGACAGCAAACTTTGTCATTTTAAAACCGCCAGTCTCCAAAACTGCTGGAACACCAATGACGATTTTACGCACCTGCAATCTAGTCTCAACAGAAGTGGCAAGATCATCTACATATATATCACTCAAGATTGTATCCTTTATCAAAGCATCCACATGAGGATTGTCATAGACAGTCCTACGTAAAGCATAAGTACTTGAGCTGGCGCACCACACACCGCCAAATAAATGTGTGGACATGCGCAGATGGATCAAATTACCATCTTTGTGCGTCAAGTTGACGCAGTGGTATTTTTATCTGGGAGTACATTTGAGTTATGTCATTGACAATAGAATATGTGTGTAAACGAAATCTCAACAATACATGAAGAAACTTGTTTATCAAGTCAGGGCCCTGATGACACCGATCGTTCAATGACTGGCCCTCATATGTAGAAGCACAATCATAAACAACCCTGAGTTTACCCGGCTTGCTAGGGTTAAGAACACAGTGATGCGGTAGATACCATACACGAGATGCATTCTGCATAGAATTAAGAGGTACGACCTCAGCATATCCCTCATCGAGAAGTTTGGTGATTTCCTGTTTATATTTATCGTACAAGTCTTCCTTATGCAAACGCTTAACTAAATTGTCAAGACGTATTTTTGCAATGTGATAATTATTAGGAATCTTCTCCTCAGGATCTTTCCAGGGAATCAGCAACTCATAATGGCCGTCTACTTTGGTACATTTAGAATCCCAAAGGTCAATAACCTTCTTGTCAGCAATAGACATTGTTTTGCTATTCATGACTTCATTTTCTAGCTCCCATAGGCGGTGTACACAAGAATCTGGACTTTTATCCAATGGCATATATTCAGCCTCAGGCATATATTCAGCCTCATCCAACTTTGATACTGTTGATATGTAGTTGCATACAACCACATGACTGACCTTAGATTTTATAACTCTACCGTTAAGTGCCCAGCCAAATTTATATCTAATGGCATACGGCTCACCTGGCTTGGCCCTGCGCGCCTCTAGTGGGAATAGTGCATCAGCAAAATCTTGACCAATAAGAATATCAACCTTCCGACAATCTATATTTGCACTCAAATCCAGACCCTTCAAATGGGGATACATGAATTGGTCAAGCGATGGAGAGACAATAGGTGTCTCATTCACCACCTTGACGCCAGACATATGCATTTTCTCGCCGCCTGCTGATAAAGTAAACGCCACATGTGACGATTTTGAAGCAGCAGTGCCGGCCATAGTTTTTAGAGTGAAGTGTGTTGTAGGACCTGTTAAACCTAATCTGTCGGCAAGCTCTTTGGTGCAAAAAGAATTGCTAGAAAATGTGTCCAAAGCAACATTTACCCAAGACTTGCCTGCAACACGCGTCTTAACAATAGGCATAAATGTTTCTCCAGCACTTATTGCATGTGTAAGATGGGATTTGTCAACGTACAGGAAGGCACTATGTTTCTCTTGACACACGTAGCAGTGGCTGCTGCTTTGACACTCATCAACAGTGTGTGTATCACGCAGGCAATTTGAACATAAGTTCTTATTTGCGACAAGTGCAACACGGTCAACCACAGATAAACATTTGAAGTCAGGACAACGTGATAAATTGTGAGGGGAATCACACATAGGGTATACAAACCTCTTCCGCCTCTGTGCCCCAGCCTCCATAGGTGGCGTTCTGTTTACACTGTTACCATCATGACCTCTATTACCCTTTTGTTTATGCTTACTAGACCCCCCAGGGATCTGTGTAGCAGCAGCAGCAGCAATTTGTATTTTATGCTGTTTAGAGCGCTCGGAAACTGCCTCAGTTCCACAAATTGGATCATTTAACTCCTCAGCGACCAGTTTCACAAAGTCCACCAAATCAGTAAACTTTAAGTACTCTCCTGACTTTTGTTTATGTTTCAATTCCTGCTTGCACCACCTATTCTGTACAAAATATGGAAAACGCGCCACAATGTCAAAAATGATCACCTGGGCATTAACCTCCCTGACTGCGTCCAAATTTTGTAATATTTCCTTAGCATTGCGCAACTCATGGCTAAATTGCCTCATTTCTGTTGCAGTTTTGACAGGCGTGGGTTTTCTAAGATTTTTCACTAACGATTCCACGATATAATGCTTAGAACCGTACAGTTCCTGCAAAATATCATGGGCATGCTTGTAACCATCAGTGCCACCTACAATTTGAGTACCTTGAATGCCCAAAAACGCCTCGCCAGATGTATACTGTAATAAGCGAGCGAGGCGCGCATCATCGTCAACCGAGAGCTTTTCCACATTTATCTCGAAAGATCTCATAAATGAATGGAATTTTAATGGATCACCATCAAAAGTTTCGAGCTCCAATTTTGGCAAACTCAACAATTTTACCATATCAGCTTGCATTTGCTCTACTTTAGGGTCAGGTTTTTTGGTCACATTTTCTTTGATATACACCTGCACACGTGATAGCACATCTAAATAATTACTCTCTGAAGCCAGGTAGTACTTCTGGTTCTCTATTTCTGTCTCTCTGGACTCATCCAAAGCAGTCACCTTATCATGTTTGGCTGCAAATTCGTCAAATACACTATTCAAAGAATTCACCTGCTCAGTTAAACTAGCAGTATCTACTTCACTAATGAGATCTCTAGACAGGCGGTTATATGCCTGAGTCAATTTACACTTGGCCGTACGTCGGGCCTCTTTTGCCTCAAGTAAAGACATATTTGCAGAATTTGAATAATACACCACTAAAAATGACTGCGCTATGGGTAACGCCAAAAGAAACAGTAGAAAATAACAAAAGATACCACTTGAAATATTCCTTCCCAAAGAAAGTCTTTTTACTGCAATATGATGACACTCTCTAGGGTCTTCAGCAGAATGTTCCATACACACACACACGCTGGAAGCGCTGTAATTTTATATCACTCCGTCACGGCACTATATAATATGCAATATATGAATAATTTGCTATAATTAACGTAGGCAGAGACATACAAGTTGCACAGCAATGTATCTTCTGTCAACAGCTGGTCACCCGGCACAGGTAATGCGCTAACATATAACGCGATGCTCCCCGCAATATACGACTCAGGTGAGACTCTATGCAAATATAAAACACTGCCCGACCACCAATGCAGCCGTCAACACATTGCTTGGCAAACAGCTTGCCCAACTCACGGGCACACCTCGAGGTAAGTATGGTGTAAATGAACTGGTACTGCTAAGAAATTCACACAAGCGGGAGACGTGAAATGTAGTCCCCGGCTAAAAGTACCTGGCTAACGGCACACACCACGGGCGATAGATACAATACACGGCACCGTTGATAATGTGTATTGGGTACGCAGGAACAGGATACATGACTGCACCGCAAACTGATTAGTCCATGTGAGCACGCTAGCGCCGAGTGGGGTGCGAAAAAGCCGGGAAAGTCATTATATATCACCCTTCATCCGGGGTATTCAAAACAGGACTTATGATTGGCCTAAGCCATTAAAAAAAAACTCGTAACATCGGGTAGCAGCAGGCAAGATAACATTGTTAACCCGCAAAATGCGTAAAAGTATAGACCGTCACTGCCTGCCAAAAAGTGCCCTTATAATGTTGAAAAATGAGAAATGATTAATAAATTCGCGCACAGCGAACTGTCCGCGACAATAGCTATAACACAAAAAAATGGTCAAAAATTAGATAAGAGGATCATGATGATCCTGTGCTCAGCTGACATGCATCTGTTTATTTAAAAAAAAATTACCCAAAAATTTATGCAAAAATCAATGCAGTGTGAACATTTGAATAACGTATGTAGAGACCTATCAAAGGAACAATTCTACAAAGTGTGACATAAATATGGCGAAAAATATCTAAGTTGTTTTCCTTACAAGAGATCTCCATGTTTAAGTTTCTTATAAATTTGTTTTACTTTGTACTTTTTCAAAAAATGAATGAAAATATGAACCGAGTCAACCTTTTGAGCGACTTTGTTTGATCCTTCTACAAGGAACATATCCACCAAGTTATAGCTTAATCCGAGTGACGGTTCTGGAAAAGAAGTAGAAAATAACAAAAACAAACAAAAAATCATAAAAAATTGGAAAAAATTTGCAGCACCACCTGGTGAACAAATTCTGAACTAAGATTCCCCGGGAGTGTCCCTGTGAGATATCAAAGCAACTGGGTGAGCGGTTTTGGAGAAGATATTTTAAGATTTGCCCCAAAAAAGAACAAAAAAATTCACAAAAAATATAAAATCAATGTAGCATGACCATTTGAATGAACTTGGTAGAGACCCATCAAGGCATATCCCCACCAAGTTTGAAATCAATCTGGATGACGGTTTTGGACAAGAAGTCAAAAATGTGAAATAGCATTAGAATGTCCTTTGACTTCCATAGTAATCAACAGGAAAGCTGCATTGACCGACAAACGCCTAAATTGAAAAAATCGTTTAAAATCAGGACTCCACAGCAGTGCCACCTAGTGAACAACTCTGTTTGACCCTTCTACAAGGCACGTATCCACTACCTTTCAGCTTAATCTGAGTGACGGTTCTGGAGAAGAAGTCGAAAATAGCAAAAACACACAAAAAATCATTAAAAAATAGGAAAAAATCGCAGCGCCACCTGGTGAACAAATTAAGAACTAGGAGTGCCACGGAGTGTCCCTGTGGGATATCAAAGCAATTGGGTGGGCAGTTTGGGAAAAGAAGATTTTTTAAGATTTGCCCCCAAAAAAGAACAAAAAAATTCATGAAAAATTCAAAAATCACTAGAGCCTGACCATTTGAACAAACGTGGTAGAGATTCACCCAATGCACATCCCCACCAAGTTTGAAGTAAATCTGGCCAAAATTATTTAAGTTATAACCATTACAAGAAATTCCCATGTTAAACTTTCCTATTAAAACTTTTGTGAAGATTTTTGAAAAAAAAATCATAAAATCCAAAATTCATTGGAACAAACTTGGTAGACACTCACCCAAGTATATCCCCATTAAAGAAGTTCGGTACACTGGTCAAAAGAATTTAGAAATCTCTGGTTTTTGGTGTGAACCAAGATATTGGCATTTGAAACAAAATGCAAGCAAAAAAAATGGCATATCACAGTGCTACTTTTGTCGCTAGGTGGCGCTACATGTAAGGACTACAGAAATTTAATAGCAAACATTATATATGTGGGTAAAAGCAAAAAAAAAAAAAAAAATAAGGAGGCAAAAATATGCATAAAATAACTCAATATGAGTGTATGCAATGTATATCAAGCCTTTTAATAACAAATATGTAGACAAAACATGCTGGAATGTGACTTTAAATTCATCTCGTCTTGCAAGAATGTATAAGTGCTCACATTATTTTTTAAGTTTGAAATAGAAAAAATATTTGCAAATCCCTGAAAAATTGTAGGAGGTTTCCAAAATATGCACTTATTTCATTGATAAACAAAACAAGATATCATACAGTGCTATTTTTTCTGCAATTGTACAAAGAATTCATGCATGTTGACTGAATTTGTTCTAAGTTCATAGGTACAAGGTATCCATTCATTGTCTAACTTCGATACCATATCAATATACATGTATGTAGGTTAAATAAACGGCAGTATGTCGTTAATTTTATATTCCAGTCATAATATATACTTTCATAGTTTTACTGAGAAGAGGCAAACATTTTAAGATTCTCTCCATAGTGCAATACAGCAATGTGGCAAAAGAGGTAAAACTAAGAATATCAAAATTATAGTTGCCTTAATACATTGTCGAATGGTAACACAGGCAGCACATTATCAAATATGCCTGTGCCACCTTTTGACGCTGGGGTATTACTGTGGTCCCCCCCCCCCCCCAAGTAGGGACAGCATTTATCGTACCACATTCACAAGAAATGTAAAGTACAGTGGCCAGCCATATCTTTTTTCTGATTCTGTATTTTTTAGGGACAATTTTTTTACATTCCTCTCATACAAGATTATCGGCTAGTACACTTAGTTCCACTATTCTACGACCTTAGTCCCATGCCAGTTAAAACTGTCAGTGTTTAGATGTGCATGTGGCTTTTGGGGGGGGTGAGGGTGAGCGTGGAATTTTCGACGGTGGCTTGGTCAGCGTTCGCTGATTGTGTACATGCGTTTTGGTCTACCACTGCCGCGTTTCGACGTATTCTGCCTTGTTTTAAAGCATTTAGTCCTTTGTTTTGGCATTTGTTAACAAACCGCCCATTCTTTTTCCTTTTCACTCTTCGTAAACAATCCATATTTCTCAAACGGAACTGTGCAAAATAGGAAAAGCCAACAGCAGCTAGTGCAGGTATCGACAAATACCAGCTCTAACTGTATAGAGGCATTGGACCATAAATGGTTGCGCATATCGCGGTGTACCGAACGTCTTTAAGTTTGAAGTAAATCTGGAGGACGGTTTTGGAGAAGAAATTGAAAATGTAAATAAGTATTAGAATGCCTATTGACTTACATGGTAATCAATGTAAAAGGTGCATTTACCGAAAAGGAGCCGAATTGAAACTAGATATATGTAGCTGCTTGCTTAATTGTCTGTTTCAGATAGCAAATCCCTTCATGTGATTCAGTTGCGAAGTTTGATATCCCATAACTTTGCCTAAAATTAACATATCCATATTATTTTCGCAAACTTTCATTGCCTAATGTCCAACTATATTCTGATATAATTTTACGCAATTCTGTTCAGACGTTCCGGAGAAGAAGTCTAAGATAGCCTTAACAGGCAATAATTCATAAAAAATAGGAAAAAAATCACAGTGCCACCTGGTGGCCAAAATAAGAACTAGTTGACCCCAGATGACCCTATGTGCAATATCAAAGCAATTCGCTTCGTAGTTCTTAAGATGAAGAAATTTTAGTTTTTTTCAAAAAATAAATTAAAAACTTCATAAAGAATAGAAAAATTATTGCATCATCATCATCTCCTTCGCAAACTTGGGAGAGGTCCACCTGGGGATCATCCATGTGCAAAATCAAAACATTCTATGCAGTGGTTTTTGAGAAGAAGTCGAAAATATAAAAAGTCTAACGACAGACCGACAGCCGGACGGACGGACAGAAGGACGAATGGACGGACGGACAGACGGACGATGGAAGCAAACGGATTCCATAAGCTCTGCTGACTGACAAGTCAGCAGAGCTAAAAAAAAAATTGCAACGCCACCTGTTGAACAAATTAAGAACTAGGAGTCCCAGGGAGTGTTCCTGTGTGATATCAAAGCAATTGGGTGTGCAGTTTCGGAGAGGAATTTTTAAGATTTACACAAAAAAGAACAAAAAAATTCATTAAAAATCCAAAAATTCACTAGACCGTGACCATTTGAACAAACTTGGTAGAGACCCACCCAAGGCACATCCCCCCCCCCCCCCCCAAGTTTGAAGTGGATCTAGCCAACGGTTTTTGAGAAGTCGAAGACGACCGACGGACGACGGACGGACGATGGACGGACGATGGACGGACAACAGACCCTCACAAAAGCTCAGCTGACTGACAAGTCAGCTGAGCTAAAAATCATTGGACCGTGACCATTTGAACAAACTTGGTAGACACCTACCCAAGGCACATCCCCCCCCCCCCCCCAAAGTTTGAAGTGGAGCTGCCTGACAGTTTTGGAGAAGTCGAAAATGTGAATTGTGGATGACGGACGGACGGACGGACGGACGACAGATGGAAGATGGACCCTCACAAAAGCTCAGCTGACTGACAAGTCAACTGAGCTAAAAAATTATAAAAAGATTGCAGTGCCACCTGGTGAGCAAACTAAGAACCACGAGTCGCTAGAAGTGTTCCTGTGTACTATCAAAGCAATTGGGTGAGCGGTTTCAGAGAAGAAGATTTTTTAAGATTTGCCCCCCCCCCCCCAAAAAAAAGAACTGAAATATTCACTAAAAATCCAAAAATCATTGGACCAGGACCATTTGAATGAACTTGGTAGAGACCCACCAAAGGTACAGTGCCACCAAGTTTGAAGTCAATCTGGTTGACGTTTTTGGAGATGAAGTAAAAAATATGAATTACCACTAGAATGTCTATTGACTTGCATAGTAATCAATAGGAAAGGTACATTTACAAATAAGTAAAAAATTGAATTAAAAAAATTGTTAAAATTCAGGAATCCACACTACTGCTACCTAATACACAACTGTGTTTGACCCTCTTACAAAAAACATATCCACCAAGTTTCAGCGTAATCTGAGTCATGGTTCTGAAGAAGAAGTCGAAAGTAGCAAAAACCCACCCAAAAATTAAAAAAAAAAAAAATAGAAAAAAAATTGCAGCACCACCTCATGTACAAATCAGGAACTAGGGGTCCATTGTAGTATCCTGTATCATATCAAAGCAATTGGGTGAGTGGTTTCGGAGAAGAAGATTTTCTAAGATTTGCCCCAAAAAAGAACACCACCACCCCACCCCCCAAAAATGACAAATTAAATCATTACAGCGTGACCATTGGTACAAACTTAGTACTGACCCACCCAAGGTGCATTGCCACCAAGTTTGAAGTGAATCTGGCTGACAGGTTTGGAGAAGAAGTCGAAAATGTGAATTGTGGATCGGCGGACAGACGAGGGATGAAGGACCATCCTATAAGCTCAGCTGACAAGTCACTGGAGCATGACCACTTATAAACATTTAGTAGAGACCCACCCAAAGTTTATTGTCACTAAGTTTGAGGTCAATTTGGGTGATCGTTTTCGAGAGGTAAAAAATGTGAATTACCATGAGAATGCCCATTGACTTGCATAGTAATCAATGGGAAGGATGTATTAACCGATAAGTACCCAAACTGAATAAATCGTAAAAAATCAGGAATCCACAGTGGCGCTGCCTGGTGAACAACTTTCAGTGACCCTTTTCACAATGAACATGTCCACCAAATTTCAGCTTAATCTGAGTGATGGTTCTGGAAAAAATAGCAAAAATAGTAAAAAGACACAAAAAACTATAAACAATTACAAAAAAATTGCAGTGCCACCTGGTGAACAAATTAAGAGCTACGAGTCCTTAGGAGTGCTCCTGTGTGATATCAAAGCAATTGGGTAAGAGGTTTGGGAGAAGAAGATTTTTAAAGGTTTGTCCCCTCAAAAAACAAGAAACAAGAACAAAAAAATAAATCACAAAAAATCCAAAACACTGGAGCGTGAAGAAATATGGTAAAGATCCGCCCAAGGCAAATCCCGACCAAGTTTCAGGTGAATCTAGGTGAAGGTTTTTGAGAAGAAGTAAAAAAATGTGAATTGTGGATGGACCATGGATGACACACCCTCACAAAAGCTCAGCTGACTGACAAGTCAGGTGAACTAAAACTTCAAAAATCACTGAATCATAACCATTTCATTAAACTTGGTAGAGACCGACTCAAAGTACATCCCCACCAAGTTTGAAGTGAATGTGGCTGACGGTTTTGGAGAAGAAGTTGAAAATGCGAATTTTGGACGGAAGGACAAGGGACCATCCTATCAGTTCAGCTGACTGACCAGTCAGTTCAGATAAAAATCACTGGAGCGTGACTATTGGAACAAACTTGCTAGAGACTAACCTGAAGCATATTTCAAGAAGTTTGAAGTGAATCTGGTGAGACTGACTGACAAGTCAGCTGAGCTAAAAATTTTAGAGCATGACCATTTGAACAAACTTTTGAGACATCTGCCAAGGTACATCCCCACCCAGTTTGAAGAGGATCTGGCAAGTGGTTTTGGAGGAGTCAAAAATATAAAAGTGTTTATTGCTGGATAATGGATAAACGATAAACTCCCAGGGATAGACTACAACAGACAGAAGACCATCCTAAAACCTCAGCTGATTGATCAGTCAGCTGAACAATTTAAACTAAACTAGAACAGACTGATTTTCCAACAGAAAATCAAATGTCTCCCGGTGGAACACTTACGTCTCTGAATAAGCTACAGTGATAACAAATTACAAATGAACAAGTTTGCTTGAAAATTACAATCCTAGTTTAGCTCTCACCTAGATACATTACTCTAACAATTTTCATCAAGTTCTTCAAGACTTATTGCAGAGAAACCAATTTCACATAAATGACCCTGTGACCTTGAAAATTAGGTCAAGGTCATCCAAATACAATCCCAACCTAGGTCTTGCCAAGATACATAATCCTACCAAGTTTCATCAAATTCCATTAAGTTCTTCAAGACTTATCGCACAGAAACCAATTTCACGTAAGTGACCCAGTGACCTCGAGAATTCGCTCAAGGTCATCCAAATACGATTTCAACCTAGGTCTTGCCAAGATACATAATCCTACCAGGTTTCATCAAATTCTATATTGTTCTTCATGACTTAGCGAACGGAAACCAATTTCACATAATTGACCCTGTGACCTTGATAATTCGCTCAAGGTCATCCAAATATGATCTCAACCTAGGTCTTGCCAAGATACATAATCCTACCAAGTTTCATCAAATTCCATTAATTTCTTCAAGACTTATCACACGGAAACCAATTTCACGTAAGTGACCCTGTGACCTTGAAAATTTGGTCAAGGTCACCCAAATACAATATAATCCTAGGTCTTGCCAAGATACATTATCCTGCCAAGTTTCATCAAATTCCATAATGTTCTTCATGACTTATCGAACGGAAAGCAATTTCACATAAGTGACCCTGTGACCTTGAAAATTTGGTCAAGGTCACCCAAATACAATCCCAACCTAGGTCTTGCCTAGATACATAATCCTACCAAGTTTCATCAAATTCCATTAAGTTCTTCAAGACTTATCGCACGGAAACCAATTTCACATAAGTGACCCTGTGACCTTGAAAATTTGGTCAAGGTCACCCAAATACAATCCCAACCTAGGTCTTGCCTAGATACATAATCCTACCAAGTTTCATCAAATTCCATTAAGTTCTTCAAGACTTATCGCACGGAAACCAATTTCACATAAGTGACCCTGTGACCTTGAAAATTTGGTCAAGGTCACCCAAATACAATCCCAACCTAGGTCTTGCCTAGATACATAATCCTACCAAGTTTCATCAAATTCTGTCAAGTCCTTCAAGACTTATCGCACGGAAACCAAGAACCTGAACAACAACAACAACAACAACAACAACAAGAAGAAGAAGAAGAAGAAGAAGCGGAAGAAACGGGCACTAAAACAATATGTCCCCCGGCTTCCACCGGGAGACATAATAAGATGATTTGCTGCATATCAAATCAGTGCGTGTCTTCACAGCTTATTGGTATGACAATGTACAACTGGTATTTCAGTGCTACAGTGTGTTATTGGTACGGCACTGTACAAAGCGTACCTCAAGTACAATAGTGTATGATCTGTACCACACTGTTACGGCAGTGTCAAAACGGCACCTCAGTACTAAGTGTATGATTGGTACCACAATGTTACAGCAGTGTACAATGGGTGCTTCAGCACTATAGCTAGACTGTACAACAGATAAAAATAGTCAGTGTAATCAACTGGTTTTCATGAACATTGTTGGAAAGCCACACTTGACACAAAGCAGCCTCAGTGTAACATGCTCCAAGTATTACTTCAATGCACCCAACTTATCTCTTGGATGATGGAAAATACTTTTTCAAATTGCCGCAAAGTACCTTAACTTAACTTCATTCAATTTTACTACTTAAACTTCTGTGTAATCCCAGCTGTATGTCTCCCACAGCCCAGCCAAGATTGTGCAGAGATGCCAGCGGTCCCTCATAATCAAGGACAATCCCTAACAAGAGGCCCATGGGCCTAATGCTCTGCTGGCATCGTGGCCATATTGCAGCTCTTCATTTCAAAGCTGCGAGTCTCCAGTGGCTTCTGAACATATAAAACTTAATATAAAAATTATGCAAGATGGCACTTTGCTCCACATGTAATCATAGCATATTTGTGCAACTCCTGTGATGAATATTGCTGCATGTGCCAAGACAGCTATGAGTGAGTCCTTAACTTTATGTCCCCAGTTACCTTGGGACAGAAAATCAAGGACACCCAGATTATGTAATAGAAGAGGCCCATTGGCCTGCCTGGTGGTGTGCTGACATTAACATTGAAATTTCAGCTACACCCTGCATTTACAAAATCACCTCTTTCAACTTTACAGGCATAGTGACCTCATAAATATAGGTCAAGGTCACTGATATTATATAAAATTCTAGTTTTGGACATTGTCTATATATCCTATAAATTTGGCGAATTTAATCCAATTACTTTTTAAGATATGGAATTTTTTTTTTTGGCTCATACATTTAATTTCCATCAAATTATAGGTGGCACCACTAGTATCACTACCAACTTAGACTTTGACCTCCCCCACAATCCTACCAAATTTGGTGAAAATCTGACACAAATCAAAGATGCTAGAGTGTTCACAAGATTTTCATATTTTGACCCCCTTATTGCATAATATAGTAGGTATAGCGCCACCAATATCAACAAGAACCTACAATTTCATATCCCTTATAAGTCCTGAAAATTATATTGGGCTAACTTGAAAACTGTAGACAGTTCTGCGGTCATAAGATTTTCACATTTTGACCAGTATACATGTATCACATAATACTATAGGTGGTGCCACCAACATTGATGTCGACAAAGATTTTCATACACTTAAAGTCTTTATAACTCATAAACCTTAAATGGGCCTGTCTGAAGAATTATGGGTGCAGAGCATTCACAAAATGACCCCAATATTCAAACTGGCCATCTGACTTGACCTTCAACTCGGATAAAAAAAATGGTTATGTTTAAAATATGGGCCCCACATCCAGCTTTCCATATATAGTCTGTTTGAATCCGGTAATAACTTTTTGAGTAACAGAGGAAAAATAATTAACTTGGACAAGCACCAAACTCCATAATTACTGGGTCACAATAACCCAAAAAGTAGATCATCATGATCAAGTACAGTTTTATGTATTATGTAATCAAGTGCAATTTTGATCTGGAGGCACGATTCTCTTTGCCACTGATGTCCAAGCTACACCCGGCCATTACACAATTATCACCTTTTCAACTTTACAGGCATGTAATGGTGACCTCACAACAATAGGTCAAAGTCACTGAGATTAAATAACATTCTACCTTTGGGCATGGCCTATATATCATATAAATTTGGCAAGTCTAATCCAATTGCTTTTTCAAATATGGAATTTTACATCAAATCATAGGTGGCGCCACAACTATCATCACCAACTTAGACTTTGACCTCCCCACAATCCCACCACATTTGCTGAAGATCCACCAAAAATTAAATATGTACAAGTGTTCACAAGATTTTCACATTTTCACCCCTATATTACATAATGTAGGTGGCACTATGAATATCGAAAGCAGCCTAGATTTTCATACACCCTACACTGTATAAGTCCTGAAATTGGGCTAACTTGAAAACTGTGGACGGTATCGCGGTAACGAGCAAAAGTTTACAGACGGACGTCTCCTTTTAAACTGAAAAGCTTCATACACTATTCCACCATACCAACACTGGTATAAACAGGTAAATAGTGTTAAAATTTTTAGCACCATAAAGTTGACTGACGGACAGACATGAGCAGTCGCATAATCTCTGCGACCTTTGGTCAGCAGAGCTGAAAATAGAAGGGATTTTGACTAATTTACCATGTTTGTCCTGCATTGGAATTCGGCATTTTCCTATATATTTTTTGTTTAATATTCTCTGTCTCTGAAGTTCTCACTTAAATGTCCCTGAAATTGCATTTTTGATGTTTGCATCTCTGCTTGTGTGCAAGACTCTCTGGTGAATGTGATGCAGGCACAACCTGCCAGTGTGCAAACATAAGTAACGCAACTTTTACGCATACTAATTGGCAACATCAAGAAATAGAGCTCTGTCACAGCTGAGGTATCTAGTGAGAAGGGAGATGGAGGGGTGGCCCCACCTGCCTTTTTAACCAGTGGTTGTGCACATGTAAATGAAGCTCCTTCTTGGATTTCACTTGTTACTATTCCTTCCAGTTGAAGACAACATATAACTCAAAGCCACACTGCATCTTCCACCATACCCCTACCTTATGCTTCCACTTTCACCAACATGCCTGGTCTGTTGCTAGGCAACTAGCCTTGCCCCAATCCGAGAACCAGAATTCCTAGTCCTAGCCCCAATGTCTGTGTGCATACTTTTGAAGATATTCAAGATTTGAGACTTCAAATACCCTTTATTTGCATAATTTAAATTTGTGCAGTCTTTGTTACCACTTCATCAGGTGTGTACTTGTCCATAACATACTTGTAGGAGTAGAAGCTGGAATGGCATCTCTATCCATTATAGCTTTGAAGTTATTCAAGATTTAAAATTTCCAATGGTGCTACTTAGCATAATTTAAATTGCTACAACTTTTGTTTTTAATTTATTAGGTGTGCAATGATCAACAACTCTCCAGTAGAAGCTGGAATGACATCTCCATCTATTAAAGTTTTGAAGATATTCAAGATGGAAAATTTAGACTACTGCTAATTAGCATAATTGAAACTGCTACAACTTTTATTTTAAATTCATTAGATGCGCAATGGTCAATAACCCTCTAGTAGAAGTTGGAATGACATCTTTATCTATTATACTTAGGCTTATGTAGACATGTAAGGGTTAATAACCCAGGCTTGGGCAATCTCCTCCACCCCTGTTACATATTCTGCACTGTCTTTCAATTCCAGGGATATGTATTTTGCTGAACACTTAGGTTGTTACATTATGCTCTACTAAATGTCAAAAGAAAGTTTTCAAATCAAGGTCTTAAATTTTACTAAGTATACACAAAGATAATGACATATTACTAGTTAATGATACAATCATGTCTAAACTTGAATGGACAGACCCTGATTGTTTATGTATTATTTTCAGAAATTAAAATTTTATTTTCATATTTCAATATGTACATTCTGCATAGTACGATTCCAATGATTTTGTTTTGCAAAAATAAGAATATTCATTTTGTTCTTGATTCAAGAATGGGAAAGTAACGAATAAATTATGTCTAACTGACTATTATCATCTATAAAATATCATACGCTATGAACACATAAATCTGAATCAAAATACTGGCATGGACATTTGACATGGGATTGCAGGAAGTAGCTCCTTTAACCGATCACTTTGTTATTGGAGATTTCTGCTCAACTGTTTGACCTTTTTCTCTTCTTCTAGATGTCATGACAGCAAGAGACTGCTACAGGAGCCCATATGTCTTTAACCAGCCTCAATGTAATGGAGGCCCAAACCATCCACTGATGAATATAATGGATGCATATTATGAGGCATCAACATGTCAAAGGGAACCTGCGTGCACAACACCAAGCAACAGCTCAGTATGTCAGGTCCGTGTTGATGAAAGCTATTATTCCGCCATACAAACAAAGTGTGGAGGACAAACAGCATGTAAATACCTCTACGCCAGGCAGACTAGAGGTATTGGAGTTTGCTCAAACTGTCCCGGGCACCTGCCGCCAGCTGTCACTGACCAAATCCGAATTGATTTCACTTGTGAAAAAGGTATGGATCATGCATGCACATGCATAAACATTGAAGGTCTTTTTGGTTAGGGCAAACCACATACATTAATATACATTTGCTGTCTTTTAACTTGACAAAGCATGTACATACATAAACACTACTTGTCTCTTTGAGTGGGACAAAGAAGGTATGTATATACATAAACATTACTTGTCTTTTTGCTTGGGAAAAAACAAAACCCTACTTGGCTTTTATATACACTGTACATGTACCAAAAACACTGTACAAAGCACCAAATACTCCCAAGCACCCTCAACTTCAAGCAAATGTACCCTTCCAGCAAATCTGGAATGAATTCATTTGACCTGTTTTGCAAAACAAAAGAAACTAGAAAAGATTATTGGCTGCATAGCAAATCAGTGTGTGTGTGTGTGTGTGTGTGTATTCAAAGCTTACTGGTATGACTGTACAATCAGAATTTCAGTACTACAGTGTATTATCGGTACAACAATGTGCAATAGGTACTTCAAGTACAACAGTATATGATCTGTACGACAATGTTACAGCAGTGTCAAATGGGCACTTCAGTACTAAGTGTATTATCAGTACGACAATGTTATGATAGTGTACAATGGGTACTTCAGTACTACAGTCTATGGTCGGTATGACAATGTTACACCAGTGTGCAATGGTACTTCACAATTCCTTCCAATTAAAGATAACATACATGTATTACTCAATACCACACTGCATCTTCCACCATACCCCTACCTGATGGTTCCAGTTTCACCAACATGCCCGGTATGTTGCCAGGCAACTAGCCTTGCCCCAATCTGAGACTAGGAATTCCTAGTCTCAGCACCAACTCAGATCCAAAGCATGTATACATACACCCAGAAACTGAATTTGCTTCATTTCACTTATTTAAGTATATCAATCTGCTTCACAGTCATAGAAGATATATATGTACTAATTAAGTTAATGGTTGGTGTACCGGTAACTATTGTATTTTTGATGACCGAGTTAACCTTCAGACACTAAAGCATTTTTAATTTCTATCACCAGGTGTCACCACCTGTCAAGGAGTTGAACAAATCTGTGTGTGTATGCACACTTTTGAAGATATTAAAGATTTGAAATTTCAAATGCCCTTTGTTTGCATAATTTAAATTTGTGCAGCCATCGTTAACAGTCCATCAGATATGTACTAGTCCATAACACAGGAGTAGAAGTTGGAATGGCATCTCTATTTATTATAGCTTTGAAGTTATTCAAGATTTAAAATTCCAAATGGTGCTACTTAGCATAATTTAAATTGCTACAACTTTTGTTTTTAATTCATTAGGTGCGCAACAGTCAACAACTCCCTAGTAAAAGTTGGAATCACATCTCCATTTATTACAGTTTTGAGGATATTCAAGACTGAAAATTTTGAATACTGCTAATAAGCATAACTTAAATTGCTGCAACTTTTGTTTCAGATTTATTACATGCACAATAGTCAATAACCCCCTATTAGACATTCAAATGCCATCTCTATACTATAGTAGTATTGAAGATATTCCAAGATTTAAAATTTCAAAGGCTTCTAATTAGCATAACTTTTGAAGATATTCAAGATTTGAAAAATTCAAATGCCACTAATTTGCATAATTTTAAATAACTTCACTTCTCTGCATAAACAGGCAAAACTCTTTGTATGGAGGTACAATCATGCCAAGTTTGGAGTTTCTATGCTTAATAGTGTCAGAGAAAAGTGTCGGACAAATTCAATGGTAAAGCAAGAAAAAAAGAAGCTAGAAAAGATGATTTGCTTCACACCAAATCTGTCTGGGTGCCTTCAAAATTTGCCTGCTAAGACAGACTAAGTTACGCTATCGTTTCTGTGTGGGCGCTCTACTTAGTCTGGCGAACTGCTACTGGCCGGCTGTCTTTCATCCTTCTGCGAAGGAAAATGTTCACAGCCTGTGATAGGTCAGTGGCTTTTGACCTGCACTGACCTCTGGGATAGTGACGCAATTTTCCCTGACGTTTGTAACCCGGCAATAACAGGATCAGCGAGTGGCAATTATGATTGGTCAAAATTACCATTTTTTCCATGCACGGACGTTTTTTTAATAGTTAATGAACTGGCGTGAGCGACCACCTGCAGAAAGCAACCAGGGACTGGGAAAATTTGGCAAAACACACAGCAAACCAACGCTTTTTTGACAAGACTCTTGAATGTCAAGCAGTGACAAACCCCGATTTTTTTCCCCATCATATACGACCAAAATGTAACTGTCGTTGATGCAATTACATGTATCATTATTCCCATATGTTTCAAACTTTATTTCAAATAATCAGGATTGATGTGAAGTGCATCACAACTTGGAACAAACCGGGTTCTCTCTCGGTCTCATTTTTTGTTTTTTTACCATTGAAGTTGAACTGGCCGGCACTCTGTCCCTGTGGCGCTTTCTACTACTGAGCCTTCGTTTTGCATACAAATCAACTGAAGGGTTGCAAAAATATTCTGAATACATGACTTAATATCTTGACCTTAATCTGCATGCTCAGTTACCTCAAGTTCATTGTTAATCGCAAGAAACCAATTTGCATAGGCTCCCAGTATCTTGCAAATGCACACTTTCAGGTACAAATTACTTCGCGGAACTTCGCTGAACTCTGGAGAACTCGGGGGATTCATGTGGTCTGACATTTGTTGAGAAGCAAAACACAGATATACAAGTGGTGTTGTGTTGCCATTTATTTTATATTTGATTACATTAAAATCATTACAGATCTTACATTTAGCATTAGTTCCATCAAACTACGATTAAATTATTGAACCAAGAGTGATACTTTTGCATAACTTCTGTGAACTCCAGACACGCACGTGCTCTGAGATTTGTAGATCAACTTGACTGGAGCCCAGTCAACCACTGGCGGATATGTATACACGTGGTGTTTTGTTTGCCATTTATTTTATATTTGATTAAATTAAAATTATTATAGGTTTTTCAGCATTACTCTCATCATGCTAAGATTAAATTGAACCGAGACTAAAAGGGTGAATTTGTTTGAGGCCAAACATTTAACCCGCCGCATCTTAAGGCAGGGTGGGATATGATGACGCTCCGCACAGCAGCTTCAAAGACTTAATTTTAACACTTGCCTTCTGTTTTGACAACTGCTAACGCAGATTATCAACTGGGACGCTTCTGATCTATGAGCAAATGTAATGTACTCAGCAGACTTGTGAAACTGCACAGGTTTGTATTTGAAACTTGACTGATTACACAGCAACCATGATTGGTATAATAAAGTTTCCAGCCGGCAAAGACAAAATGGTCATTGGCCAGACAGGCCCGTAGTAATGTTATCTTGCATCAGTTAGTCGACTGCTAATTTCCCCTTGAACTGAGTCTGGCCTGCGGTTCGGCAGACTATCAGTGGAGCGCAGTCAGACACACAGAACAATAGTCTGTTTAGCAGGCAACTTCAAAATGAGAACAGTTTGAAATGCTGCACTTTGCCATTGTTCAACATGATCTAAATTTTGTGTATTAGCCTAATTTCTATAAAGTAAAATACTACAATTTTGTTTCTTGGTTCATTGGGTGTGGCCATTTTACAAACTTATAAAACGAAGTTTGAATGAAACTAATACATGTATCTATAACTGTTTTGAAGCTTTTCAACATTTTAATTTTGTGTATTGGCCTAATTTGCATAAATTTAAACCTGCAACTTTGGTTTGTGGTTCATTGGATGGGGCTTTGCAACAAACCTATAAATTGAGGTTGGAATGGTATGCCTATGTATAACAGTTTTGGAGATATTCAGCTTTGAAATTTTTCAAAGCCCCTTATATTAGCATAATTTGAAGTTCTACAACTTATACTGTCCATTATATTGGCAGGTGTCACAAACCTATATATGCACATTGAAATATTGAGTATCTGCAATAGTTTGAAAGATATGGAGCTTTTGAAATTTTTATTGCCCTTAATTTGCATACTTTTAAACATCATGACCATTCCAAATGGGATGCACAATTTCACTGGTTAGGTCAGTCACCATAGCAAGTTTGGTGGTTTTTGAAAAAAATGGTGCTTGAGAAAATCTCCAGACCAACTTGGTTGTGAAGAAGAAAGAAAAAGACAGAAAGAAATTCACAATCCCAGTGTTTACTTATTCAGTGAAAACTCTCTACAGTGGGCACCCTTGGGACCAGTGAAAAGTGCCAACTCCTGAGGGGGTCAGCCCTTCTGGGGAGAATGGATGGTGCATGTGCATGTACATAATTCATACATGCACGTATACATATTATAATTCAAGGGGAGGTGTATACATGCAATACAAAACTGTCTTTCATCCTTTACCACATAAACAAATTATAACAGAAGCTGTCAAGAAACTACATGTACATGTACCTGTGAACTGAGACAAGCACTATACTGTCTCAGTACTGGTTATGAAGAACAGACTTCATTTCACTGATTGCAAGAAAACAAAGACATGAAAGTGTCCACTGAGATGACAAAAATCCACAGTCTGTTTCAAAATTCACAAAGCTGTGAAAACAATCATTGCGGACTGGAAGACCACACTTTGATCAGTCTGGCCAAGTAGTCTATTTTTAACAGAGGGTACACTCAGGCTGGTTCTGTCTAGGGGTTGAGAGCCCTGGTTCTCTTGGTACTGATAAGCTCAGCAGACTGACATAGCCTCAGGCAAACACAGACCAGCTACGATACCAGTCTCAGGCATGGTGCACTGACAGCTCTGTGCAGCACTGGTGGGAAGTATAGCCTGCCTGGTACATGTGGTAGCATGGAGCAGATCTGTTCCTGCATGAACAGAAAGAGATTCTCTGTATCTTATTGAGAACCTCATTACACAGTTGTTGGGAGCCCCCCCCCCCCCCCCCCCCAATTTGCTACAAGACCCAAACCTTCCATATCATACACCTGCTTACCGGTAGCATGCATGGCTAGAAGGCTGCCTATGAAACAGGTTCAAGCTCATTTATTATGAATGCAAAATGGTTACCTAGCACTATGAAGGTCAATGCAGCAGTAGAAGCCCTTGATACTTGTGTATTGTTGGGAAATTCAGTGAATTTTAACATTCATTAAAATTCACAAACTTTTGTTTGTATGCTATTGGATTTGCCAGATGTCTCAAACCTACATGTGTAAGTTAAAACTTTGTGTCTATCTGCAATAGTTTGGAAGATAGGGAGCTTTTAAAATGTTAATTACCCCTCATTTGTATAATTTTAAAGAACATGACTATTAACCCTTAAAGTGCTAATCACTGCTATAGTCATTTTCACATTACTGTTAAACATAGAATAGTTAAAAGATTCCAATTCCTCATGAAGATACCTTTTATTCAAATACCAGCAAGCCTTGTCTAAAGCAAAAAGTAGTCTTAGTCAACAGCTTTCCTGGGGGGACCTTTGTGATGGGGGGGGGGGGGGGGTGTTGTGCCCCCTCCCAACATGAGACATTTTTGTAAATATGCAGTTAAAGGTGCATTCTGGTACTTTAAAATTCCAAAAGTCAGCTGTAAGAAAGGCAATAGGAAAACACATTTAAAATGCTGTTTACCACAGTCAGTTAGAAGTAAATATACAAAAACACTGTTACAACATAATTCATGCAAAATGTCAACTTTTTTTAATGAAAAAAAATATGATGGTTAAGGAGGGTTTTTTTCACGATTCAGGAGATCGGATGACTTTAAAGAAATGACTTAAATTTTGGGAGATCTCCCTAAAATTAGGGATTTTTGGAATCTCAAAAAAATGTGAGCCCTCAAGTGGCTCCTGAACATATAAAGCTTATGTAAATTTAGTGTATAATATGTCCACCAGATGGCACTTCCCTCGACATGTAATCATATATGTAGCTTATTTGTGTAATTCCTGTGATGGATATTGTTGCATGTGCCAAGACAAAAATGAGCAAGTCCTTTACTTTATGTCCTCAGTGATCTTGGGACAGAAGATCCAAGTCATCCAATTTATGTCAAACAAGTGGCCCATAGGCCTGATGCTTTGCTCAAATTGCCATTGATGTCCATGTTACATCCAGCCATTACATAATCACCTTTTCATCATTACAGGGATGGTGACCTCACAAAAATAGGTCACGGTCACTGATATTATGTAACAATCTAGCATTGGACATGGTCCATACATCCCATTACTCTTTCAAATATGGAATTTTATATCTTAAAACACATTTTAGCTCATATTTTCTGTTTTCACATTTTGACCCCTATGTTACACATTGTAGGTGGCGCCACCAATATCGAAAGGGACCTAGGTTTTCATACACCCTATAAGTCCTGAAAGTTATATTGGGCTAATTTGAAAACTGTGGATGGTATATATCATGCTAACGAGCAAAAATTTACAGACAGATGGACAGACAGACAGAGCAGTCGCATAAGCTCTGTGACCTTCGGCCAGCAGAGCTAATAACTGTGTCATGGTGATCCAAAAAATAGGCCACCAAGCACAATTTTATGTACAATATAATCAAGTGCAATTTTGATCTGGAGGCTCAATTCTCTTTGTCACTGATGTCCAAGGTACACTCTGCCATTGCGAAATCACCTCTTTCAAATTTACATTCATGGTGACCTCACAAAGTAGGTCAAGGTCACTGATATTATGTAACAAAATGGTTGCCTAGCACCATGAATTTTTTTTTGGTAGATGTTTAGACCATTGGACATGGTCTTTACATCTATTACTCTTTCAAATATGGAACTTTATACCTTAAAACAAATTTTAGCTCCTATTTTCTGTTGAGTTATTTTCCTAGCCACCACTACTATATATAGTCACAGCATAATATAGGTCCAAAGTCACAGGCCTTAGAACACCGGCTTCATCTTAATAAGCGCACACTCCCTAATAAGTGCACCCCCCCCCCTTTTTTCCAAAGAAAGCATCCCTGAAATATCCCATAGTTTTCAAACAAGTGGTTGAATTTCTTATAACAGTGCCCCCCCCCCCCACCTTATCAGGCCCCTCTCAACCAAGGCCACCTGCTCAGTCCCAATGCCGAGACCTCTCAGTCAGGTCCATCTTAGGATTAGGTTTGACACCAGATGGCATCACTGTCACAAGCCCCCCTCTCTACATTATGTCACTATGGGAATTTCAGTGTTATAGATCTTTAAAGTCTGGTAATAACCCACAAAAAAATCATTAACAAAAAAAAAAAAATTGCAACACCACATGGTGAACAAATTAAGAACTAGCAGTTGCTAGGAGTGTTCCTGTGTCATATCCAGGCAATTAGGTGATTGGTGACAAGGATTTTTTTAGGATTTGTCAAAAAAAAGAACAAAAAACTCACAAAAATCCTAAAATTACTGCAGCATGATCATTGCCACCAAGTTTGAAGTCAATCTGGATGACGGTTTCGGAGAAGAAATTGAAAATGTGAATTAGCATTAGAATACCCATGAACTTACATAGTAATCAATAGGAAATCTGCATTTACTGACAAGTACCCAAATTGAAAAAATGATTCAAAATCAGGAATCTACAGCAGTGCCCTACATCCAGCTTTCCATATATAGTTTGTTTGTTCAAATCGGGTAACAACTTTTCGAGTTATTGACAAAAAACAATAAACTTGGACAAGTATCCAACTCCAAAATTACTGGGTCACAGTGACCCAAAAAGTAGATCACCAATTAAAGTTTTATGTATTATGTAATCAAGTGCAATTTTGATCTGGAGGCTCAATTTTCTTTGCCATTGATGTCCAAGCTACACTCTGCAATTACAAAATCACCCTTTCAACTTTACAGGCATGGTGACCTCACAAAAATTGGTCAAGGTCACTGATATTTCATAACATTCTACCTTTGGACATGGTCTATACATCCTATAAATTTGGCAAGATTAATCAAATTACTTTTCTAATTATGGAATTTCAAATCTTAGACCACATTTTGGCTCATCATATCCGTCAAATTACAGATGATGCAACTAGTATCATTAGCAACTTAGACTTTCACCTCCCCGACAACCCAACCCAATTTGGTGAAGATCTGACAAAAAATTAAAGATACTAGAGTGTTCACAAGATTGTAACATTTTGAGCCCACCATTACATTACATAATATAGGTGGCACCACCAATATCAAAAGGGGCCTAGATTTTCATACACCCTATAAGTCCTGAAAGCTATATTGGGCTAACTTGAAAACTGTGGATGATATCAAGCTAACGAGCAAAAGTTTGTGGACAGACTACAGACATGATTGGTAGCACAAGCTCTGCGACCTTTGCTCAACAGATCTAAAAATACATAATTCACTGAAGCATGACCATTTGAACAAACTTGCCACAAACTCACGCAAGGAACATCCCCACCAAGTTTGAAGTGAATCTGCCTGACAGTATTGGAGAAGAAGTCCAAAATGTGAATTGTCGATTGATGGACAATGGATGACAGGCCATCCTATAAGCTCAGCTGACAAACAAGTCATCTGAGATTAAAATCCAAAAATCACTGAAGCATGACCATTTGAACAAACTTGGTAGACACCCACCCAAAATACATTGCCACCAAGTTTGCAGTGAATCTGGCTGACAGTTTAGACAAGTTGAAAATGTAATTGTGAACGAACGGACGGACAGATGGATGGACGAACAACTCAGCCCCCCTAAAAGCTCAGCCCGAGTGATAAGTCGGCAGAACTAAATATAAACAAATATACTGCAGTGCCACCTGGTAAACAAATTAAGAACTAGGGGTCCCTAGGAGTGTTCCTGTGTGATATCAAAGCAACTGAGTGAGCAATTTGGGAGATGAAGATTTTTTAGGATTAAGCCAAAAAGAGAACCAAAAAATTCATAAAAAATACAAAAATCACTAGAGCCTGACCATTTAAACTAGTTTGGTAAAGACCCACCTAAGGTACATTGCCACCAAGTTGAAATTAATCTGACAGAAGATTTTACAGACGTCAAAAATGTAATTTTAAATGGTCAGACGGACTGACATATGCTGGACACTGGACGACTCAGCTGCTTAAAAAGCCCAGCCTCATTAGTAAGTCACGTCAGCTAAAAACACACACGTCATAAAAATTTAGGAACTGTGTGAACAGCCCATGCTCAGCTGACCTGCAATTAATCACACTTGCAGCTCTGTGAACTTAGCATAGGATCAAGGTCACCCATGTACCGAGTAAGCCTGACCTTTATATAGAAGAACACATGCATGTCCAACATCAAGGTCCCAGTTCAAGTAGTTCTCAAGTTATAGTGAAGAGTAAAATTCATGTATGTTGCACTGTGACATCAGAAATGAGGTCAAAGTCACTCAGGTACTGTCTAAGCATGACTTTCGTAGATAAACATTAACATGCACAACATCAAGGTCACAACTCAAAACAGATATCAATATATCAAGTGGACAGTAAATTTTGTGTCAGTTGTCCTGTGACCTTGAAAATGAGGCCAAGATCCAAACATCACTGGGGCATGACCATTTGCACAAAATAGGTAGACACTTATAAAAGGTACACATAAACACATCCCTACCAAGTTTGGCACAAATCTGGCCAAAATTATTTAACTTATAACCATGACAAGAAATTCCAATGGTAAACTTTTCTATTTAAACTTTTTAAAAAAATTTCAAAAAAATCATATAAAAAAATCCCAAAAATCACTGGATGGTGACCATTTGTACAAACTTGGGAGAGACCCACCCAAGGTACATTGCCACCAAGTTTGAAGTGAATCTGAAAGACAGTTTCTTCAGAGAAATCCAAAATGTGAAGTGCCATTAGAGTGCCTTAGAATGCCCACTGAATTGCATAGTAAGCAATAGAAAAGGTGCATTTATTGATAAGTACCCGAATTTGGAAAAAAAATCGTTAAAAATCAGGAACCCACTGCAGTGCTACCTACTGAACATCTTTGCTTGACCCTTTCATAAAGAACATATCCACAAAGTTTCAACTTAATCTAAGAGACAGTTCTGGAGCAGAAGTCACAAGTAACAAAAACACACAAAATTCATAAAAAAAGTTTGAAAAAAAAATTGCAGCACCACCTGGTGAACAAATGAAGAACTAAGTGTCCGTACTAATGTTCTAATATAATGTCAAAGCACTTAAGTGAGCAGTTGTGGAGAAAAAGATTTTTTAAGATTTGTCCAAAAAAGAGAACCTGAAAATTGATTAAAAATCTAAAAATCACTGGAGCCTGGCCATTTAAAGAAACCAAGTAGAAGCCCACCCAAGGTACATTCCCACCACGTTTGAGGTCAATCTGAATGACGGTTTGGGAGAAGTAGTTGAAATGTGAATTAGCATTAGAATACCCATTGACTTACATAGTAAACAATACAAAAGCTACATTGATCGATCAGTACCTGAATTTAAAAATTGTTAAAATGAGAGGGCTGTATGAACAGCCCATGCTCACCTGACCTAGATATTCAGCACTCTTGTGGCTCTGTGAACTTGGGATAGGATCAAGGTCACCCATGTACTAAGTAGGTATGACCTTTATAGAAGGACACTTACATGTGCAACATCAAGGTCCCTGTTCAAGTAGTTCTCAAGTTATAGTGAAGAGTAAAATTCATGTATGTTGCACTGTGACCTCAGAAATGAGGTCAAGGTCACTCATGTACTGTCTAAGCATGACTTTCATAGAGAAACATTATCATATGCAACATCAAGGTCACAACTAAATACAGATATCAAGTTATCAAGTGAACAGTCAATTTCATGTCAGTTGTCCTGTGACCTTGGGAATGAGGTCAAGCTCCAAACATCACTGGAGCATGACCATTTGCACAAAATACGTAGACACTTATAAATCTGGCCAAAATTATTGAAGTTGTAACCATTGCAAGAAATTTCACATGTTAAACTTTCCTATTTAAACTTTTTAAAAGATTTTTGAAAAATAAAAATCATAAAAAATAAAAAAATAACTGGATCATGACCATTTGTACAAACTTGGTATAGACCCACCCAAGGTACATTGTCACCAAGTTTGAAGTGAATCTGAAAGACAGTTTCTTCAGAGAAATCTAAAATGTGAATTACCATTAGACTGTCCATTGGCTTACATAGTAAGCAATAGAAAAGGTGCATTTACCAATAAGTACCCAACCTGAAAATATCGTTAAAAATCAGGAATCCACAGCAGTGCTGCCTAGTGATCATCTTTGCTTGACCCTTTCACAAGGAACATATTCACAAAGTTTCAACTTAATCTGAGTAAAGAATCTGGAGAAGAAGTCACAAGTAACGAAAACACATAAAAATTCATAAAAAATTTGAAATAATTGCAGCACCACCTGGTGTACAAATTAAGAAATATGAGTCCCTAGGAGTGTTTTTATGTAATATCAAAGCAATTGGATGGGCGGTTGTGGAGAAGATTTGTCTTAAAAAAGAACAAAAAAATCATTACAAATCCAAAAATCAATGGAGCGTGACCATTTGAACAAACCAGGTAGAAACCCACACAAGGTACATTGCCACCAAGTTTGAAGTCAATCTGGATGATGGTTTTGGAGATAAAGACGAAAATGTGAATTAGCATTATATTGTCCATTGACTTGCATAGTAATCAATAGGAAAGCTGCATTGACCGACAAGTACCCAAATTGAAAATATCGTTAAAAATCAGGAATCTACGGCAGTGCCACCTAGTGAACAACCTTGTTTGACCATTCCACAAGCAACATATCTACCAAGTTTAAGCCTAATCTGAGTTACGGTTCTGGAGAAGAAGTTGAAAATGGACAAACACAAAAAAAAAATTTGAAAACAAGAGGGCTGTGTGAACAGCCCATGCTCAGCTGACCTAGACATTCATCACACTTGCAGCTCTATGAACTCGGGAAAGGATCAAGGCCACCCATGTTCTGAGTAAGTCTGACCTTTGTAGAAGAACACTAACATGTGCAACATCCAGGTTCAAGTAATTCTCAAGTTATAGTGAAGAGTAAAATTCATGTATGTTGCACTGTGACCCCAGAAACCAGGTCAAGCTCATTCATGTACTGTCAAGCATGACCTTCATAAAGAAACATTAACATGTGCAGCATCACAGTACTAACTCAAAACAGATCTCAAGCTATCAAGTAAACAGTAAATTTTGTGTCAGTTTTCCTGTGAATTAGCATTACAATGCCCATTCACATACATAGTAATCAATAGGAAAGCTGCATTGACCGATAAGTACCCAAATTGAAAATCCTTAAAAATCAGGAATCCAAAGCGGTGCCACCTAGTAAACAACTTTGTTTGACTCTTCCACAAGAACACATCCATCACATTTCAGCAAAATCTGAGCGACGGTTCTGCGAGCCAGTGAAAAGTAGCAAAACCGTACAAAAAAATTCATAAAAAAAAATAGAAAAAAAATTGCAGCACCACCTAGTGAACAAATTAGGAACAAGGAGTCCCATGGAGTGTTCCTGTGTGATATCAAAGCAATTGGGTGAGCGGTTTCGGAGAAGAAAATTTTTTAAGATTTGTCCAAAAAGAGACACCAAAAAATTCATTAAAATTCCAAAAATCACTAGAGCATGACCATTTAAAAAACCTGGTAGAAACCTAAACAAGGTACATTGCCATCAAGTTTGAAGTTAATCTCGATGACGGTTTTGGAGAAGAAGTCGAAAATGTGAATTTGCATTAGAATGCCCATTGACTTCCATATAGTAATCAATAGGAAAGCTGCATTGACCGATAAGTACCCGAATTGAAAAAATCTTTAAAAATCAGGAATATACAGCATTCCCACATAGTGAACAGCTTTGTTTGACCCTTCTACAACAAAACATATCCACCATGTTTCAGCTTAATCTGAGCGACGGTTCTGGAGAAGTTGAAAATAGCTATACCACACAAAAATTCATAAAAAATTAGAAAAATATTGCTGCGCCATCTGGTGAAGAAATTAAAAACTAGGAGTCCCAGGGAGTGTTCCTGTGTGATATCAAAGCAATTGGGTAAGTGGCCTCAGAGGTGAAGATTTTTTAAGATTTGCCCGAAAAAGAACAAAAAAATTCATAAATAATCCAAAAATCACTGGACCGTGACCATCTGTCCTAACTTGGTAGACATCTACCCAAGGCACATCCCCACCAAGTTTGAAGTGGATCTGGCTGACGGTTTTTGAGAAGAAATCGAAAATGTGAATTGTGGACAGACGGATGATGGATGACGGACCCTCACAAAAGCTCAGCTGACTGACAAGTGAGCTGAGCTAAAAATTGCAGCACCACCTGGATAAAATTTCTAATGTCGCAATTTAGCAAAATTTAAATTGCTACAATTTTTATTTTCAATTCATTCAACCCCATAGTAGAAATTGGAATGACATATCTCTCTATTAAAGTGTTGAAGATATTCAAGATTGAAAATTTTGAATACTGCTTTTTAGCATGATTCAAATTGCTACAACTTTTGTTTTAGATTCATTATATGCACAATGGGTCAACAAACCCCCAGTAGAAGTTGTAATGACATCTCTATCTATAATAGTTTTGAAGATATTCAAGTTTTAAAATTTCAAATGCTGCTAATTAGCATAAATTAAATGGCTACAACTTTAGCTTTAGATTCATTACATGTACAATGGTCAATAACCCCGAATATAAGTTAAAATCACATGTGTATCAGCAATAGTTTTAAAGATATTGAAGTTTTAAAATTTCAAATGCTGTAATTTGCATAATTAAAATTGCTATAACTTTTGTTTCAAAGTCGTTAGATGCGCACTGGTCAATAAGTTCCTGGTAGAAGTTGGAATGACATCGCAATCAATTATACTTTTGAAGATATTCAAGATTTAAAATTTCAAGTGTCCCTAATTTGCATAATTTTAAACATCTTCATTCCTCTGTATAAAATGGTCAAACTCCTTGTTCAGAGATACAATCATGCCCAGTTTGGAGTTTCTATGTACAAGAATGTCAAAGAAAAGTGTCGGACAAATTTGCTGGTAAAAGAAAGAAAGAAAGAAATAAATACTAGGAAAGAAGATTTGCTTCAAAGCAAATCTGTCTGTGTGCCTTCAAAAGTTGTCAATATTAAATACTACAACTTTTGTCCTTTGATACTTCACATTCAATTAAGCTTGTGGCTGAATGATAATTGCAAGGTCAAAGTGACCTTGAGCTTTGACCTTTACAAGTCAAATGTACATTGCAAAAATGCAGTGTGACAATACTCACAATTTAAGCCCAACATGAACCAAATCAGATGAAAATTGACCAAGTTATGGCAAGATGAAACTAAGGGCCAAATGACCGTGACCTTTGCCCTTTAGAGGTTACATGCTCTTACAAAAATGTGCAGTGTTGCAATACTTATTATTTGAGCCCAACATGATTAAAATTGGATGGAAATTGGCAGAGTTACGGCTGGATGAAACTTTCAAAGGTCCAAATGACGTTGACCTTTGACCTTTGGAGGTCACATGTAAATTGCAAAAAAAGTATAGCGTTACAATACCCACAATTGAAGTCCAACATGATTAGAACTGGATGGAAATTGGCCAAGTTATGACTGGATAAAACTTTCAAAGGTCTAAATAAAATAACCTTGACCTTTGAGCTTTAGAGGTCACATAGTTTCAAGAATGGGCAGTGTCACAATTGCTACAATTTGAGCCCAACATGATCAAAATTGGATAAAAATTGACCAAGTTATGGCTAAAAGAAAGCCACCATGGAAAGTGGCCTTTGACCTTAGAATGACCTTTGACCTTCAGATGACCTCTACCTGAAGTGAACCTAGACCTCAAAAATTACATTTTGGCCTAAAATTGACATTTGACCTTGACATGCTATTGACATTTGAGATGACCTTTACCTTGCTATAATCAAAGTCCTAACACTCGGAATCACATCTACTATAGTATATAAGATATTGAAGATTTAAAATTTAATTAGTCCTCATTTGCATAATTTTGAAAAGCATAACCCCCCATTATAAAAAGGCCAGACTTCATGGATAGACGTATAATTGTGTCAAGTTTGGAGTTTCTACGTGTAATACTTTTCAAATGAAAATCAGACAAATTTGTAAAGAAAGAAAGAAAGAAAGAAAGAAAGAAAGAAAGAAAGAAAGAAAGAAAGAAAGAAAGAAAGAAAGAAAGAAAGAAAGAAAGAAAGAAAGAACACACTTTAATTTCCCATTTTATTAGGAGACTTTGAGCATCTAGCAGTTTCCCTCTTGGTATTGATACCAGAAGCAGGGGTCAAAATTAACGGGTGTCTGGTTGCCCCAGACAACTTAAAATTTGTTGGGGCAACTTGAGATAATTTCATGGTTGCCCAAGGGGCAACTTTTTATTTTCAGCTTAATCAGTGTGGTGAGCAAAGGACTGAGCAAAGGTCACAATGGCAAATGGTAAATTTGACTGGTTTCTTTGCTTTTCCATGACTGGTCAGGAACTGTTTAATTTACTGACATGTAGCCTGTTTATAAACCGAGGGGTAACTTTTGTTGTATGCAAGACACACGCATGTGATTAAGCAACACAGAGGTTCCGTCTTACTGAGACTAGTGTCGTCACGGTAAGAGATGACTTAAAGCAAATTTGAATCGCAGTAAACTTAAAAATGTTAAGGCTGATGTGAATACACTGCAGGGTCAATGAGTGTATTTCAGACTGGAATTTACAGCACAACAGTACCACAAAGCCCTGAAGACAGGAGCTTGAATCTGTGTGACTACACAGTAGCTGTGTGTGTGGTTACCAAAGGGTTAGGCAAAGTGGCCAACCAAGCAGAGAAATCATGGAAAACTTGCTCCAAAGATAAATTTTAATCAGTGTGGTATTTTATAATACAAAATGACCCAGAACAGGAATCACAAATGATCTGGTGGCATTAATATACATTTCACTTAAGAATTATATAAGTACATGTACATGTAGAAAACATTTTATCAACTTTAATGACTAATAGGAAAGGTCACAATCAACTATTACCGATGTATTCAGCTGAATATACAAGAGAGTACACAAAATTCTCGAAGGTCTGAAGACGTTTACTTTTTAAGCTGAAGCAACATAATATGACCTTTTGGGTTATACACATAGATTTAAATCATCTCATATGCCTTTATACGTGTAATTATTCAAATGAACTATTAAATTTCAAGGTTCTCTTTGTGAATCGAAAACAGAAATTTTGAAATTTGTTTAGTTGTTGGGTCTGCATACTTATTTCTGCTGTATAACCGTGTTGATATGGCAATCGCACATAACTACCTCCATTGAATCATTCTTTTTAAGAATGGGGATTTGGTCGAGTGGATACGTGCATTTCCCATTTCAGCAACACGGCTGGTGCCAAAGGTTGTAGGTTCGAGTCCCACTCGTTCTGAACATAAAATACAATGATTTGATACCATATTCCATATTAACTAGCCAGTAGCTTATGCATTATGGTACTTTTTTTTTGGGGGGGGGGGGGACTTGGATGTATACAATTACTCATTATGTCAACAAACAATATTTTTTCCAATGCAGTAGGGTAAATCAATTGCACAGGCCCAATTGTCACTGAGAAATTACCAAGTGCTGTGTTCAGAACACAGTTATTTGATGAATTATCTACATCAGAGAAAATGGGTAACTTCAGGGATATTGGGGCAACTTGAGTTGGCCATGGGCAAGTTGCACACAAAGTAATTATAAGTTCCTTTCAGATAGGTCCCTATGCCATCCCTCACTGGAGGCCACCCCCTATAATGTTTATATTAGTTTGTGGCTAACCAGCCAATAGTTAGTGGCTAGTTAGTTGCAAAACAAAAACTTGGCAGCAAGACTAAAAATGACTGAGTAGCTAGCTGCTATTAAAGTAGGTGCTCAGTAGTAACTACTAATTACTACTTAGCTGCCACTACCCAGTGACTGCTTAGTGGCAAGATGTTGTTGCTGCCCACCTTAGCGGTAGCTTAGTGGCAAGAACTTTATTTCTGACCAACCTAGCGGCAGCTTAGTGACCCGAACTTTGTTCCTGACCAACCTCATGGCAGCTTAGCAAGAAGAGCTTTGTCACTGGAAAACCTAGCAGCAGCTCAGCAACAAGACCTTTATTTCTTACTGGCCCAGCGGCAACTTAACAAGAAGTACCAGTAGTACTCCAGCTTTATCTAACCTTAATACTTTATATGTTAAGTTTAATAAACATTTACAATGCAATCCATATTTCTATAACATGTATACAAAATTTGTCATTTTCATTGAGAATTCATCAGAAAGTATCAATTTAGAATTAACAGTTATTAATTGAGCTAATGGCATATAATTGTTAAACATCTTTAATGGGGATTAGTAGAGTATAAAATTTTGAGTCAAAATTGGAATTAAATCAAAATTTGAAATGAAATCATTGCCTTCTATCTAACTCATAAGTCAATCAGTAACAGGACAGATTTTATAAAACCATTTTAATGGGAAATATGTAAAATTATATACCATACCAATGAAAGATAATGAACAGTCAAATAGCTTTAGCTTATTAGTGAGTACAGAAGACCAGCCAATGGAATATTATTTAGAGGCAGCAAACTAGTGGCTACTTAGCAGCAGACCAGCCAGTGGGAGCATCTGGTGGTATCTTAGTGAAAGACCCGCCAACCGGACGTTTATTTCCTGGCAGAAACCCTACCAACAGGAGCACCTAGCAGCTTAGCTGCAAACTAGAGGGCACCTATCCACAAACTAGCTGTAACTTAACTTAAACCAATGGCTTCTCATTGTGACGACTGTCCACCAATCAGATCTCTTTTTCCTATTACTCTAAGCCACAAAGTCATCTGCATGGTAAAATGTTCAGCAGCTGCTACTTATGAGCAGATGACTAGCCGGTAAGTAGTGGCACCACTCAACGACACAGCTTCATTTCGTAAGGTACCTTCTGATACATACAAAGTGTGCCATATACATGTACATCATGTTGTTTCCCCTTTCACAGACCACCCATCTTATGGGCTCACTTTTCTATCAGACAGAGATGACCTTGTTAAGGTAGCACTTATGGACCCAGGCTGGGTCCATAAGTGCACACATTTGTTAAAAAGGTGCATATAATAATAATATATTTGTTCTCTTAGCTTACAACTGAAAGAAACAGATGCTGCCTGGACTGATTTGAGTTAGTCTGCGGCAGAAGGTGGCATTCTGCGGTCCAGGGTGGCAGGTGGCGGTGATAGGCAGTATCGCCGCCCACCGCCGCCCATTCCTGTTGAGACTCCACAGCAGGTGAGAATGTGTGCGGCGGTCTGTGGCAACAAGCGGCGACCGCCGCCATCCACCGCTGGTCGCCGTTGTCCACCGCCCACTGCCACCAAAGTGTCAAAACGCCTCTGTTAAAATCTACTTGTGACTTTTAATCCTCATAGTGTCAGCACTTTTCTGTCACAATATGCACAGCCTTGTCAGAAGGGAAGTTAAGCGGATTGATTTTTATGCTCAATTTCAACAATGATCTTTATTTTTTTCTGCATTTACTTCCAGCATTGCCACGTGTTAGATTCTGCAGTCAACCGAAAACAACAGTCAATGTCACGAGGGGCTTGTACTTACACCAAGCCTGGGATTTCACAGGAAGGGGATTCACAACTACCAACTGTTGGTGCACATTAAACACCAATAGTGCCAGATCATTTCATATGAGACTTATGAAAGCATACTCAAGAAGTAAGAGAAAGTGCTTGTCCATTTATGCGACCTTGAACCCAGATGCAGATGAGACATCCAAACAATGTACAAAGAAAATGCTGTGTCGTGGTAACAATTCAACCTTGGACACAATTTCAAATCTCCACAGTCTGACTATTGACATAAAAGAGCAAGGAGCCGGAAGTCTTCTGTGGGTAGAGATTCAAGGTATGTATGACTATAGGCCAGAAGGAATCCGAGGTCTTCTGTGGGTGGAGATTCAGAGTATGTATGACTATAGGCCAGAAGGATTCAGAGGTTTTGTGTGGGTGGAGATTCAAGGTATGTATGACTATAGGCCAGAAGGAATCTGAGGTCTTCTGTGGTTTTGTGTGGGTGGAGATTCAAGGTATGTCTGACTATAGGCCAGAAGGAATCAGAGGTCTTCTGTGGGTGCAGATTCAGAGTATGTATGACTATAGGCCAGAAGGATTCAGAGGTTTTGTGTGGGTGGAGATTCAAGGTATGTCTGACTATATAGGCCAGAAGGAATAAGAGATCTTGTGTGGGTGGAGGTCAAGGGTATATACATGTATAATAATGTCCTCAGAAAACAAGACAAATGCCTAGATGCTGTCAAGATCATTTGTAAATGCTTTGTGATCCTGGCTTATCTGGCTCTTCAGATATGTTGCCTCTTAATTCAAGTATCAACACAAGCAACCTTGAACTTAGGAAGCAGTCACTGGCCATTTGTGGTACATTTGGTATCATTTGCCTTATTCCTTATCAGCATATTGGATTTAATGTCCTTTTCTCAGTATTTAATGACCTTGAAAAATATGTCAAGGTCACAAAACGTATTACAAAATTTAAACATTGGCCTAATGCATATTGGGTGTAAATTTCCATATCTCAATTTGTATAAGCACAATAAAGATGGCTCATGTGTTTTGATACCTACGATGCTTGTTTCAATAATTACCACCAATGGCACCACCATGCTGCCTTATGTAATAAACTTTGGTCTGCATAATTTTCCTGTAATGGCATGTGGATGTATGTGTTTTGTGACCATGGAATGGACGGGTCTGGAACCAGCAACCTTCTGCACCAATCACCTAACTGAAAATGGGAAATGCACTAACCAAAGTACTGCACCAAATCCCCATTCTTTAAAAGAATGGTTCGATGGAGGCAGGTTTGAGTGAATGCCATAATCGACATGGCCCAATTCATTGTATGAACACATGTTGATGTGTAACGACCATTACAAACCAGAGCCATGCCGGGGTGTGTGGGGGGGGGTGTGGAGGGGGCAGGGGGGCATGAATGTCTCATCAGCATAATTCAAACCACTCCAAAGTTTTTCGACAATGCTCATTCAAGCAAGCATGATAGCATGATGTAACCAATGAAGTGTGACAGTGATGGTACCAATCTATAGGGACCATTACTATGAATCATTTATACAAGCATTAAAGCCCTACCCAGTGTAGTTAGTGAAATAATGCCACTCGGAAAGTTATTCTAAAATGATCATTCAAGCATGATTGTAACCAATGAAGTATGACATTGATGGTATGAATCTGTAGTGACCATCACTATAAATCATTTCCCCACATATGAAAGCCCTACCCAGTGCAGTTAGCAACATAACGCCACTCCAGAGGGGGTTTTTTTTGATGGATGGACATAACCAATGAAGTATGACAGTGATGGTACAAATCATGAAATGCACGCTCTGCATGACCTTGAGAAAGTATAACAATACCATAAATATTATGCAGTATCAAAGTTCCATACAAGATAAACATTTGCGGCATGTTTGGTAATGTTAGCCTTACTCTTTTCTCAACATGTTGAATTTAGTGTCCTTTTCTATAGTGCTTAATGATCTAGAAAAATACCCATATTTTGTGTAAATTTTGTAGTTCTGTTTCAATTGATTATCATAATAATGAATTTAATGTGTTTTTGATACCTGTGATGTTTGTTCCAATAATATCTACCACTAGTGGCACCACGACTCCACATCTCATAGAATTTTGTCTGTATAATATTCCTGCACAGGTATATGGATGTCACAAATTTAGAAGTAATGACCATCACAAGAAAATCCCTTGAGAAAGCAGGTCAAAGTCATCCATATTATGTACTGTTCAGCTTCCAAACGATACACATTTACAGTACCTTTGAAGAAATTAGCATTATAATATCTCAAGGTGATGAATTTAATAAATTTTACCAAATAATAAGTCATATTCCCATCCACCTACAGGTGAAACCACTAGTATTATTCTGATTATACGTATTGCTTCCATAATGTTTGCACCAAATTTCATCAAGATCAACTGAAAATCAAACACACCAGAGCATTTGTAATCTTTTCACATTTTGGCCCCTGCATTACATGTATGTAATCCACCAGGTGGCACCACCAATACAAAAGAAACCTAAATTTTCATTCATACAATATGTCCAAACAAAAGGCCCAAGTGCCTAGTGCTCTGCTGTCATGAATCAGATGAAAGTGAAATGAATGTAGCAGTATGGAAACATTTTGAAACAACAAAGCAAATTTATTACAGAAGTACTGCAGTGAGATACATCAAATCATAAGAGTTCATTGTGAAACTGCATTTGTAGCATTCGTTACTGTTAAAAAATCTTTAACATTAAATAAAATTCTTCCATCATATCTACAGTGTCTTTTCAACAAGATCTTAACCTCAAGGCCCATGGGCTTAATGCTCTGTTGGCACCGACGATATATTGCACCTTAGTCTTTCTTAAGACCCTTTCTTAGTTAATTCATTATAAAACAAAATACAAATGTAGCTAATGAATATTATAAAAATAAATTAAGGAGGGTTCATAGCCTCGAGCTAGAACAAGCCAAGCCACAAAGCAGTCCTACAGAGGAGTGTAGAAAGGGTTTTTTTAACTTTCACAGGGTTCTGGTCGCATCCGTTTGGTGGCGCTGCAATGCCGGTCAAAAAACACACCGGCCAGGCAACAGCCACCCGAAACACGCAGGTACACTTCGATAACACATATTTTACCAGGTCTATGGCCGGGCAACAGTGTCGGAGAACCATGAACTGCGCTGGCAGCTGTGGTATACAGAATATATGATCTCATGCAGTTACATGTTACACACTATACCATCTCCAATATAAGACTACAAGTTAGTCTTTTAAGACTCTTTGAAGACTTTTGACTGCATTTCGTAAATACACCTTCATTTTAAGACCACCTGCAGTGTTCATGTATGACCACTTTATACTAGCCAGTACAACTGTGCACGTATATACATGTACAAGTGCCCACACAGCAACATGTACATGTACAAAAATATATATACAGTGGTACCTGCATGCTGTATGCAACCACTGCCGTGAGCAGCCACACTGCTTTTTGTGGTCACTATGCTTGGGCATAGGAGTCAGTTTCTTTGTAAAATTTACCTGTGGTGACAGGTCACCTGCTGTATGTGGCCACTTTTTCTTGGCAGAAGGGGTGGCTACATACAGCAGGTACCACTGTATATATATAGTTAGACATGGATCTCCTGCATGAGTTATATACACCAACTAATATCATTTGCATGTGACAGTGAAGATTTTCATTCATTTAAAACATATACATGTATATCATACATGTATTGTAACATGTCACCCCTTTGTTCAGACAGCATGCAACTACTGCACAAAGAATTAACTCTTTTTTTTTTTTTTTAAGGTGACACAGATATATCAGTGGCATGTTATTCGTATTCCTGGATTTCACCATACATCCATTTGAGGAATCTGAACATGACAAATGTAACTGAGTGCTCTACAACCAAACGAATCACTGGAATAGATTCTACAACAGTGGGGACTGCATACCCCGACTCTACTACGACGGCCAACACTCTTGTGCAGTCCCTGTCTAATGAGGCAGTGATCAGTGTCTCTCTGGCTACAGTGATAGACCCTAAAACTACTGTGACAGCCCATGTACCTGTGAAGTCCCTGTCTAATGAGGCTGTGATCGGTGTCAGTGTCTCTGTGGCTACAGTGATAGTGTTGCTGGTGCTGGCCTTGGTGGTGTCTCTTCTTTATATCAGGTGAGTTCATTGTGCAACTGAACGATGCTCTGTTTCATACTTAATGCACTGTGCAACAAAACTGTATGAATTCCGTTTCATATCTGATTCACAATGGCTGCCTCATTAATCACTGCAGATTATATTTAATACAGATTTCAATGAATATATGTTAAGCCAACAGTGTTTACTTAGAGCAAGTGTCCAAATCTCAAAATAAACTGACTTTGTGTTGCTTTTGCCAGCATGTAAGAATTACTTTCTAACTTGCTTTTAATACTCAATTGCTCTGTGTCACATTCTGCAACAAATAATAATCACTTAGAGGCCCAGCAGGTAAAATCGGACGGAGGCAGTATACAGACAGTAATATCCATGCGTCACTTTCTCAGCAGGAATGCTGATTGGTTTGCATCACGTGCGCATCATTTTTACTAACACTCGGCCTCTTGCAGCTGACATCCCTCAAAAGCAGTGCAAAATGTCCAGGTACAAGTAAAAGAACAAAAAAATAATGATGGGTGGTATGTTTGTTATGAAAACATTGTCTTGGTTGTGTTCCTAAGAACACAGGGAACGTATAAATGCCAATATATTACAAACACTGTCCCATTTTCATTTAAAATTTGCCCCAACATCAAGCATTATGGTACTCCGCACCTGGGTCGACTTGCCAGTCAATACATTACACACAGCAGCACTGTAACACTGAACTGTGGTGAAGCTAATATATGCATGGCAGAGGTCTGCTAAGGGAGCTGTTAGTATTTCATTTCGGGTGGATCCGAATGCCAGTTGATGCAATAAAAGCCTTGGAGTTGGGCCTACAATCTTTGTGCATGACAGCAATCAGAAATCCCATGAATCCCTAGGCCCAACATTTTAATTGCATAATGCAGCCTGGTCCACACCTACTTTGATTTTATATTATTTGTTTGAGGCCAAGACAAATCATGTGTAGATAATACACTTTTATAATGCAAATCAGAAATAAAAATGTATGCCCATGCATGTGCTTGTTGTCATGTTTATCTTTATTGTGTATGTGTTTCACGTTTGTCTCTTTATTATTTCCATGGAAAGTAGTAGAACCTGGAAAAACATGCAAGCTGATATATTTGCATAAATACTGTGGAAAGCAGAATTCATAAGGACGCCTCTGTTTTCACTGTACCATGAAAATAGACTGAGAACAGACTGGCCGTCTATTTTCACAGTATTATTATTTCATCTATTAAGATGTTAGTATGTCAAAGTTAAAACACCAAAAAGAATTTTTAAAATCATGACAAATTTTGAAAATCAATGGAGCATGATAATATTACGTGAACAATTTCCCAGATCTATAGATCATGCATTCCAAAAATCAAAGAGAAAGGTAAATATATAGGAGTTATTACGAAAAGAAGATTTATGAAAGTTTCCGACAGATTTCATCAATCTACCAAAGACAATGAACATCCCCTTACAGAGGGATGCATAATAACTCACTTAAGGTAAAATGGCCATGCCCTGGTAAAATCAGCATACTATCCACTTTCTGGCCAAATAAAGCAAAAAAAGTATTCATGTCAACACATGCAAAGTATACGTTTTTGAAAAGGTTATGACCAGCAAACTGAATAAACAAACAGCATGACCATTTTGTGCTAAGTGTTGTATAAACAACCATTTCTTTCATCTTGAATTTCAATGAAACATGGTTATACACATGTGGAAATAAATTATTACTGGTTTAACCAAACTTTAATCTGTTTTCACTGGATTACTCCCAACATATGTGGCTAAAATAGGGTCCAATAGATTTTTTAACATGGTATTTGTTTTGGAATTATAGAGACCCAAACCTTACAAACCCATTATGTCTGGTGGCAGGAACTCTGATGTCCCATAACTGCAAAACAAACACCGTGTTCAAAAAGCAATGGGATGATTTTGTATCCACATATGTGGCCATGCAGTAACTCTGTAAAAACAATTTGCAGTTTGAGAAAAACATTAAGTAGCTATTTCCACATTTGCATGCCCATAGTACATTTTGTTTGGAGATCAAAGAAATTGAAATTACTTTATTTGGCCAGAAAGGGGATAATAGGCTGATTTTATGAGGGCATGGCCATTTTACCTGAAAACTGACCTTGTGTTGCTTTTGACCCAATACTGTGAAAACAAGTCCGCCAGGAAATATCATCAAAGGGCCACAGCATCAATTTTCAGTTTGTACGCCTTCAAATTATTCATAGTTTATTGTAATTTTCCTGTGAATTTATAGAGTTATTTATAGAAAAGTATCAGTCAGCACAAAGATTACTGGAAACCTAACATATATCCTTAATTTGTTAAACATAACATTTTATTAATGATCTGTGTGCTTTTCTCACAATTATCTCTGAAAGTTGCGAGGACAAATATTGGCACTGCCAGCTTTTCCAACAATGGGCCCTGATGAGTGGCACACAGCAACCTCTTACAAAAATAAACTGCCAGAATCACACCAAGTTATGGTCCAGCAAAATGCTACAAGTAGTGCGCTGGGATCAGACCGGCATTTCATTAAAACCTAGCACAATTCTGGCTATCATGCTGGGTTCATAATAGGCTGTGATTCAACAAAATCCCCAACATGCTGGGTTCATTCCAGGCTGTGGTTCATTCCAATAGCAAAACCTAGAATGCAATGACCACACTGGGATTCTATTTGATGTTGGCATGGCGCCATCATGCTGGGTTCATCCCCTGCTATTGTTGAGCAAGAAGAGGGCGAGATTCTGATGTGATTCTTGCATCATCTTAACAGGACCTTGAATGAACTCGGCAAAATCTTCCAACATTTTCTTCTAATTTGATCCCAGTCTGATCCCAGGAAAATTGGGGCAAAAATTCAGCAATACAGTTTTGTAAGAAAAATTGATCAAAACCAGTCAGACACTTTGTACTGCTTATAGAAGTTGTACTGTCCAATAATTCATTTAACCAAGGATTTCATGTACAAAACTCTAGCTTTCATACAAAACCTCCTTGTTTTTATGATACAAAGCCCAGGGTTTTGTTATGAAACCCTGGGTTATGTACATGCATGGAACCCTGGGTTTTGTCACCAAACCATGGGTTTTACACGAAATGTATAAACAATTGAGCAAATTACACATCTGCATATTTTATTGAAGTCCCTGAGTTTTGTGATTCAAAATCACACACATGCATGCTTGTTCCATATCCCTGGGTTTTGTCAATTAAACATCATCTCTTGCATCAGCCCTAGGTAAATCTCAGTTTCAGAACAAAACCCAGGGTTTGTGTCAAAACCTTGGATTTTGTAGTACAAAACTCTGGGTTTCATACACAAAACCCTCGATTTTATGAAATATTGGAAAAACTTCTTTTACAAGGTGATGCTAATGTTAACCGTATCGCATGCCCAGGTAACCATAGCACAGTGGTTCCTGACCCTAACCCTAAATGCTATAGTTTTTGAGAAATGGCCCCGAAACCATTCTGAGACCTTTAACGAACATCACTAATAAACAAAAAATGGAGATTAAGTAGCCACACAAATCAATCAAAAGGCACATCTATAGCAGAAAAAGATACAAGCAACAACAACAAAAAATCAGATCACTAAGTGTAATAGTTTTGGAGATATGGCCCAGAAACACTTCTCAGACCTTTAATGAACATCACTAATAAACTGACAAAGAACAATTAGCTACACAGAACCATCAAAAGGTACCTCTATCAGCTAAGGACAACACGCCATAAAATTTCAGATTGCCAAGTATAATGATTTTGGAGAAATGGCCTGGAAACCATTCTGAGACCTTAAAGGAACATAACAAATAACTAATGAAGAAGAATAATTAGCCACAGAAAACCATCAAAAGGCACATCTGGCAGGCAGGGACTCCACCACAATTTCAGATTGCTGAGTGTAACACTTTAGGATAAATGGCCCGGAAACCATGCCGGGATGGACAGATGATGGTCATTACCATATCTCCACCCACTTCAGATTTAGGGAGTTTGAGACTGATCAGATCATTGAATAAGGGGACCTTTTAACCATCACTGCCACCTTCAGCATTAAGAGTTACAATGTAAAGGCTACATGTAAATGTGCTGGAGATTGCCTTGCAAGTCACTCATCTTAACCATGTCATTTTACATGTTTCACATATGTATTTCCAGACATATCAAACAAAAGATGTCACACGAGGACAAACAAGCAAATAATACAAATGATATGGACTTATCATAATCTATCACCAATGACAACTGGACAGCAAACAGCTTCTAAGGACTTCATCAAAACAACTAATGACCTTACCTACGGCCTCCAAAATCCACACAAAATATCAAGCAGGCAGTCGCATGGAGATTCTGACCTCAAAAGACAAAAGAGTGACAACTACGACCAGCCAGCAACAGTGACAATGACAGAATGTGAAGACAGTTCCAAAAATCCTGCTTACACAAAGCTCCAACTGGCTCCTGACACTCCAGAATACACTGAGTTACATCACTATGAGCTTATCACCACTAACCATGACCCCACACTAGCTTGATCCATCCGTGAAATCTCAGTCTATGTCGAATGAATGCCAGGAGGTCAAATGACGAGCAGGATGAAGACAATAGAGATAATACACTGATGACAAACAATCCAATTTACACATAAGGGCCTGCTGCAACATTCTGTTAATTATACATATGCCTCTCGCTAAATGAACAGTTGCCAGCACACTGACTCAGTTCTGCTACTATGCATACTCAGAACTCATTTATTTTAGCCAATCAATACAATGATGTTTTCAACATGAAGATATATGTACGCAATAATAAAAATGGATGTGGCTAGGGGGACTCCTATTAAAAACAAATACAATGTACATGTCACTCTCATAGAAGCCACCTTTAAACCTTAAACAATTAAAACAATGTAGATGGCAGTTACTTAAACAGTAAATGTAGAAAGAAACTAAGATATACATGTATTACAATTTACCCACACAATGTGGGTGGGAAAATATATTATCAATTATTTTGACAAACATAGCAGTTATATACATGTATATTACAACTGTGTTGATAATTATTCAAAAATATTTTTAATATACAGCAAAAAACCTTGTAAACTATGAGTATGTATTTTTCTATATCATATCTGTTTGATTCACTCTGACTGGAATATCATAGATCAAACTTTAAAATGCTGATTAGGCATAAGGCACAAGGTCTGTCTAAGCTCACAACTCATAGGCCAGCATGAAAAGAGTGGCCCATGGGCCTATTATGCTCTATAGTCAAATGAACATCACAAATAATATATTTCCTGAATGTAATACCTCTGTGACCTTGAAAAAGTAGTTCAAAGTCATCCATATTGCACAATGTCAAATTTCTATGTGAAAAACATTTGTGGTATATTTAGTATTATCTGCCCTATTATTTATCAACATATTGAACTTTAGTGTCCTTTATTACTTAAATTCTTAATGACCTCAAAAAATTGGTCAGTCACCCAAAACTATACTTATTTGACAACTGGTCTAATGCATATCTGGTGAAAATTTTGTAACTCCACCTCAAGTTATCATCACAATAACAAATTTAAAATGCTTTTAATACCTACATGTATGACTTTAGTTCCACTATATATATATATATATATATATATATATATATATATATATATATATATATATATATATATATATATATATATATATATATATATATATATGTGTGTGTGCGTATGTGTCTGTGTGTCTTTATTTTGTGAGGGTGGCTCAGTTCGCGTACAGGGTACACTAATCTCCCCTGAGGCCCTCAAAATCAAAGATACAGATTATGCACATAGTAAAGTAAACAAAAAAATCATATCAATTGATATTTTGAGCTCAGGCTTAAAGCATTTAACAAAGTTATACAGTTTGTGTACCTCTAAGAGACAGTATGTGTACAACACATTTTCTTTCAAACACAGCTAAATTATCTGAGTCTTTAACAGATGTAGGTAAGGAATTCCACAATGCTGTTCCACAGTATGTGAAAGAGTTCTTATAACTTTCAGTTCTTGGTTTAGGGACATAGAGATCATTGCAAACGGTAGACCTTAAATTAAGACTGTGGCCATTTTTAACATAGTTAAACATTTCTCGCATACATGTATATGAAGGAGTCATTCCATGTAGAGACTTATAAACATGTACTGCTTTCTTATATTTTACTCGTTCCTCAAGGGTCATCCAGTTTAGCTGTTCAAGAACCTGTCTGTAGCTCAGCCATTCACCTCGTTGATTTAGAACTAACAGTGCAGCACTCTTATGAAGCCTCTGCCGCTATGCAAGGAGAGTTCTTCTACAATTACTCCATATACTGCTACAATAATCAAACAGTGGTGAAATATAGGCATTATAGAATAATTTTTGAATGTGGAATGGTAAAACAAACCTGATTCTCCGTAATATAGATAGGTTTGAACATATTTTCTTGCATATCTGTGAAATTTAGTACCAACAGGCATACCACCAGGACTCCTCACATAGACTTTTGGTGTGCACCATGTTCCTGTAATGGTATACAGATACTTATCCCATTTTTATGTAGTTTCTAAATTTCTGATTGGTTAATAGCCATGCAATGCCTGCTGCACCTAATTGAAATTATGGTATTACCCACATGGGGTTGGTATTATTGTAGTAATACCATGCGACACCTAGCAGCTTAAGTGAAAACGGCTCTGACAGGGGAACACAAACGAGAAAATGGCAGAACAGGTGCATATTACGATTGGAAAGATCCCTAGAAAGTTAGAAACTACACAAAAATGGGATAAATTCGTTACACACTGGTAGTAATACAGCGAGCATCTCCCACTCAGGGAACTGGTATAACCCTCGGCTGGCACCTTGGGTAATACCAGTTCCCTTCGTGGGAGATGCTCGCTGTATTACCCAGCCACCAGTGTGTAACTAATAATGTACACATGTTATGATGTCATGACCATCATGAGAAAAAAAATCCTGAAACGCATTCCCTACATGCCCTTAAGAGAATAGGTGAAGGTCATCCATTTGATGCAATATCAAACTTCCACATACATGTATATACATTTATATTACATTGGGTATCATTAACCTCATTCATTCATAATATTTTGAATTTAATGTGTTCTCAAAATGTTTTGGTCTGTACATTTATCTTGCATAATACTCTTGGTGGCATCCCCAAATTTAGTCAACAACACATTTTCCTGCTTTGGATGATCAACATTTCTACCAAGAAGTGATGTTCCATAAAAACAAAAAAAAAAAAAAAAACAAAAAAAAAACACACACACACTCACACAATAGAAACTCTTCCAAAAGGGTGGTCTCAAAATATTCAATGACACACCAAGATAACAAAATAGCATTCAGAGAACAGAATAACATCAGTGCTCAAAATTTGATTTTTCCTCAATTCTGCAATTTTTTTGTTTGCTTGTTTGTTTGCTTGTGTGTTTTTTGAGACTTTGCATTAGAACACTTTATATACAATTATTATCCCATATTGTTATCTATGAAGTGAAGAAAACAATTTTGGATGTGTTTTTTGGGGTATGTTCTGGTGACAAGATTCAAGATTCATTCATTCCAACAATACGGTATACAATGTATATATATGAAGATAATACATTCGGTTGAAACAATCTAGTACTGGTATTGTCGAGGAAACTATCCTTATGCCTTTTATAGCCGCTTTCAGGATACCCACCATTACAATTTGACAGAATAATATTGACTTATAGCCATAGAGGTTTGTTATTTATATAAATATATTGGGATGTTGCAGGGTTACATAAGAGTCATGTTTCATTTCATAGAAATGACAACCTTAGAGTTAATTAACAGTATTTGCTGACAAACTTGTTGGGTTGCAAATGAAATTTGTTAGTTATGAACAATAATCTGTAAACATTCATATATAAAGTTTGTCTGCAAATATAACAGTTTGCTAGCTGACACCTTTTATTATCATGGTTGATTATATTTTGTTTAACTATTATCTTGTATGTATATAAATCTATTCTGGTTATGTCTCTTAACAAATTTAATGGGAGGACATCAGAGTTAATCAAATCTGGACACCTTATACAGTTCCTAGTAATATTTTTGTTTGTTCTTGTAATCACAATGTGAGGTCTCAAGTTTGGTATCTTTGTAATTTGATCTCCTCTATATATACTGGGGGCCTGAATATTTCTTATGGTCAGGTCAACCCGATTTGCTAGATTGAAGTGAAAACTATGAAAGTAATAAGGTAGTTGATTATTGTGAAATTTAAGGTAAATTTTCAAACATGAAAAATGAAATAAATCTCTAACTTTCATTTTTAATAGATTTTTTAAAATAGGATCTATATGTGCATTATATTTGGTTTAACTATTGCTCGAATAGCTTATTTCTGCATTTTTTTGCAACCTATTCAAGTTACTAAAGCCCCATAGTGTTATCCCATAAGTAAGATGAGATTCTAAAAGACTTCTAGAAATCAGAACCAGAATATTAGTAAGTAGATAGTTTTTTAGTTTTGTTAAAATTCCAGTACATGTAATTTGTGATATTTTGTTTGCAAGTTCATGGATATGTTGATTCCAGGTTAGACGACTATCAAAAAGAACACCCAAAGCTTCATTTGTGTGACTCGAGTTGTAGGAGTTCCACATATCTCAAGGTTACCGTTTGGAATTTCCCTTTGTAATAGGGTTTTCTGCTGAAAATGGAAGATCATATATTTGGTTTCACCTAAATTCAATGAAAGCTTATTAACTTCAAGCCAATCACATCAAGGTTTTCTGCAGATTAATTGAGACTATTTGGTGTGAATAGTGGGCATGAAAGGTTGGTTTCATCTGCAAAGGTAATAATGTTGAAGTTTGAAACCCACGATATATCATTTACATAAATGATAAACAAGAAAGGTCCAGGAATTGACCCTCCACAAACCTCAGTTGTTATCTGTAGGAATGAGGAAGTCTCATCCTCTAACTCAACAAACTGTTTCCTATTTGAAAGAGCGCTTTGAAACCAGCTTAATTCTTTGTTTTTTATACCATAATGTCTTAATTTGGTTAACAGAATCACATGATCACAGACCACTATACAAGTAAAATAACAACCCTCTACGGGATGGACACCTGCGCCAGGCCAAAACAGAATACTGGACACGTACATCCACAGTCTAGAAGCCGATATCATGAATGTAAAACCTAAAAGTATCCACCCGAACATAAGTAAAGCCGAGCGCAAAGCGATAAGAGACCTCACATCCGATCCGGACATCATCATTAAACCCGCTGACAAGGGGGGTGCCATTGTTATCCAAAATACGCGGGACTACATTTGGGAAGCCATGAGACAACTCGGGGATCGGGATTATTACCTACCCCTCACAGAAAATCCTACCAAAAAATTCAAAAAATTTCTATCCGTCTTGCTTTATGATATAGGAATAGTACATATCAAGAGCAACAGTTTGAAACTTCTTAGTGTTTGTTTAGATAAGATCAATGGTGGTGTTGAAGTCTGTAGTGGATTGATGTATTGCTTGCTTCAGGTCATATTTTACAAAGAAGCGACTTACTTTTCTTTTGTCTGTTGATCATTTTGTCATGTCTACATTGAAGTCCCTTGAATAACAAGAACTTGAGTCTGAGAGGGTGGAGTTCTTGAGAAGACACACATGAGACAATGAAGAAGATGCAGCACTGGTGTTGCTGGTGGATTGTAAAGCAAAATGAGCTTGAAAGCTTTCATGTGTGAAGGAGTATTTGGTACCAACACAGCTGATAGAATCATCATGGTAAAGTTGTCTACTTGTGCACCACTCAGATGGCCTTCAAATAAATACTTCAAAAGTTTCATAACAAGTTGAAAAATAATAAGAGGGAGCTGGTTTTCTACAGGAACGTGGTCCATTATAATGTGCACCTCTGATAAAAATTTAGTGTAGCTGCAATGGATCCTTGTTGAGATATTATGGTAACGTCGTTCCCTTGTGCGCCACTCAGAGTGCCTTGAAATAAATACTTTCAAGTTTGATAAAAAGTTTATAAATACAGAGAGGGACCTAGTCCATCATAAGATGCATCTCTGACAAAACTGGGTGAAGCTGTGGTCAATATTTTTTGAGATATTGTGGTAATGTCATCAAGGTTGAGGCCACTCAGACAGCCTTCAAATAGATACATCAAAAGTTTCATAAAAATTTCAAAAATAATCAGAGGAGCCTAGTTTTCCATAGGATCTTGGTCCATCATAAGGCTCTTTTCTGACAAATATTTGGTAAAGCTACAGTGAATATTTCTTGAGTTATTATGGTAACATTTTCCCTTTGTGTGCCACTCAGACTGCCTTGAAATATATACTATTGAAGTTTCATAAAAAGTTTTAAAATAATAAGCGGAAGCTGATTTTTCGGTAAGAACCTGGTCTATTATCAGGTGCATCTCTCACAAAAATTTGGTATAGCTACAGTGAATATGTTTTGAGATACCACAGTGATGTTGACAAGACAGCCAGGCATATCAATATAGAATGCACTGCTAAGAATGCACTTATATCATACACAATCCAATATCTCAATCACTAAAAAGACGGAAAACACTATAACTTGATGAAAGGAATGGTCTGGGCCCTGTCACCCCCGACATGTTTTGGTCCTCCTGCACCTTCATCATGGTGTGGGGAAACTCAACTTTTATTAATTTTTTAAGTTACACTTATGAGGTACCTGTACCTAAAAGCAGTGCAAAATGTTAGTGCTACACATAAGTAAATCATTATGACGTCAAATGTAGAACGTCCTGTCATCTCTATATTGCTATCACTGGAATAAAAATGCCTGTTTTTATGAGTACCTTTAATTTGTTTATGTTATTGATACTGCTTATAATTTGTATTTCTTTTTCTAAGTATAAATTCATTATAAGAGTCCATTGGCTGTGCGAGTAATATTCTTTCACAATTAATGTATTTTTAAAGATACGTTGGTCCACACATGTATCTTACATAATTCTCTTTGTCACACCACCAAATTTAATGACAAATTTTCCTGTTTTGCCTGATCAACATTTACACCAAGTAATATGATGCCCCCCCCCCCCCCAAAAAATCTACAAGAAAGGCAATCTCAAAATATTCACATTTTGACCCATACAATGTACATGTATATTACATGTTGATTGGGGGCACCATCAAGATCAATCTCAGCCAAAATTTTCATACTCTTTGTAAGTCTTTAAAGTTACATGGGGTTAATTTGAAAACTGTGGTCTGTATCATGTTCACAAGCAAAAGTTTATTAACAAACAAAAATGGAAGGAATGGTGGGTGGACAAATATGAGTGATGCTATTTTGTTTTTTGAAATGATAATGGTATTGTTAAAAAAAAATGTATTTATCAATGCATCGATGAACTGACCCACCCCTATATCCATGCATGAGGTCAGCATTTTACCATGCACTGCAAGTTACAACTTGAAGTGGGTTCATGAGCTCATCATTGATATGCATCAGACAATGAACCTGATTTTTTTTCTCCAATTCTTCTAATGTTAAGGACAACAATAAATGTAAATATCAAACTATGACTACAACTTAGATAACCCATAGACTCTTTACACAACTTACTTTCTAGGTATGCATGGTGTACTCATCCATGATTTTGAGGTCAGTGTGCCATCAAACAGGAACATCTCCTGAATGTTCTCCATGCTACCCCAGCCACTGTACACCTTATTGTACGTGATGTCCTTTACACACTCCACCAACAGCTACAGCTTACCTTGCCTTAGTGGATCTGGTATAGCAAGGGATCTGAAAGTACAAAAAAAAGGCTGTCTTGCCAATTCACACTTGATGATAAATAATGTAAATAGATAAATGTACAGCTTGTAGATATCCATCCTTCACCTCCCAAAGTACCAAAGCCACGTACAGGGTCTTAAGGTCCATCAGCTAACCACACATTCAACATCCTTTATTGTCAACTGAAAATGTGCATACTAAAAGCTCTACAACAGACATACTAAGAACACTATACCTTTACCATGACTTCTCATGGCAGAATTTAAGATATTTACTAACTTAGTCTACACCAAAAGGAGCAGGAATTAGTAAATCATATATTTTTTTTATATTTGAGGAAATCTCATACACCCTTTCCAACTTCTTTCCTTTTTATTCTTGTGCAGACAGCCATGATCAGAACACAAAATGGTTCATAGCTGTAGTGTATTTGTACTTGCTTCTTGTCTTTTTGCTTGTAGGAAACTTTCTTCTGCAATAAATCAAGGTTCTATTGATCAAAATATACCTCAGAGATATTCTCATCAAATCACGACTAAAATATCCACCCACACTACAACCTTCTCACACAGCAAAGCCGGGTCACAGAGAAGAATCATTGTGACAAGAACAACTGCAGATATTGTGAGACAATGGATACTACAGGCATGGTCAAAAACACTGCCACTGGATGGACATACCATGCTCCCAAAGATGGCACCTATGATCACTGCTGATTTGTGGCATCTGCCACAAGCAATATGTAGGCAAGACATACATGTATCAGCCACTTATGCACAGACTCTGTGGACATTTTTATTATATAAACAAAATGGATATTAACCAACCACTTGCCAGATCAACATTTTGTCAAACGAGATCACCAGACCCTTAATATTAAGGTACACATCCTAACAGATCCCCACCCCATTTGGGCTGAAGAAAAGGGAACCACTCAGCCTGCGTGAAGAACATTTCTGGATCCATCAACTTTGTGCTATGGAACTCTTTTGATCTGAATGTCATGGAAAAGTAAGCATTCTTGCTCAGTCTTACGCTAAAATTTTCACTTTCTCATGCTTACCTTCCTGTGACACTGTTTGTCATGAACCAAGGATAGAACAACAGTCGAAATGCTGAGACATGAATGAGATTGATTGGCTACCAGCCTGCCTCGGTTCCAAGCTAAGCCTTAGGCTGTGACGTCACCAAGATACACAAAATCCAACATGGCGGCCATGATATTAACTGGTATCACATACAAATAAGAAATTTGTAAAAAGTGGTACAAAAGATGTGTTATGATCTCTTACCTTTATATGTCCTCTTTCCACAGATATAAATCCACATTATGGTACTATTCCAGTCTAATAATAGGGCCATGGTAGTCCAATATATCCATTTCATTTCTGATCTGTCAGCCATTGCTGACCAAAATATCCAGAAGTCATGTACATGTAATTTGATCAAATTTTGTACAAGCAATGTGATGACAAAATATTTTGCCATCCACTGCAAAAATACTTTCCTGATGCAAGCAGTAAGATGTAGGTCCTAATTAGAAAGAAATAATCTTCTGACCTGACTTTGAATTTCAACCTCTAAAATCCGCCATTTTGCAAAAAAATCCACTTTTTCTACAAAGCTCCACTTTTGTAACATGGGGTCTATTCCCGGCAATTTGCACCAAGAATGAACTGCCAAAGCATGCAGATCCATAATGCAATGGGGGTGGTGGGATAGTGACAACCTTGTGTCCACCTTTCAGCCAAAAAGGAAGGAACCCCAAAATGACATATTTAGGGGGTAGGGCCCTTTGAATTTTGATCAAATCTGTACAATTTGCCCTAGAATGCTCAAATATATTTTTTTCACAACTTAAAATATCAGTAAGTATGAAACTTAGCCTAATCTATGTTATTACAGAAAAGGTTTTATTTTATCAGTAGTTCTAAACCCCCTTTACTTCTGATAAAATGGACTGTTCTGTTATTCAAATTGGACCACTTGTATCTTGAAAATTTAACCCAATCCAGCCCAAATTTATACCCTCTTGAAAAGCATGAACACTTGTTGGTCAAGTTACAGCGTGAAAAGGTCATGGATCTGTTTTAAATTAAAATACCAGAGCAGTATCTGGTTGGTGGGTGTTCCAAACAGGCATCTCTTGTGTCTTCAGTGGGGTATCGGGTGACAGGATGCTCGTAAAATGACCATTAATCGTAACCCAATAAATGCACTGACTGTTATATACAGTAAAACCTCTCTAACCGAACACCTCCATATACCGAACACCTCTCTATACTGAACACCATTTCTTGGTCCCGAATGTATACTTCCAATGTTTGCAAACTTCCCTATACTGAACACCTCCCCTTACGGAACACTTTTTTCAGGTCCCAAGGGTGTTCGGTATAGGAAGGTTTTACTGTAAGTGGTAAATGACTTATCACACCCCTTTCATGTGATCCGCGAACACCTCAACACTCCCAGATAGCAGGGACTAAGATGTGCCCATGCGTCTTTGTTTACATAAGCACTGCCCAGCAATGGAACCGAGAACGAGGCTGCTGATTTGACCCCTAATCTCGCATATCATTAAACCCAGGTCAGCATCTCGACTGCAAGAATTAATTCTGTCCCAACAGATGAGGCAAATCAAATAAGAACTGCACACTTCATATGTCACCACTCTGCAAAAAGTATATTTTCATGGACTTTTGACAAACCATGAATCACAAATAAAAAAAAGTGATACACTAATTTACCATAGTCTTCATGTGAAGACAATCCCATTGAGAATTTCCTCTCATGGGGATCCGAACAAGGGAAACCCCAGCTTTCCCCAACAACAGTCAATTTACATTTATAATTAGGTGGGATCTTCAGGTGAATTGACATGTACACGTGTACCCACAGTTCAACATGCCAAACCTGGCAGTTGGAGATTATGACGTGAAGACATTCCTATTCAGCATCACGCTTTTTGCATAACATACATTAGTAAGGCCGGTCCTACCATATGGTATATAAAGGCATGCCCAATTCATTTTGACAGATCAGCCACTGATGAGACTAGAAAAGGTAAAGTGGAAACTGATCTGGAAACAGGCATTCCACCTTGCCACCACACTTGCCCAGTTGACTTATCAGGTTCTATTCATACCAAACACTTTTTGCATTAATTCAGTCCCAGCCACAAAGGGTACTAGACACACATGTATGAATTCCCCCCTAAATGCTTTATTATTTTCTTTCACCTTTTTCACTTCTTGCAACTCATTAAGGTAGAGAGCCGTATAAACTGCTGACCTGCTAAGTCTGTAGTTGATGAATATTTCAAAGGTTAACTGAAAGGTCCAGTTTTAAGCTACCAGTTATATCTTTTAATGGGTGACTGCCTGTCTGAAGTCAGGAATGAAATTTGTTTCTTTACATTGGTTTTGGAAGATGAATGTATGATGTTTTGGTAACTGTTGAATGTTTTTGCTGTCAGTGTTGGGTTGAAAATTATGAACATGGATGATGTTTTTCTGAGCTATTTGCTTGATGCAATTTACATTGTGTACAGCCAGGATTATAATGAAAAGAATAAAGAAACAAACATGTGCATGTATAACTACTGCAAAACTGTTGAAACTATTTCAATTCAAACACCCCTTCACACCATCAGATCATTTTATCAATGTTTGGATACATTCATAACAGCCACAGGAAGCATTTTGTACATGTGTCTGGTCTATAACTTTGATAGTCATGTAACAATTTTGGGTTTCAATTTGAGTAAAACAACAAATTTAAGAATATGATTTGATTGGTTCTTTTCTAAGTTTATACACAGGGTTCGGTTGATTTATAGCACTCTTATGCAAGTACAAGATCAAGACAGTCATTTTTTTGGCGGGGGAGGTTTCACTTTTGGACAGTCAGTATTATCTGGCATCCCTCTCTGTGACAAGGTTCATGCACATATGTCAATTTTTTTCCCGGGGGGGGGGGGGGGGGGGGGGGGGTATATGCAAGTCAAAATTTGAATTGAGCTCTTATTTTTCCTATATTAAAGCATATACTCCATTCATTTAATTTTCCATCTTGCCATTACAAGCAAGAACTTTTAATTTATTATCAAATTGCTATTAACCAAATCATCACAATCTCTTTGTTACACAGCATTTATCACTGCAAAGCTTTATCAGGTTGTATACATGCACATGCATTCTTCAGACTCCTGCAATTACATGTATATGTATGTTTAATATGTTTATAAAGACTGTTGCAAAGATACTTGACTCTGAACTGAAGCCTTTTTTCCACATTACTACTACATATACCTTAACTCTTTAAGCGCCAAATTTTGGACTGAGTCAACAGCTTTTCTCAGCACACATTTGGCACAATGGGCCCAATGCGCACAGAGAAAAGCTATTGACATGGGATATTTTCTCTGGAACTAGAGGCATGCTGGTACTTGAATGAAAGGTCTTTATATGAGGAACACGAATCTGAGATATTTATGATGATTCAGGCTAGTTTCACTTCAGTGGATCGTCTTTAAACGTGATTGGCACTGAAAGAGTGAACATATAGAAGGGCTTCCACTTATACTTGCACACAGTAACTTGTCATTCATGTACCTCATCAGGTATATTTTATCAGCCAAAATGAATTTCTCCCTCTCCGGGTGAGCACCATTGATCCATTACTTTTGGGACCAAATATAGACAAATGAGCTCCCATTACTTTGGGGGAGGGGGCTGGGTCCAGGATATTGTGGGGTCACAAATTTACATCACTACCATATATGTGTGTGTGGGGGGGGGGGGTACACATATTCTTTTTAACACACATTTAGTATATTTTTGAAGCCCTAGCTGGACTGCAAGGTGGTACATGTACTATCTTCAAAAAGGGGAAGGGGGAGGGGGGGGGTATAAAATGTTAAGCATAAAAAAGTGACACACAATGATAGACTTCCTTTGTTCTTGAAAGTCTGATTAAGAAGAAAGGAAATCACCCCATTTAACCTCTTTATGTTGTGGAAATCCAGTGTTATTGATTTGAGGCTTTGACTAGTTACAGATGTTCATGTTGGAGGCTTTGACTGTTACACACATACCACTAGTTTTGATACTACTGTATTTCAGTCTTCAGGTATGGCAACTATTGAAAAAAAAACAACTGCTACAGATCCTGTAGCACAGTTTATGCAGATTCAGGTCACATGACCAGGTAAGAGGCAGCTATTAGGTGAGAGCCACGTGACTGAATGCATGGCTCTAATTGGCTGCCTCGTTCTGAAAACGACGCGGAAATTTCCCGCAATTTGTCAGAAAATTCGAAAAGGTAACACACGTTTATGTATTAAGTAAGTTGTAACTGTGGCAAGTTGCATAAATCCAGGCTTTTATTTTACGTATTCATACTTCTTCCACGGTTCTGCGTAATTAAGCAGTCTGTGTAGCAGATGCCAGTTTTTTAAGAACTTTCTTTTGGATTTGCTTTGTATTTGAGTGAGGTACGTACTTAATTCTAAGCCACGCCAGGCCGCATCAAGGGCACATTCATGAATTCCAGGAGTGAACCTCCGGTAAAAGTGTGGTGTTTGGGCACCGTTTCGTGCGACGTCTGTCCAACGCTGTGAGAAAGGGACAGTTTTCCGTCAATTTGAGCCAGTGTAGAGTGAGATTTACGGGCCGCTCTGGTTCCTACATCCCCGCGTTACTCAAGACAGAGGTGTATTCACCCAACGGAGTGGTTCAAACATTCAAGCCTGCCGTCATTATTATCCAATGTGGAGGTAACGATTTGTGCATGAAGGAGCTAGAAACGGTGGGCTACATGCTGGTAGAGTTAGTATGCACTTTGTACAGGTCCCCCTTTGTCAAAAGAATTGTGGTCATGGAGGTGTTCCATTGGGACAAACCTTGGTACATCTCCGCGGAACTGTACGAGGCAAGACGCCAAAAAGTCAATGTGTTCCTTGTGGAGTACTTCTCCATGCCTCTTTACACCAGGCTGGGCGTCCGTGTGCAGAAACACAAGAGACTAGAGGAGAATGAATCTTACATATTCCAGAAGGATGGGATCCACCTGGATGAAGGGCAGCCCTTGAAGCGGTAGTGGAGAAACATCCTGCTCGCAATCATGCATGCAGTGGGGGACCTCACCAAGTGAGCCTCTGTCACACTAGAGGTAAGACGTATAGGTCTAGACCGGCCAAGTTTCAATACATTATGATTTCAGTTGTCGGTTGCAGATTGGTAAATTTCCCGGTGGTGGCTGGATCATGGGGTCACGTGATTTCTCACCCCCGTTCTCGCCTAGCACGATACTTATAGAGACCCGCCATTTTGCACGCTAAACAAAGTAAATAAATTTGGCGTTCGTTTCAGGCACCACGCCTGTTTGGCGACTGGGCAGTTCACTACTCGGCAGACCAGCTGCGTTATCCTTGCATCTGCAACAGTACAGTTGCAACGGCCATAAATTAGCCATATAGTCGCTTGTTACTATCAGGTGGGTCCACTTGTGGCCGCATTTGATGACCGGTCACACAGGCCTAGTACGAATAGCTGGCTGTCCGTGCAGCGTCACGATAGTGGCGCCCCCGGTGAAATTTTTACATATTTGGCAAATTCCAGTAAACATTTTAACATTCAATTCGAATGGTATGTACAGTAATTGTTTGGGGCGAATGTACGGCAATTGTGATAGTGCACACATAAGTAAATGACGGTTTCCCCAGAGCGTATCTGTCACGTGTACGATCAGTTTAGGCACAGTATAATGCTTCACAATAGGTGGAATATATGCAAGATCATTGGATGCTTAGTGCCTGTGGTGCCGGCTGCCAGTTGCCCGTTCATACGTGGGCAGGTTACATTGAGTACATATTTTCCAAGTCCACTTAACCAGTTGTTAACGGTATGTACAGAAGTCGTTTGGGGCCAGTTTGTGGCAAAAGTATGTAAGGCAGTTAGTTGTGACAGTACACAAGTACCTGCATGATGGTTTCTTCAGATCACATCAGTCATATTTATGATCAGTTTATGCACAGTATAATACCTCATAATAGGTGGAATAGATGCATGATTATTGAAATGGATTTACTGCCTGCGGTGCCGGCTGCCAGTTGCCCGTTTATATTTTGGCAGGTTATTGCCAGTTGCTGTCATGACAAGACCCGGAGCAGTAAGGAAATTAGAGGGCAGTAAGGATGCATGTGGCAGTTTGCTTGCCATATCCTGTGGTTCACCATGACCCCTGATTTTCAGGTCTGGTGATAGAAAGTTTACACATTGCCGACGTAGTGTGGCAGTCCTTGCCTCTACAGTTTGTGGCAGTATGTGTGACCAAAAATCAGATAAACTGTTTTTAATGGTTTGCTTCCCTACCTGTTATTTGCTCCTTCCTAATTACTGAGCTGAATGAGGTTCTGCACTGTTGGCAAATGGCACCAAGGGCCACAGTATATTATTTAGACACTGGTTAAGGGTCCACCGCTCTTCTTCATCTCCATTTTCAGTGTCAGGATGCCACCAAAACGGTTATCACAACGTAAGAAACAACCAACCAAGCGGCTACGGGACAACGATGCAGAACCACCAGTCATACCGGCCAAGAGAGCACTCGAGCAGCAGCCATCACCTTCCCCAAACACAGGTTCAGAACCGCCTATGACAATGGCCACTACTGCCAAATTAATTAGTGAATCAATGGCCCAGGGCTTTCAGGTTTTGGCCTCCGCCCTGCAGGGCGGGCCTACAGGTAGCAGTGTTCCGCAGGGCCAGGCACAGGTTTCTGGTACAGCACCAGCGGTACCGCAAAACCAGGTTGTTGATGATAATGTTTAAGAGGGTGAGTTAGACGAGTATGTAGAAATTGATGGTGTGGACCTTGGGAAACATATGTCCCTGCCAGTGTGAATATATGGGCTGGTGAATATATTGATCTAGCCATCCTGATTTCAAAGAAAGATATACAGCTACGTCTGGGAGGTTTTGACCATGGGGGTGACGTTTCCTCTTTGGTTTGGCGCCCAGCAAAGCAGAAGTCATTATCAATCCTTGAATGGATGGACGCGTTTCAAATTTATATGTCCATTTTGCTGATGAAACAACCAGAGGAAGCAGCTAAACTCCTGAAGTATAGCCATCTGATTAGGAATATGGCAAAACAAGGTGGGGACTGGCGCCAATATGACGAGGCATTTCGCAGGTGCAAGGCGGCCGAGGGATTGGCATGGGATCAGGTGGACTCTGTAGTGTTCAACTTTGTGTTGACACGGGGCGTTAGGTCAGGGATGCATGTCATTGGGTCCCAAAAAAGAGAAGGTGGGGACACTCGCAGCAAGAAGCGGTTTCAGATCGCACGGGGATTTTGTTTCAAATATCACCGTGGGGAACCGTGTTCAGGGTGTGCCTTTAAACACTTTTGCTTCAAGTGCAATGAGCGTCATCCCATCACAACCTGTCCCAATCGCTACAGCCAACACAACCAGACATGCACTGGCCAGCCAGGGTCCCGTGCCAATCGCTCCCGCTAACTCCTCTACAGCTAGTCTACCCACTCAGATTAATGTCACGGAACTGCATGCTCTCTTGCACGGATACCCAACCAAAGAAACGGAGTATTTACTTAATGGTCTGGCCCGTGGTTTTTCGAATGAATTTAGATTAATTCATCATTTGTCCGCGTACCCAATCGTAGTTGCTGTGCATGTCTGGGGTAACCTCCTTAAAAACCACTCAATACTTTTCATGACGGACAATGAAGCCCTCTGTCACATCATTACCAAGCAGTCCTCAAAAGAAGCTATAGTCATGGTGGGCATACGTAAATTAGTCCTGGCCTGTCTGTATAATAACATTCGCCTCCGCGTGAAGCATTTGTCATCACAGGCTAATGCAGCCGCCGATTCTTTATCCCGTTTGCAGGTAGCGAAATTCAAACAATTGGTGCCAAACAGTCAGCAGCAACCCACCCGGATACCAGATCATCTGTTGCCCAAGAACTTCTTCCAACAGTAGAGGTGCTAACAGTCTCCTCTGAGGCTCCCCAGACTGCACAGCTTTACAATAGGGTGTGGTTACAGTTTTACCAGTTTGCACATTCATTTGATTTGGACAACACCTTGCCCCTCAACACAACCATGGTATCACTTTATGTTGCATATATGTTCAACAAAGGGATGTCTCCTAAGACAATCTCAGTGCATCTCTCAGCAATTAGTTTCCTCCACAAAATTCAGAATTTTGCTGATCCTACCAAAGTGTTTGTGATAAAAAAAATGGTGGCAGGGGCCTATAAGCTCAGACCATCAGCTGACATGCGGCTACCTATTACAGGTCCCATTTTAGCAAGATTGTTGGACGCCGCAGGGCGTATATACCATGGGAACACCAAAATAATTATCCAGGCAATGTTTAGCTTTGCCTTCTATACATAGGCAAGGTTTGGGGAGATCCCATGTTCTAATCCACAACAAACGAACAACATCCTACAGTTAAATAATATATCTATCATTACTGTGAGAAAACAGCCTGTTGAGGTCAAAGTTTTTTTTCGTTTCTTCAAGCACAATTCTGAAGGGCAACCACATTACATTTCCTTTAAAAGGAAGGGTGGCTCTTACTGCCCAGTCTCCCTGTTTATCCAATATTTGACTGTTAGGGGTTCACACACAGGCCCATTATTCTGTGGTCCTACAGGTAGTGTCATAACACGCCACACCTTTGATGCAAAACTTAAGGCATGCTTGCAGTTCTGTGGCCTTTGCAGCTCCTTTTACAATTAAGGCCACAGTTTTCAGATCGGAGCAGCATCTCACGATGCGGCTAAGGAGGTACCCGACAGCCAAATTAGGCTTCGTGGTAGATGGAGGTCAGATGCTTTTAAAAAATATATTCGCACCATTTTAAGCTAGCGTCAGTGTCCTGCTTGTTTGTACTGGTGGGGCTACATCCTCCAAACTGGGTAGGTTACAGTGGTGTACTGTTCCTCTTGTCTGTTTGTACTGACAAGAAGCACAATGCACAAGCATAGTATTTTTGCCATAGTATGTTTGAATCTGGTTGATTATAAGTGGCAAGGTGTGACACATTTTAGTTTCGTCCAGTTTGTGCTGGGCTGACTCTTTTGTATGGCTAGTATTACTCAGGGTAATCCCTGGGGTAACTTGTCCACTTTGTGCGGGGGCAGGAAAAAGGCACATGGATACTGTTATACTATTTTTGGAAACCCATGCAGGTCAAGTCTGTTTGTGCTTGATCAGGCTAACATGAGGTCCACCTCTTGCAGTGTGTACGAAAATCTGCGATGCCATGCCCATTGCTCATAGCAAACATAAATTTAGGTTAGGTCTTGCCTGTTTGTGCTGGTAGGACAACAATGAGGTACACTCGGGCACTCACAACTAGAGCGACACACACTGCAGGGTCTACAAGGAGATCCACCTGGTTGGTAGTGATGACCGATGTGTATACGTGGACAGGAATGTGCTTCTCTAGTGCTACTTTCTACCTGGGACATCTTTAAATTATTGCTTACGGTAAACAATGAACACTAGTCATGCAAGTTTGCCGGATCAGCATGCAATAACCCGATGGTAATCGCTAGCTTGTGCTGGTGATCAGTGAAGGTTTCTATTTTGGACATCCATTAATTCCCGCTTCAGCTTGGGTGATTTGCAGCGGTACTTGGACTGATAGGTGGGACACAAGAACACTTACAATTATCATTTTTTAAGTTTTCTAGTTTGTACTGGAAACTATTCTAATTCATGAACTTACACCTCGGTGGTCCTGGTTTGCACTGGTGACCAATTATTTAATTATGACACAACTGCCAGCCCGAGCTGCGGTGGTGCTTGGCTTGATAGGCTGGACACAAGAAAACATATTTTATGATTGGGTGGAGCTGGTGATTTTTTCAAGGTTCCTGGTTTGTACTGGGATCAATTCTGATTTGAGGCTTTGACTGTTACAGATGCTCATGTAGGAGGCTTTGACTGTTTCACACATACCACTAGTTTTGATACTACTGTATTTCAGTCTTCAGGTATGGCAACTATTGAAAAAAAATATATATCTGTGTACCCAATGTACACAGAATCACCATTTTTGGTCGCTGTAAAGAAGTGAGAAACTTCCTTGTCGGTGCATTGTCAATTGGTCACCTGACACTCTGGGTGTTACCACTGGAACATATACATGTAAGTCAGCTAATATTCTATACGGTAAAATGTCAAAACACTGAAGAAATGAGTGATGAACCCAGATGGAATTTACATTAACATCACTTCACTATGTACAGATTTAGTAAGTAACATGGTTGTGTTCAATTTGTTTTCAAGCTGACAGTATGAAAGCCAGCCAGGTTATTTTGAGGAGGTCCAGGTGAGCCCCATTGGGATCAGTCACTGGGCATGCAGTATGGTGTGATGTAATACATGTACATTATTTTCCTGAATACCATTAATGATAATGTCTGGAGCAGTTTTCTTTCTTTTTTTATTTATGTATTTATTATTATTTTTTTGGTGTGTGTGTGTGTGTGTGTGTGTGTGTGTGTGTGTGTGTGTTTTGTTTCTGTTTTAAGATGACATTCTGTTCTGTTACAGGTACACAAACTTGAGTGCTGGATCTACGTGACTCTATGTTCTGACACTGCGCTTCAAACATGCAGACAGTAATTCTTATCACTTCAACCTGGGGGCTGATGATGGGGATGGTGTTTCTTGTTCATACATATGGTATGTTCTCAATTTTCTGCATAGCCCAGGAAAAACAAGAGTACCATGAATGCTTGTATTCATGGATATACAACTCACTCGCCCTAGGGACACATCCTTCAGTTTGCCCACAACAGTTATATCTTTTTGAACTACTGATGTGCTGCCCTGACACTTTTAAAATGGAGAGTGATAAACCTGGCTGTATGAAAAGTATATCATAATGTATGTTGTAATCAGTAAACAGGCCCTAAATGATTGGTGAATGTGTGCATACGTGCATGTACAGTTACGCCTGGCTAAAGGTTAACAGTCAAACGCTTTTTTCGCGTTTTGCTGGTGTTTGGCTTGTGTTTGGAATCATTTGAAAACGTTTGGAATGTGTTTGGAAAGTGTTTGGAATGTGTTTGGAAAGCGTTTGGGAAAAATCTCAAACACTTTTACAAAACGTTTGAACACTTTCACAAAGATACCGAACACTTCTCCAAACGCGTTGAACAATTACCCGAACGATTTCAAACACTTTCACAAACGCATTCAAACACTATGCATTTCAAACACTTCCATTTAAATAATGAAGAATCTCCAAACGTATTTTCAACAGGTCCAGCAATATATGATGTACCTACATGTAAATGTGCACTTATCCAGCATTATCGGTTGTATATATTTATATAAAACACGATCAAAATACGTTTACCCAAGTGTCTAATTCAACTAAAAATTAATTAGAGACTTAATTCTTCATTTAAGATGTCATGAATACTTCATCTTTCAAAAACTGTTTCGGAGTAAATCCACAGGCAATATCATGATCAGATCATGATTCATGATCTGATCATGAAATTGCCTATAAATTTACTCCGAAATAGTTCCCAATTTGCAACTAAAATATATATAATTACTCCAAGGACCAATGGAGTATCGCCTGGCTTACTCCACTGGAGCTAATTCTATTGCTTGGCTCAGTAAGCCAAACAATACTTAAATTGAGCTGCTTTTGTATTTCCATTCGAAATTTTAAAAGTTAGCCTTTTTTCCAGAACTTTACTTTCTGAAAAAGTATGATAGCGATGACTGGGTATACTTGCTACTGAAAGATCTGTAACTTTATAATAAATGAAGTGTTAAACTTGTTAATGTAGGCATATTATTTGTTTTCTTCCACCTATACTTATTTTCTTCCTTAATTAGGTATGACCATGTCATAATATTGTTGATTACCAGTAACAATATAAATATTAGCAGGTAAAGGTGACAAATACATGTTTCCAGGAATTATTTGTCACTGACTCATTTTTTTCTTTTCTTCATTTCATGTTAATTTGAATCAAATATAACATGTTGCTGGGATTTTTAGGTGCTGATAAGCTTTTTAGACACTTGTTAAAAAACATTCCTGTCATTAGAATTAGATTACCAAGTGTACATGTACATTGTACATGTATCACATACGTTTGGTGCAAAGTGTAAAGTGTTTGAAAGCGTTTGGAAAAGTGTTTGAAAACGTTCGGCTTTCACCAAACGCGTTCGGCAAAGTGTTTGAAAGCGTTTGGAAAAGTCTTTGAAAGTGTTTGGCAAAGTGTTTGTAAAGCGTTTGGAAAGTGTTTGCAAAGTGTTTGCTACATGTTTGCAAAACGTTTGACTTTCACTGAAAGTGTTTGGGAAACGTTTGGGAAACGTTGGTGCGTTTGGCATTTGTTAACTTGAACGCGAGCGTAATTGTATGTGTCACACAAAGTCAGAAAGGTAACAGACCATATTGGTCATTTTCCAGTCCTCTATAACCCAATCAAAAGAAAAAAAAGATCAAAACTTCTTGAATCATGAGAAAAATGTGCTTCCTTATGAGTAGATTACAACCAATAAATCGTAATCGTAGGTCATGGATATTTACAAAATATCAGGCACTGACAACAATAGTATGAGTGCAATATAAAGACATTTTGAATGTGAAACAATCGTGGCGATTTAGAGTGACATCTAGAGCGTCAATAATTTTGTTTTAAAGTTTATGTTTGAAAACATGTCTCTATATGCTCTCAAGAAAAGTTTTCTTAGAGAGTTTGTCAAAATTGGAACCAAAAGTAAATCAGAGATTGCTGAATCCATGCCCCTCCCCTTGCTTGATTGATAATCTTGGTAATTACAGGTCTCATTTGGAATAATTGCAGTCATTATAACAGTAAAACAAGAGGACTGTGACAGTCCTGTGCTCAGCTGACCTTACAAGCAAAGACTGAAGTGGTCCCGTGAACTTCAGAATGATATCAGCAGGCTGTTTGTTGTGGGATAAGTTAGTTAGAAAGCTATGATATCATGAACTTAGAGGCAGGTTTAATGTGTGTGTAATGTTGCGTTTAGATTGTTTTGGACACTAGAGCCTTGAAGGACTCCAGTGATGCGGCAGCAGGAATATCAGGTGGGAGGGCGCCCAAGTCCCGAATTGTCCTGGGAAAAAAGGAGAATTTGCAGTAACCTGTACGGCAGTGGGGAATTTGAAAACTGTGGCTATGCAGGGCTAGAATTTAACTTTTTTACCAACATGCCCACCGGGCATGTTGGGGATGAACTCAACATGCCCAACTCATGCACAACATGTCCAACTTTATATGTCCAGGTTCAACTAAAGTGTGTCTTTTTGTCAACTCCCGCACTTTCTTCGTCATGCATTACCCCTTGAATGAGACAAACACATATTTTGAATGTTACATGCTTTATTACATGTATAGTTACGGATGTTTCTCTAATGTTAAATGTACTGTCGTGAGCGACCCCCGACCGGGAAAATTTTGCAAAACACACCGCAAACTACCGCATTTGAGGAGACTCCAAAGTGTCAAACAGTGACAAACCCTGATGTTTTGACATCATATACGACGAAAATGTAACTGTCATTAATTCAAATATCGTAATTCCCCTGTGTTTCAAACTTTGTTTCAAATAATCGGGATTGATTTGAAGTGCATCGCAACTTGTAACATGCCAGGGTCTCTATTTTGGCATTGCACTTAAACTGGCCGGCACCTTGTGCATGCAGTGCCGTCTACTACCGAGCCTTTGTTTTGCACAAAAACAACTGAACGGTCTCAAAAATATTCTAAATACATTACTTACTATCTTGACCTTAATCTGCATGCTCAGTTATGTCAGGTTCATTGTTAGAATTTCGCAATAAATCAATTAAAATACGCCCCTGGTATCTCGCAAGGCCGCTTGCAAGGGCACACTTGGATCCCCCATTTTTAATTTTCATTCGGGTACAAGATACTTCGCGGAACTTCGGTAAACTCTGGAGTGATCTGTGGTCTCAAATTTGTTGAGTAGCAAAGCACAGACATTCAAGTGGTGCTGTGTTGTCTTTTATTTTATATTCGATTACATTAAAATGGTTAAAGGTCTTAAATCCAGCATTACTTCCATCATACTACGTTTAAATTTTTGAACCAAGAGTACGTAATACTTTCGCGTAACTTCGGTGAACTCCAGACATGCACATGCTCTGAGATTTGTTGATCAAGTTGGCTTGAGCCCAGTCAACCACTGGCAGATATACAAGTATACACGTGGTGTTTTGTTTGCCGTTTATTTTATATTTGATTAATTAGAATTATTACAGGTTTTTCAGCATTACAGCCATCATGCTACGATTAAATTGAACCGAGACTAGAAGAATGAATTCGTCTGCGCCCAAACATTTAAGCGGTCGCATCGTCCTGACGCATCGTCATGTTGGGTGGGATGTGACAATACCCGCTAAGTACAACTGCTTCAAAAATTTGAAAAGGAATTTTTTGTTGATAAACTGAGAAGAAGCAAGCGTGGTACATATACTTGTACAGTTAAAAAAAAAAGAACCATATCACACATTTATTTATTCCAGGACCTAGTCTTTAATTTCACTGCTTGCATTTTGTTTTGCCAACCGCCTACGCAAATTATCATTATTATCGACTCGGCCGCTTCTGATCTATGGACTAGTATGGTAAGGATAAGTGACGGAACTGCTCAACTTTAATAGTAAGAGCGAGATCTTTTTGCCTCTCATGTGGCGATTCTGAGCAGATTTAACGCACCCGGGAGACTTGTGAAACTCCCGGGGTGAAACTGCACAGGTTTGTCGTTGAACCTTTACTGATTAAACACCGACAATGCTTGGTATGAAGTTTCTTTTTAATAAAGTTGTTGAACATAAAAAAAAAAAATACTGCGGCAAAAATATATTTATTTCCACGCACGTGTGTGTAAAGGAAAGTCCGGTAGCTGGACCAACACTAGCATGTACCACACCGGCCTTTTGAAAGTCCTAAAGATAAGCAAGCTAATCTCAAGCCCATGTATTTTTAACAATAACATGTCCGGTCGGGAATTTTTGTCTTTATCTCAACATGCCCGGCACAATCTCAGGGTGTCTCGGGACGTCTGACACCCGCTAAATTCGAGCCCTGCTATGGGAGTGGCAGGTAGGGGAGGATGATGGGGACAAGGTACAGGTATGGAGCAATGGCTACCATGTGGTGGTGTATTTTGTACAGCATGGTGAGCCTGCTGTCCAGGTGCCTTGCCTGCAGGGACCGCCATTGTAGATTGACCAGCATGTCACTCATGCTAGAGCGGTTACGGTACCTGTTGGTATCATACCGGGCCGCTCTTAGTTGCACCATTTCTAGATTGTTAATATGTGTAGTGGTGTATGGATCCCAGACTGTGGAGGCATATTCGGTAAGAGGTCTGATGAGGGAAAAATAAGCATCTTCTTTAAATTTGGTTTTCAGAGTTTATTTTTAAGTTTTTACTGAGGAATCCGAGAGTTCTAATGGCTCAGTTTGATGTTGGGGTAATCAGTGCAGTATATACAGTTTGTGAGAAAGGTGTCACTTTCTTGAGATCGAGATATGTAATGGTCAAGGGTTAAGTATCATGTATTCATGTTACACTGCTTGTGATCATACGATCAGGGTTGGGGTTTGCATCCTTTGAGTATTTATAGGTGAGTTTTGGTACTGCATGTATGAGGTATTTTTGTTGTGGCATACCAACTAGTGAATACATACTGCAAAGTGGCGTATACGCAGGTGTTTGCCAGTGTTCATAAATAACATGTACTAGTTGGGTTTCTGCACTAATATGCAGCATATACGCTGGACTAATATGGTACTGGACTTTTTGTGGGGCATGTTTTGTCCAGGTTAATATGATTTAGGACCCGTATTTTCCTTTTTGGAATCCACTAGCTGGATCGACTATTTGGCTCCATCCATATGGCTTTTTAGGTGTGGAGAACACATCTGACAAATAATATGTAATCCTTCTATCATTGGTTCAGGTGCATGGGATGCATCTGTAACGTGGATATAGTATTCTGTAACATGTGGATATGATTTTTCAAGAGTGACATTACTGGAAAAGATCTGGTACTGGTATATCCAACTTGAAAGGAACAAATCATCATATGATTTTTATTTGTCATTGGTTTTCATTTCTGGAGATTCCCGGTCAGGGCTGCTCACATCAAGGTCACATTTTTTTTACACCACCATCACTGCTGCTAACATGAACATAGCCCCTCACCATTTTTTTCCAAATTTCCATAAGTTGTTTTCAGGAGGGCTCTGATGAGGCCATGCTCAGCTGACCTATAATGAACAGAGCAAAGCAACGTAGGCCCACCTTGACTGGAAATGACATCGGAACAATCTCCGTTGACTTACATAGTATATGATTATCAATAGGAATACATGCCTTAACCGAAAAATACCAGAACTGAAAAATTCACTAAAAATCAGCAATCCAGATCCAGAGAATCAAACCCTAATGACCATATCTTTTTACCCCCCCCCCCCCCCCCCCCCCCCCCCCAATACATTTTCACCAAGTGTTTGAGCAATTTGAGTCCCGGTTTTGAGGAATCCCAAAACAGTGAAAAAACACAAAACTGCATTTTAAAGAAATACAATTCGAAGAAAGCAGTACCCTTTGGCCGCCTTCAATCTCTTTTGCTGTAAGTGAATAGGAATAGTATCCCATAGTATCAGGTATGGTTACCTACACAAATACTACTTTAGCACACTCGGCCTTTAACCTCAAAAACATTAGATCAAATATAGAGGTATACCGTTGACTTTCAATAGCCTTCTAGATCACCCTATGCTGCTTCTTTTGTTTTCAGATTTAGATTTCTAGATGCACAATGTCACTCAGCAAACTTGTGACCTGTGTGTGACCTTGAAAATTTGGTCAAGGTCAATTATGCTTGAAGTCGTCTACTATCATATGCAATTTGAAAGTCCTGTCTCAAAAGCTTCTGAAGTTATAGTGGGTACACAAAATTTCAATGAATAGGTCACTGTGACCCAGATACTTGACCTGGTGACCTAATTTTGATGCATGACACATTTTTTGGTTACGATACATGTGTGTATAAAATTTCATGTAACTGACTAAAATACTTCCTTACTTATACCAATACCACCATTGTGCACTTGACCTTTGACCTCAAAAAGTAGATCAAATATAAAGCTATGACCTTGATTTTCAACAGGCTTCTAGAACACTCTATGAAGCTTCTTATATGTAGGTTTTAATTTGCTAGATGCATGCTTTCAATAGTGACAGTGGTTATGTCGCTCAGCATATGTGACTATTGTGTGACCTTGAGAATTAGGTCAAGGTCAATTATGCTTACATACAAAGTACGCCATACAGGAGTGTACTATCATGTGCAATTTGAAAGTCCTGTCTAAAAAATTTCTGATGTTATAGTGGTAAACAAAATTTCAATGAATAGGTCACTGTGACCCAGATCCTTGACCTACTGACCTACTTTTGATTCATAACACATTCTTTGGTTGTGATACATGTGTGTATAAAATTTCATGTAACTGATTTAAAAATTTCCTTACCTATACCAATACCACCATTGTGTACTTGACATTGACCTCAAAAAGTATGTCAAATATAAAGCTCTGACCTCAATTTCCACTAGGCTTCAAGATCACTCTATGAAGCTTCTTGTGAGTAAGATTTAGATTGCTAGATGCAGGCTTTCAATAGTTAGAGCAGCAACGTTGTTTAGCAGATGTGACCACTGTGACCTTGAGAATTATGTCAAGGTGAACTATGCTTGCACACAAAATAGGTCATATAGGAGTGTACTATCATGTGCAATTTGAAAGTCCTGTCTCAAAAATTCCTGAAGTTTTAGTGGTCAACAAAATTGCAATGAAGAGGTCACTGTGATCCAGATACTTGACCTAGTGACCTAATTTTGATTCATGACACATTCTTTGGTTTTGATACACGTGTATAAAATTTCATGTAACTGACTTCAAAACTTACTTACTTATACCAATACCACCATTGTTTGACCTTTGACCTCAAAAAGTAGGTCAAATATAAAGCTATGATTTCGATTTTCAATAGGCTTCTAGATCACTCTATGAAGCTTGATGTGTGTTAGATTTAGATTGTTAGATGCAGGCTTTCAATAGTTAGAGCGGTAGCGTTGCATAGCACGTTACCACTGTGTGACCTTGAGAATTACGTCAAGGTCAATTATGCTGGCACACAAAGTAGGCCATATAGGAGTGTATTATCATGTCAAATTTGAAAGTCCGGTGTAAAAAAATTTCTGAAGTTATGGTGGTAAAACCATGGGATGGACAGACGAACGGACGCAATACACATCGGCCTCATAAGGCCAAAGGGTAAAAAAAAAAAAAAAGAATTGCAGTACAGCCTCTGGAACAAATGAAGATTTGGGGGTTCCCAGAAGTGTCCCTCTACAATTTTATGGCAATTGGCTGAGCAGTTTTGGATAAGATTTCTTAAGAATTTGCCCAACAGTAAAGCAAAACAAATCAAAAAAAAAAAAAACAAGAGGGCTGTGTAAACAGCCCATGCTAAGCTGACCTAGATATTCATCACACTTGTGGCTCTGTGAACTTGGGACAGGATCAAGGTCACCTATGTTCTCAGTAAGTCTGACCATTATACAAGAACACTTACATGTGCAACATCACGGTTCAAGTAGTTCTCAAGTTATAATGAAGAGTAAAATTCATGTATGTTGCACTGTGACCCCAGAAACGAGGTCAAAGTCATTCATGTACTGTCTGAGCATGACCTTCATACAAAAACATTAACATGTGCAGCATCACAGAACTCACTCAAAACAGATCTCAAGTTATCAAGTAAACAGTAAATTTCGTGTCAGTTGTCCTGTGAATTAGCATTAGAATGCCCATTGACTTACATAGTAATCAAAAGGAAAGCTGCATTGACCAATAAGTACCCGAGTTGAAAATACTTACAAATCAGGAATCTAAAGCAGTGCCACCAAGTAAACAACTTTGTTTGACCCTTCCACAAGAACATATCCATCACATTTCACCTTAATCTGAGTGACGGTTCTGAGAATAAGTGAAAAATAGCAAAACCATATAAAAAATTCATTAAAAAAAAAAAGAAAATAGATAAAAATTGCAGCGCCCCCTGGTGAACAAATTGGGAACTACGTGTCCCTGGGTCTATGTACGATATCAAAACAATTTACGTGTGCAGTTTCAGAGGTGAAGAGTTTTCAAGGTTTGCCCCAAAAAAGGACAAAATAAACCCTTAAAAATTCAAAAAATCCATAGAGAGTGACCATTTGAACAAACTTTGTAGAGATCCACCCAAGGCACATCCCGACCAAGTTTGAAGTAAATCTGGCCAAAATTATTTAAGTTATAACCATTACAAGAAATTCCCATGTTAAAAAATGTGAATTGTCCTGTGAATTAGCATTAGAATGCCCATTGACTTACATAGTAATCAATAGGAAAGCTGCATTGACCAATAAGTACCCAAATTGAACAATAAAAATGCTTAAAAATCAGGAATCCACAGCAGTCCCCACCTAGTGAACAACTTTGTTTGACCCTTTCACAAGGAACATATCCACCAAGTTTGAGCTTAATCTGTGTGACGGTTCTAGAGAAGAAGTCGAAAATTGCGAAAAAACACAAAAATTCATAGAAAAATAGAAAAAAATTGCAGCACCACCTCTTCAACAAATTAAGGTCTAGGGCTCCCCAGAAGTCTTCCTATGCAAATTTGAAGCAATTGGCTGAGCAGTTTTCGAGAAGAAGATTTTTTAAGGTTAGCCCCAAAAAAGAACAAAAAAAATGCAAAAATCACTGGACCATGACCATTTGAAGAAACTTGGTAGAGACCCTCCCAAAGCACATCCCCACCAGGTTTGAAGTGGATCTGGCCAGTAGTTTTGGAGAAGAAGTCGAAAATGTAAATTATTGACGACAGACAAAGGACGAAGGACCATAAGCTAAGTTCAGCTGACTGACAAGTCAGCTGAGCTAAAAATTCATTAAAAATCCAAAAATCACTGGACTGTAACCATTTGAACAAATCTCATGGAAAACCACCCAAGGTACATTGCCACCAAGTTTGAAGTTAATCTGGAGGACCGTTTTGGAGAAGAAGTCGAAAATGTGAATATTCATAGCATCAGAATGTCCATTGACTTACATAGTAATCAATAGGAAAGCTGCATTGACCGATAAGTACCCAAATTGAACAAAAAAATCGTTAAAAATCAGGTATCCGCAGCATTCCCACATAGTGAACAACTTTGTTTGACCCTTCTACAAGGAACATATTCACCATATTTCAGCTTAATCTGAGAGACGGTTCTGGAGAAGAAGTCAAAAATAGCTGTGGCGTACAGAAAGAAAAAAAAAAAACTTTGGAATTACGTTGTCAGTTGACCTTTATTCTGCCATTTGCTCCAGATGGTAAGAGATGCACTGCAAAGTACATAGCAAATTCTTACAATAATGTTTGGCGTTTTAAATACACATTTATATTTATATTTAATACACATATATTTCACAAATACTATCATGCGTGCACAAAATTACGAATACATGTTTTAACACAAACGTGTATTTGACCAATATAAAGTTACATGAAATATTTAAAACATATAAAACATTTAATACACAGAATATATAATTACAATCTGACCATTTCAACGTATCAAAAACCATTAGAGGCAATAATACGAAGAAGCCAGTTTGTAATGATAATTTCGTATGGAATTTACTGTAAATCTATAACAAATATTCTCCACGTAAATCTATGTGTTTACGCGGTATACAATGTAGAAATTTAACCCACATGATAAATAAATATGCTCGCGGCGCGATGATGCGCGCTTCCGCAGAATACCCAATTTATCTAGAAAAACATATACATTCTTACTTACAGAACTTAGGGGTCTCGTGAGCCAGCAAAGTCAATCCATAGCACAATATAAGCTGATATTAGCAAGCTCGGTCTGGGGTACGCAGGAACAGGATACATGACTGCACCACAAACTGATTAGTCCATGTGAACTCGCTAGCGCCAAGTGGGGTGCGAAAAAGCCGGGAAGGTCATTATATATCACCCTTCATGCGGGGTCTTCAAAACAGGACTTATGATTGGCCAAAGCCATTAAAAAAAACTCATTACATCGGGTAGCAGCATGCAAGATAACATTGTTAACCAGGATACATGACTGCACCACAAACTGATTAGTCCATGTGAGCTCGCTAGCGCCGAGTGGGGTGCGAAAAAGCCGGGAAGGTCATTATATATCACCCTTCATCCAAGGTATTCAAAACAGGACTTATGATTGGCCAAAGCCATTAAAAAAAACTCATTACATCGGGTAGCAGCATGCAAGATAACATTGTTAACCCGCAAAATGCGTAAAAGTATAGACCGTCACTGCCTGCCAAAAAGTGCCCTTATAATGTTGAAAAATGAGGAATGATTAATAAATTCGCACACAGCGAGCTGTGCGGGACAATAGCCATAACACAAAAAATTGGTAAAAAATTAGACAAGAGGATCATGATGATCCTGTGCTCAGCTGACATGCATCTGCTTATTTGAAAAAAATTACCCAAAAATTTATGCAAAAATCAATGCAGTGTTAACATTTGAATAACATATGTAGAGACCTATCAAAGGAACAATTCTACAAAGTGTGACATAAATATGGCGAAAAATATCTAAGTTGTTTTCCTTACAAGAAATCTCCATGTTTAAGTTTCGTATAAATTTGTTTTATTTTGTACTCTTTCAAAAAATGAATGAAAATATGAACCGAGTCAACCTTTTGAGCGACTTTGTTTGACCCTTCTACAAGGGACATATCCACCAAGTTATAGCTTCATCCGAGTGATGGTTCTGGAAAAGAAGTAGAAAATAACAAAAACACAAAAAAAAACCCATAAAAAATTGGAAAAAATTTGCAGCACCACCTGGTGAACAAATTCTGAACTAAGGTTCCCCGGGAGTGTCCCTGTGAGATATCAAAGCAACTGGGTGAGCGGTTTCGGAGAAGATATTTTAAGATTTGCTCAAAAAGAGAACAAAAAAATTCACAAAAAATATAAAATCAATGGAGCATGACCATTTGAATGAACTTGGTAGAGACCCATCAAGGCATATCCCCACCAAGTTTGAAATCAATCTGGATGACGGTTTTGGACAAGAAGTTGAAAAATGTGAATTAGCATTAGAATGTCCTTTGACTTCCATATTAATCAAAAGGAAAGCTGCATTGACCGACAAACGCCTAAATTGAAAAAATCGTTAAAAATCAGGACTCCACAGCAATGCCACCTAGTGAACAACTCTGTTTGACCCTTTTACAAGGAACATATCCACCAACTTTCAGCTTAGTCTGAGTGACGGTTCTGGAGAAGAAGTCGAAAATAGCAAAAACACACAAAAAATCATTAAAGAATAGGAAAAAATCGCAGCGCCACCTGGTGAACAAATTAAGAACTAGGAGTGCCACGGAGTGTCCCTGTTGGATATCAATGCAATTGGGTGGGCACTTTGGGAGAAGAAGATTTTTTAAGATTTGCCCCCCCAAAAATTCATGAAAAATTCAAAAATCACTAGAGCATGACCATTTGAACAAATGTGGTCGAGATTCACCCAATGCACATCCCCACCAAGTTTGAAGTAAATCTGGCCAAAATTATTTAAGTTATAACCATTACAAGAAATTCCCATGTTAAACTTTCCTATTAAAACTTTTGTGAAGATTTTTGAAAAAAAAAATCATAAAAAATCCAAAATTCATTGCAACATGACCATTGGAACAAACTTGGTAGACACTCACCCAAGTATATCCCCATTAAGTTTGAAGTAAATCTGGAGGACGGTTTTGGAGAAGAAGTTGAAAATGTAAATTAGTATTAGAATGCCCATTGACTTACATGGTAATCAATATAAAAGGTGCATTTACCGAAAAGGAGCAGAATTGAAACTAGATATATGTAGCTGCTTCCTTAATTGTCTGTTTCGGATAGCAAATCCCTTCATGTGACATGTACATTTGATTCAGCATTTATCAAAGATACAAATTGACAGTGTAAAAAAGGTCATAGTTGACTTTATTCAGGAAACAAAATTGAATAGGGCGACCTGACCATAGTAGTACATGTATTATCAATTGACATATCTTGCTGTTTCAGTGGCTGCCGATGTACAGTGGCAGCACTCACTTACAGTCACAAAATCTGATATTGCATAACTTTGTCAAAAATTAACATATCCACATTATTTTCGCAAACTTTCATTGTCTAATGTCCAACCATATTTTGATAAAATTTCAAGCAATTCTATCTTGCTGTTCTGGAGAAGAAGTCGAAAATAGCCTTAACACGCAAAAATTCATAAAAAAATAGGAAAAAATTGCAGTGCCACCTGGTGGCCAACATGAGAACTAGTTGACCCCAGGTGACCCTATGTGCAATATCAAAGCAATTGGCCACGTAGTTCTTGAGATGAAGAAATTCTTTTTTTTAATTAACTAAAAAATTCATTAAAAATTGAAAAATTATTGCACCATCACCTCCTTCACAAACTTGGTAGAGGTTCACCTGGGCAACATCCATGTGCAAAATAAAAATATTCCATACAGCGGTTTTTGAGAAGAAGTCAAAAGGGTAAATACAATAATGTAATATATATGCACTGTATTGCCATATATATATATATATATATATATATATATTTATACAGCTGCAGCACTTCCTTACGGTTGGGAAGTTTGATATCCCATAACTTTGCCTAAAATTAACATATCCATATTATTTTCGCAAACTTTCATTGCCTAGTGTCCAACTATATTCTGATAAAATTTTAAGCAATTCTGTTCAGCCGTTCTGGAGAAGAAGTCGAAAATAGCCTTAACAGGCAATAATTCATAAAAAAATAGGAAAAAATCACAACGTCACCTGGTGGCCAAAATAAGACCTATTTGACCCAGGATGACCCTATGTGCAATATCAAAGCAATTGGCTTCGTAGTTCTTAAGATGAAGAAATTTTAATTTTTTTCAAAAAATAAATTAAAAAACTCATAAAAAAAATACAAAAATTATTGCATCATCATCTCCTTCGCAAACTTGGTAGAGGTCCACCTGCGGATCATCCATGTGCAAAATCAAAACATTCTAGGTAGTGGCTTTTGAGAAGAAGTCGAAAATATAAAAAGTCTAACGACAGATCGACAGCCGGACGGACGGACGGACGACGGACGCAAAGGGATTCTATAAGCTATGCTGACTGACAAGTCAGCAGAGCTAAAAAAAAATTGCAATGCCACCTGGTGAACAAATTAAGAACTAGGAGTCCCAGGGAGTGTTCCTGTGTGATATCAAAGCAATTGGGTGAGTGGTTTCGGAGAAGAAGATTTTTTAAGATTTACACAAAAAAAAACAAAAAAATTCATTAAAAATCCAAAAATTCACTGGACCGTGACCATTTGATTAAACTAGGTAGAGACCCACCCAAGGCACATCCCCCCAAGTTTGAAGTGGATCTGGCCAACAGTTTTTGAGAAGTCGAAGACGATGGACGACGGACGGACGACAGACCCTCACAAAAGCTCAGCTGACTGACAAGTCAACTGAGCTAAAAATCATTGGACAGTGACCATTTTAACAAACTTGGTAGACACCTACCCAAGGCACATCCCCCCCCCCCCCCCAAAGTTTGAAGTGGATCTGGCTGATAGTTTTGGAGAAGTCGAAAATGAGAATTGTGGATGATGGACGGAGGACGACAGATGGAAGATGGACCCTCACAAAAGCTCAGCTGACTGACAAGTCAACTGAGCTAAAAATTATAAAAAGATTGCAGTGCCACCTGGTGAACAAACTAAGAACCACGAGTCACTAGAAGTGTTCCTGTGTAATATAAAAGCAATTGGGTGAGAGGTTCAGAGAAGATTTTTTAAGATTTGCCCCCCCCCCCCCCCAAAAAAGAACTGAAATATTCACTAAAAATCCAAAAATCACTGGACCAGGACCATTTGAATGAACTTGGTAGAGACCCACCAAAGGTACATTGCCACCAAGTTTGAAGTCAATCTGGTTGACGTTTTTGGAGAAGAAGTAAAAAATGTGAATTAGCACTAGAATGTCCATTGACTTGCATAGTAATCAATACCTTTCGAATAAGTAAAAAATTGAATTAAAAAAATTGTTTAAAATCAGGAATCCACACTACTGCTACCTAATACACAACTGTGTTTGGCCCTCTTACAAAAAACATATCCACCAAGTTTCAGCTTAATCTGAGTGATGGTTCTGAAGAAGTCGAAAGTAGCAAAAACCCAACCAAAAATTTCAAAAAAAAAAATTGCAGCACCACCTGATGTACAAATCAGGAACTAGGGGTCCATTGTAGTATCCTGTGTCATATCAAAGCAATTGGGTGAGTGGTTTCGGAGAAGAAGATTTTCTAAGATGTGCCCCAAAAAAGAACACCACCACCCCACCCCCCAAAAATGATTGCAGTGCCACCTGGTAAACAAATTAAGAGCTACGAGTCCTTAGGAGTGCTCCTGTGTGATATCAAAGCAATTGGGTAAGAGGTTTGCGAGAAGCAGATTTTTAAAGGTTTGTCCCCTCAAAAAAACAAGAAACAAGAACAAAAAAAAAAAATCACAAAAAATCCAAAACACTGGAGCATGAAGAAATATGGTAGAGATCCGCCCAAGGCAAATACCGACCAAGTTTGAGGTGAATCTAGGTTATGGTTTTTGAGAAGTAAAAAATGCCAATTGTGGATGGACCATGGATGACACACCCTCACAAAAGCTCAGCTGACTGACAAGTCAGGTGAACTAAAACTTCAAAAATCACCGAAGCACGACCATTTCATTAAACTTGGTAGAGACCCATTCAAGGTACATCCCCACCAAGTTTGAAGTGAATGTGGCTGACGGTTTTGGAGTAGAAGTTGAAAATGCGAATTTTGGACAGAAGGACAAGGAACTATCCTATCAGTTCAGCTGACTGACAAGTCAGTTCAGATAAAAATCACTGGAGCGTGACTATTGGAACAAACTTGCTAGGGACTAACCTGAAGCATATTTCAAGAAGTTTGAAGTGAATCTGGTGAGACTGACTGACAAGTCAGCTGAGCTAAAAATTTTAGAGCATGACCATTTGAACAAACTTTTGAGACATCTGCCAAGGTACATCCCCACCCAGTTTGAAGAGGATCTGGCAAGTAGTTTTGGAGAAATCAAAAATATAAAAGTGTTTATTGCTTGATAATGGATTATAAACGATAGACTCCCAGGGATAGACTACAACAGACAGAAGACCATCCTATAACCTCAGCTGATTGATAAGTCAGCTGAACAATTTAAACTAAATAAGATGATTTGCTGCATAGCAAATCAGTGCGTGTCTTCACAGCTTATTGGTATGACAATGTACAATTGGTATTTTCAGTGCTACAGTGTGTTATTGGTACGGCACTGTACAAAGCTTACCTCAAGTACAATAGTGTATGATCTGTACGACACTGTTACGGCAGTGTCAAAAGGGCACCTCAGTACTAAGTGTATGATAGGTACGACAATGTTACAGCAGTGTACAATGGGTGCTTCAGCACTATAGCCAGACTGTATAACAGATAAAAACAGTAAGTGTAATCAACTGAACATTGTTGGAAAGCCACACTTGACACAAAGCAGCCTCAGTGTAACATGCTCCAAGTATTACTTCAATGCACCCAACTTATCTCTTGGATGATGGAAAATACTTTTTCAAATTGCCGCAAAGTACTCTAACTTAACTTCATTCAATTTTACTACATAAACTTCTGTGTAATCCCAGCTGTATGTCTCACACAGCCCAGCCAAGATTGTGCAGAGATGCCAGCAGTCCCTCATAATCAAGGACAATCCCTAACAAGAGGCCCATGGGCCTAATATTCTGCTGGCATCATGGCCATATTGCACCTGTTCATTTCAAAGTTGCGAGTCTCCAGTGGCTTCTGAACACATAAAACTTAATATAAAAATTATACAAGATGGCACTTTGCTCCACATGTAATCATAGCATATTTGTGCAACTCCTGTGATGAATATTGTTGCATGTGCCAAGACAGCTTTATGTCCCCAGTTACCTTGGGACAGAAAATCAAGGACACCCAGATTATGTAATACAAGAGGCACATTGGCCTGCCTGGTGGTGTGCTGACATTACCATTGTAATTTAAGCTACTCCTGCATTTACAAAATCACCTCTTTCACATTTACAGGCATAGTGACGTCATAAAAATAGGTCAAGGTCACTGATATTACATAAAATTCTAGTTTTGGACATTGTCTACATATCCTATAAATTTGGCGAGTCTAATCTCATTACTTTTTTAAGATATGGAATTTTTTTTTGGCTCATACATGTAATTTCCATCAAATTATAGGTGGCACCACTAGTATCACTACCAACTTAGACTATGACCGCCCCCACAGTCCTACCAAATTTGGTGAAAATCTGACACAACTTAGATGACCCATAGACTCTTCAGACAACTTACTTTCCAGGTACGGTGTACTCATCCATGATCTTGAGGTCAGTGTGCCATCAAACAGGAACATCTGAATGTTCTCCATGCTACCCCAGCCAGTACACCTGATTGTACCTGATGTCCTTAACACACTCCACCAACAGCTAGAGCTTACCTTGCCTCAGTGGATCTGGTATAGCAAGGCATCTGAAAGTACAGAAAAAGGTCGTCTTGCTAATTCACACTTGATGATAAATAATGTAAATAGATAAATGTACAGCTTGTAGATATCCATCCTTCACCTCCAAAATACCAAAGCCACAGGATCTTAAGGTCCATCAGCAAACCACACAATTGAACATCCTTTATTGTCAACTGAAAATGTTCAAACTAAAAGCTCTACAACAGACATACTAAGAACACTATACCTTTACCATGACTTCTCATGGCAGAAAGAAATTTACAAACTTAGACTACACCAAAAGGAGCAGGAATTAGTAAATCATATATTTTTTCAATAATTGAGGAAATCTCATACACCCTTTCCAACTTCTTTCCTTTTTATTCTTGTGCAGGCAGCCATGATCAGAACACAAAATGGTTCATAGCTGTAGTGTATTTGTACTTGCTTCTTGTCTTTTTGCTTGAAGGAAACTTTCTTCTGCAATAAATCAAGGTTCTATTGATCAAAATATACCTCAGAGATATTCTCATCAAATCACGACTAAAATATCCACCCACACTACAACCTTCTCACACAGCAAAGCCGGGTCACAGAAAAGAATCATTGTGACAAGAACTGCAGATATTGTGAGACAATGGATACTACAGGCATGGTCAAAAGCACTGCCACTGGATGGACATACCATGCTCCCAAAGATGGCACCTATGATGACTGCTGATTTGTGGCATCTGCCACAAGCAATATGTAGGCCAGACATACATGTATCAGCCACTTATGCGCAGACTCTGTGGACATTTTTATTATATAAACAAAGTGGATATTAACCAACCACTTGGCAGATCAACATTTTGCCAAACGAGATCACCAGACCCTTAATATTAAGGTACATATCCTAACAGATACCCACCCCATTTGGGCTGAAGAAAAGGGAATCACTCAGCCAGCAAAAAGAACATTTCTGGATCCATCAACTTTGTGCTATGGAACTCTTTTGATCTGAATGTCATGGAAAACTAAGTATTCTTGCTCAGTCTTATTCTCAAAAAAATTTTCACTTTCTCATGCTTACCTTCCTGTGACACTGTTTGTCATGAACCAAGGATAGAACAAGGATTAATTGTCCCAACAGATGACGAAAATCAAATAAGAACTGCACACTTCATATGTCACCACTCTGCAAAAAGTACATTTTCATGGACTTTTGACAAACCATGAATCACAAATAAAAAAAAGTGATACACTAATTCACCATGGTCTTCATGTGAAGAGAATCCCATTGAGAATTTCCTCTCATGGGGATCCCAACAAGGGAAACCCCAGCTTTCCCCAACAACAGTCAATTTACATTTATAATTAGGTGGGATCTTCAGGTGAATTGACATGTACACGTGTACCCACAGTTCAACATGCCAAACCTGGCAGTTGGAGATTATGACGTGAAGACATTCCTATTCAGCATCACGCTTTTTGCATAACATACATTAGTAAGGCCGGTCCTACCATATGGTATATAAAGGCACGCCCAATTCATTTTGACAGATCAGCCACTGATGAGACTAAAAAGGTAAAGTGGAAACTGATCTGGTGATTTTCTGGTCGGTATGATAAAACAGGCATTCCACCTTGCCACCACACTTGCCCAGTTGACTTATCAGGTTCTATTCATACCAAACACTTTTTGCATTAATTCAGTCCCAGCCACAATTAGGGTGCTAGACACACATGTATGAATTCCCCCCTAAATGCTTTATTATTTTCTTTCCCCTTTCTCACTTCTTACAACTCATTAAGGTAGAGAGCTGTATAAACTGCTGACCTGCTAAGTCTGTAGTTGATGAATATTTCAAAGGTTAAATGAGAGGACCAGTTTTAAGCTACCAGTTACATCTTTTAATGGGTGACTGCCTGTCTGAAGTCAGGAATGATGATGTTTTGGTAACTTTTGAATGTCTTTGCTGTCAGTGTTGGATTGAAATTTATGAACATGGATGATGTTTTTCTGAGCTATTTGGTTGATGCAAGTATATATATATATATATATATATATATATATATATATATATATATATATATATATATATATATATATATATATATATGCAAGTCAAAATTTGAATTGAGCTATTATTTTCCTTACATTAGTGCAGATACTCCATTCATTTAATTCACATCTTGCCTTTACAAGCAAGAATTTTTACTTTATTATCAAATTGCTATTAACGAAATCATCAGAATCTCTTTGTTACAGAACATTGATGCCTGCAAAGCTTTATCAGGTTGTATACATGTACATGCATTCTTCAGACTCTTGCAATTACATGTATATGTACATGTTATGTTTATAAACAAAGTTGCATAGATACTTGACTCTGAATTGAAGCCTTTTTTCCACATTACTTCTACATATACCTTAACTCTTTAAGTGACAAATTTTGGACTGAGTCAACAGCTTTTCTCAGCACGCATTGGGCGCAATGGGTCCAATGCGCACAGAGAAAAGCTATTGACATGGGATATTTTCTCTGGAACTAGAGGCATGCTGGTACTTGAATGAAAGGTCTTTTTATGAGGAACACGAATCTGAGATCTTCATGATGATTCAGGCTAGTTTCACTTCAGTAGATCGTCTTTAGACGTGGTTGGCACTGAAAGAGTGAACATATGGAAGGGCTTCCACTTATACTTGCACACAGCAACTTGTCATTCATGTACCTCATCAGGTGTATTTTATCAGCCAAAATGAATTTCTCTCTCTCCGGGTGAGCACCATTGATCCATTACTTTTGGAACCAAATATAGACAAATGAGCTCCCATAACTTTGGGGGAGGGGGAGGGGTCCAGGATATTGTGTGGTCACAAATTTACATCACTACCATATATGTGTGCGGGGGGGGGGGGGGGGGGGGTACACATACTCTTTTTAACACACATTTAGTATGATACTTTGAAACCCTAGCTGGACTGCAAGGCGGTACATGTACTATCTTCAAAAAGGGGAATGGGGGGGGGGGTATAAAATGTTAAACATAAAAAAGTGACACACAATGATAGACTTCCTTTGTTCTTGAAAGTCTGATTAGGAAGAAAGGTTGTCACCCCATTTAACCTCTTTATAATTATGTTGTGGAAATCCAGTGCTATTGATTTGAGGCTTTGACTGTTACAGATGTTCATGTAGGAGGCTTTGACTGTTACAGATGTTCACGTAGGAGGCTTTGACTGTTACAGATGTTCATGTAGGAGGCTTTGACTGTTACAGATGTTCATGTAGGAGGCTTTGACTGTTACACACATACCACTAGTTTTGATACTACTGTATTTCAGTCTCCAGGTATGGCAACTATTGAAAAAATAATATATATATCTGTGTACCCAATGGATACAGAATCACCATTTTTTGTCAGTGTAAAGAAGTGAGAAACTTCCTTGTCAGTGCATTGTCAATTGGTCACCTGACACTCTGGGTGTTACCACTGGAGCATATACATGTAAGTCAGCTAATATTCTATACGGTAAAATGTCAAAACACTGAAGAAATGAGTGATGAACCCAGATGGAATTTACATTAACATCACTTCACTATGTACAGATTTGGTAAGTAACATGGTTGTGTTCAATTTGTTTTCAAACTGACAGTATGAAAGCCAGCCAGGTTATTTTGAGGAGGTCCAGGTGAGCCCCATTGGGATCAGTCACTGGGCATGCAAACTCAAACTCAAACTCAAAACTCATTTATTTTAGCCAATCAATACAATGACGATTTCAATATTGAGATATATGTACATAATGATAAAAAAAAAATTGATGTGGCTAAGGGGACTCCTATTAAGACAAATACATGTCGCTCTCATAGGAGCCACCTTTAAGTCTTAAACATTTGAAACAATATAGATGGCAGTTACTTTCACAATAAATGTCGAAATAAACTTCAAGATATAATACAGTTTACACACACAACATGGGTGGGAAAATATAATTGTTAATTATTTTGACAAACATAGCAGTTATATATATTACAACTCTGTTCATAATTATTCAAAAAAGTATTTTTAATATACAAGGAAAACCCTTGTAAACTATGAGTATGTATTTTCCTTATAACATTCTTATCTGTATGATTCACTGTGACTGGAATATCATAGTTTAAACTCTGTTTTGCAAATATTTTATTGACTCTATCAATAAAAAGGTTATCATAATGTCTGTTGTTATAGTTGTTTATTTCATTTATTGGGATGAATTGAAAAGAGAGTAATCTTAAGGGTAGATCATTATGGATAAATTTATAATAGAATTTTAATTTAGCTGATGTAAAAATGTCTTGAATTTTTAAAAGTTTGAGAGATTTCAAAATTGGTTCTGAATGGGCATTGTATTTACTACAATTTATACAGCGTACCGCTTTTTTCTGAAGTTTTTCAATTTTTGAAAGTTTAAATCCCCATAGAAGTATTCCAAAATTTATATGTGGAAGTATTAATGAGTTATACATAGTTATTTTAACTTTCAGCGGAAGTTGATGTTTAAGTTTATTTAGAATTGCGATAACTCTTGATATTTTACTTGAAATTTTGGTAACATGCTCCTTCCATGACAATTTATCATCAATTGTAAGCCCTAGAAAGTTAAAAAATGAGACTTGGATTATTGGGATATTATTCATTTTTAAGTGTGGTTTATTAACTTTTTTATTGGAATGATGAAAGATCATAAATTTTGATTTATCAACATTTAATGATAATTCATTAACTTGAAGCCAAACACAAATTTTTTTAAGTTCTCTGTTAATAGTTTCTGTCACACCATCTATAGATGAGTTGACATTTAGTGTAGTTGATAAGGTAGTGTCATCTGCATACAGTATAAAATTACATAAATCACTGGCCTTTGATATATCATTTATATAAATAATAAACAGTAGCGGCCCCAAAATAGAGCCCTGAGGTACTCCAGTTTTGATTTCTAACAGTTCGGAGTTAACACCATCAAGATCCACATACTGTTTCCTATTATTCAAATAACTCTCAAACCACTTTAATGCTGGACCTCAGATTCCATAATGATTTAATTTTTGTAACAAGATTTTATGATTTAGAGTATCAAACGCCTTCGAAAGATCAAGAAAAATACATAGAGGTACTTCATCATTATCAAGTTTGCTTATCAAGTCATTTACAAGTTCTATAGCGGCAAATTCCGTTGAGTGCAGACAATGCAAACTTTCTGCATGCAGACAATGCAAATTTTCACAAAGTCTATGCTCAACAGAACATAGAGTATACAATAAGATAATGATCAATACCCTAGGAGTGAGATTGTTCTACAAATAACTTTCCTTTAATCAGAATTTGCAAGATGTATGCAAAGAGGTGAAATAACTTCCTGCTGGTCTAACCAAATTGGATGTGCATGAGAAAGCTCGGCAAAGCTTTTTTATTCCCCATGCCCATGTTCCAAACACAATGTTCACCCTGTTCCTGTAAGAGCAGCCAGAACTGGCTGGTGGCCAAATGTCCTCCCTTTCAACATAGTTACATGCTCAATGCTTTTGACAAATTTCAACAGAAATGTAAAACAATTTGAAGAGGAATTGTAGTGGGACATCACCCCCACCCCCATCCCCACCCCACCCACCCCAAAAAAACAACAACAAAAACAACAAAGTAGCATGCCCCAGGTCAACAGCTTGGCATCTGTTTTTGAAAGTTGTTGAACCAGTCTAAAACTCAGTTTTAATTCTGGGGAAAAGGGTTAACTACAAACTTTTTCAGTGTCTGTGGCTTCCAGGGGCCTCCTGCCAACACCAGATAGTTCTGCTTGTTCTCTTGACAAGAATCTCATGGCCACGAGATTTGAAATGTCCTCTAAAGTTATTTCTTCTAGTTCAATATTTGAATCAATAACAGCAGGACTGTCTCTTGATTTGGCATCTACGTAACTCTTAGTGTCTGCAGAATAATGCTCTTTACTTTGTAAGAATTAGTATTGAGACTCAAGGCCAACCATTTTTCTTTCCTTGGGGTTTAAGCCTTGTGGTTTTATGGTTACTGTTCCTTGTATTCATACACCCTAAGTACAGTGTGATGTAATACATGTACATTATTTTCCTGAATACCATTAATGATAATGTGCGTTTCTTTCTTTCTTTCTTTCTTTCTTTCTTTCTTTCTTTCTTTCTTTCTTTCTTATTTATTTATTATTATTATTTTGGTGTGTGTGTGTGTGTGTGTGTGTGTGTGTGTGTGTGTGTGTGTGTTTTGTTTCTGTTTTAAGATGACATTCTGTTCTGTTACAGGTACACAAACTTGAGTGCTGGATCTACGTGACTCTATGTTCTGACACTGCCCTTCAAACATGCAGACAGTAATTCTTATCACTTCAACCTGGGGACTGATGATGGGGATGGTGTTTCTTGTTCATACATATGGTATGTTCTCAATTTTCTGCATAGCTCAGCAAAACACAAGAGATACCATGAATGCTTGTATTCATGGTTACACTTCCCACTCCCCCTGGTGACACATCCTTCAGTTTGCCCACAACAGTTGTATCTTTTTGAACTTCTGATCTGCTGCCCTGGCACTTTTAAGATGGAGAGTGATAAACCTGGCTGTATGAAAAGCATATCATAATGTATGTTGTAATCAGTAAACAGGTCCCGATGATTGGTGCATGTGTGCATACATGCAAGTACATATATGTGTGTCACACAAAGTCAGAAAGGTATCAGTCCATATTGGTCTTTTTCAAGTCCTCTATAACCCAATTAGAAGAGAAAAAAAAAGATCAAAACTTCTTGAATCATGAGAAAAAATGTGCTTCCTTATGAGCAGATCACAACCAGTAATTCATAGGTCATGGATATTTATAAAATATCAGGCACTGACAACAATAGTACATGTGCAATATAAAGACATTTTGGATGGTTAAACAATTGTGGAGATTCAGTGTGACATTCAGAGCTTCAATAATTTTGTCATAAAGTTTATGTTTGAAAACATGTCTCTATATGCTCTCAAGAAAAGTTTTCTTAGAAAGTTTGTCAAAATTGGAACAAAAAAACAAATCAGTGATTGCTGAATCCATGCCCCTCCTCTTGCCTCATTGAGAATCTTGGTAATAACAGGACCCATTTGGAATAACTGCAGTCATTATAACAGTAACAAAAGGACTGTGACAATCCTGTGCTCAGCTGACCAGCTTACAAGCAAAGACTGGAGTGGTCCTGTAAACTTCAAAAAATGATATTAAGTGTCAAATACAGAGTAGCTGTATTTGATTTTGTTTTCTTTTTGTATAAGTTTACAGTAAAAAGATTGTATGATGATTTGTTTTTGGGGTATTTCATTGATAATCTATTGGTTTTTAAGTGTTGATCAGTGAAAGATAAATTATCATGATGTCAATCTGTACATGGGAAAACAAGCTCAGTTTGATGTTGGGGTAATCAGTGCAGTATGTAAGAAAAGTGTTGCTTTCTTGTGATCTACATATGTTATGTTCAAGGTTAAGTGTCGTGTATTCCTGTTACACTGCTTGTGATTATATGATCAGGGTTGGGGTTTGCACCCTTTGAGTATTTATAGGCGAGTTTTGGTACTATGAGGTATTTTTTTCACGGCATACTAACTGGTGAATACATAGTGCAGAGTGGCTTATATGCAACCCCCTTGCAGGGGTTTTGCCAGTGTTCATAAATAACATGTACTATTTGGGTTTCTGCACGGATATGTAGCATACACGCGGGACTAATATGGCACTGGACGTTTTGTGGGACGTGGTTTGTCCGGTTAATATCATTTGGGACCCGTATTTTCCTTTTATGAATCCGCTAGCCAGATCGGCTATTTGGATCCATCCATATGGCTTTCTAGGTGTGGAGAACACATCCGACAAATAATATGTAATCCTTCTATCATTGGTTGAGGCGCATGGGATGCATCCGTAACGTGGATATAGTACTCCGTAACATGTGGATATGATTTTTCAAGGGTGACATTACTGGAAAGGATCTGGTACTGGTACATGTATATCTAACTTGAAAGGAATACATCATCACATAATTTTTATTTGTCATTGGTTTTCATTTCTGGAGATTCCTGGTCAGGGCTGCTCACATATCAAGGTCCCATTTGTTTTACACCATCACCACTGCTGCAAACATGAACATAGCCCCTCACCAATATTTTCCAAATTTCCATAAGTTGTTTACAAGAGAGCTCTGATGAGCCCATGCTCAGCTGACCTATTATGAATAGAGCAAAGTAAAGTAGGCCCACCTTGATTGGAAATGACCTCAGAACAATATCCGTTGACTTATATAGTCATCGATAGGAATACATGCCTTAACCGAAAACTACATTAACTGAACAATTCATTAAAAATCAGCAATCCAGAGAATCAAAACCTAATGAACATACATGTACCTGTTTAAACACCACCCCCAAGCTACATTTTCACCAAGTGTTTATACAATTTGAGTCACAGTTTTGAAGAATCCACAAATAGTGAAAACACACAAAATTGCATTTAAAAAAAGAAAAAGAGAGAGAGAGAAAAGAATTGCAGTGCCACCTCTTGAACAAATGAAGATTTTTGGGGTTCCCAGAAGTGTCCCTCTGCAATTTTAGGGCAATTGGCTGAGCAGTTTTGGAGAAGATTTCTTAAGAATTTGCCTAAAAATTTAGCAAAACAAATCATATATAAAAAATAAAAAATTCACTGGAGCATGACCATTTGAAGAAGTTTCCAAGAGAGCCATTCAAGGTATATCCCCACGAAGTTGGTAAGAATCTGGAGAAGTCAAAAATGTCAATTCCCACTGCAATCCCCATTGACTTACATAATAATCAATAGGAATGCATGCATTAATAAAATAAAATTGCAGCACCAACTGGTGAACAAATTAAGAACGACTAGTCCCCAGGAGTGTTCCAGTGTGCTATCAAAGAAATTGGGAGAACAGGTTTGGAGAACCAGATTTTTAAAAATTTGTCCAAAAAATGAACAAAAAAATTCATTAAAAACTAAAAAAAAAAATCATTGGAGCATAACCATTTGTACAAACTTGATAGAGACCCACCCAAAGTACATCCAAATCAAGTTTGGAGTAAATCTGGTGGATGGTTTTGGAGATGAAGTTGATGATGTGAATTGTGGATGAATGGACGACGGACGACGGACAACAGACCACGGACCATCCTGTAAGCTAAGTTGACTGACATGTCAGCTATATAATTCATAAAAGAAAGTAATCAGCCAAATAAATTTTAACTTATGCACACCTCCTGCCCAAGATCTACCAACCCTGAAAATTTGACAGTGCTAGTATTTATAGTTCCAAAGATATGGCCCAGAAAAAGTCATTTCTGATCTGGAAGTTGCCTGATGAAATTTTGTTAATTATCTATTATAATCTATTAGGCAAATAAAAGCTGGCATCTATAGTTTAGACGATATGGCCGAGACAAAATTTGTTTCTGATGCAGGTGATTTTGGGGTGCTTAACAATCTTTGTTAATTGATTAGTAAAAAAAAATTAATCAACCGCATAAATTAAGTCTTATGCACACAGCCTAACTGAGATCTCCAAACCCTGACAATTTCAAAGAGCTTGCATTTATAGTTCCCAAGATATGGCCCGTACAAAATCATTTCTCATCTGGAGGTTGCCTGATAAACTTTTGTTAATTAATCAATTAATTAATCAATGTAAGCAATTAGGCACACAAAACAGTGCCTGTGCATACTTACTACTTATGATCTACTAATTCTATACATTTCAAAGTGCTAGCATTTAGAGTTTAGAAAATATGGCCTGAACAAAATTTGTTTCAGACAGATGGAAGGACACACAGATGGTGCCCATCACCATATACATGTACTATGGTTATGTAAAATCACTGGAAATTCAGTATTACGCAATGCCCCAAATAGTATTTTATATCTTGCATCAGTGATGACCTTCTTACTGTTATGTTAACAATGACTGAGAGACTGCTGTTGTCTGATTAAGAACAGATCTATTTTCTCTACAGGGATCAAGATAACATGCAATTCATAGCCATTTAACGAAAATTCCACTTTTAGTAATTCTTGATTATGACACCTCCTTGCTGATGTGTGACAAGTGCTTAGCCTGGTACAGCACATACACCTTCTTTGCTGTTAAGCTTTTTAACACCTGGCTTCTTCTACCGATAATTATTTTCCAAAACAACGTGATTGGGGTTACTTGAACTGCCAAATATGGACACACAGAACTCATGCAGCTAGGGCCCTGACATTGTCAACATGTCACAACAAAAGGGGGACACTTGCTTCTAATTTAGGTAACTCGCACATTTGTTGAAACATGTGTAAAGTGAGAGTTATAACATGAAAGGAGACAATTATGGCTTATAACTGTAGAGTGGCAAAGCCACGAGACAGTTGATATAGCCATAATCGTCTCCTTTCATGTTATAGCACATTTGTCATTGGCTGGTAGGAATGGTCATTTGTGTTTAGGGTGGATCAGTGATTTCATGATTGAAAGCGTATTATCTGTCAGTTATGTAATCAAATTCTTACACACACGTGTGACAGTGTCATTTCACTTCTGAGTCACTTCATTCGAGATTTCGCTCAGGCGTTCAGGTAGTTCGTGAATCTGCTAGCTGCCACAAAATGGAAGATGACGTGCCTCTAATTGAACTTGATAATATTGCAACTGAGCAATTTTTTTTCCAAAGAAATGACGGCACTGGCAGTACTGGGAGGTATGTTGGTTTTTATTTGTAGTGTTTTTACAATTTCACAATCAAAGTTTGCTTTGCGTTCATGATATGCTACTGCATCAAGACTACTGATCCGGAGAAGTTTTGTGGCTGATGGTACAATGCGTGCTGGTACTTAAATGGAAAGTTTTTATCATGGAAATTCAGGTAAATCATTTCAAATTTTATTGTTAGACATTGAAAGGGTTAATTCGGAAAGAGTGAGTTATAGGTTTTTATTAATTCACTCTTTTTGCGGGCCCTTTTTGCGATTATTGAGGGTGAAGGTCAGCCCAAAAAAGATGCATTATCAAGTTTCATAATACATTCTTTTTCATAATCAATGGTTATGGGATATAATCATCACTTTTTGAGCCTTATGATTGGCTAATTCCTACCAGCCATATGACAAATGGATGTTCTTTCCCCTTTTCCACATTACCCCTTTTGACATCAGTTTAATTTGTTATCTGGGCACAGCCGGAGGCACTTTAAAACAAGAGGACTGTGACAGTCCTGTGCTCAGCTGACATGTACATATACCCTTGCGATTTACTAAGATTTGCCCCAAGAAAGAACAAAGAAATTCACAAAAAATTCTGAAATCAATGGAGCGTGTCCATTTGAACAAATCTGGTCGAGAACCACCCATGGTACATTGCCACCAAGTTTGAAGACAATCTAGATAATGTTTTTGAAGAAGAAAATGTAAATTAGCTTAGAATTCCCATTGACTTACATGTAAATAGTCATCAATAGGAAAGGTGCATTTAGTAGCAAATCAGGAATCCACAGCAGTGCCTCCTAGTGAACAACTTTGTTTGAACCTTCCATAACGAAAAATATCCACCAACTTTCAGCTTAATCTGAGTGACGGTATGGAATAGAAGTTAACAAGATATGTTTGTAAAACATAGATGCCCCCCGTCCTCATTACCCTTGCCCTCGCTACCCTATTGATAGTGGTAGATGGGGCACTCGTGACCTTACAAAATTAGTGAAGGTTGATCATGCATCAATGTCACATATCTTTAAACTTTAACCTAGCCCTTAAAAAACGACTAAAAACCTGGACAATATAAAAGTTATAGCTGAAAAATAAGTCATCATTTAGAAACCATATTTCAGCAAAGTGGCTTTATGACCTTGGAAATTAGGGCAAGGTCACTCACTTTCACTTGACCTTCTTCAGTTCTTATGCAAAAACCACAGAAAGTCTACTGTCTGTGTGTGACCCTCAAAACTGGGTCAAGGTCACCCATCTACAAACTCAAACTAGCCCTTATAGGCAACCATAAAGCTGTGCAATATAAAAGTGCTACCTCTAAAATGCAAGTTATCATGCAGAAACAGTATTCAACCAAATGGCTCTGTGACCTTTGAAATTAGGTCAAGGTCACCCATGTTCAAACTTGACCTAGCCCTGAATACGGACAATTATCCAGTGCAATATAGAAGTCCTAGTTTAAAAACCTCTTCATTTATCATGTGGAAACCAAAGTTAACTCAGGTACCACTGTGACCTTGGAAATTAAATCAAGGTCACCAAACTTTAAACTTCTTCTAGCCCTTAGCAAGAAATATAGATCTGTAAAGTATTCCAGTCCTAGCTTAAAAACTTCTTGAGTTATTGTGCAGAAACCACAGGAATTCTACAATCTCTCTGTGACCCTGAAAACTGGGCCAAGGTCATCCACCTTCAAACTCAACCTAGCCCTTACAGAGAACCATAAAGCTGTGCCATATAAAAGTTCTAGATCCGAGATATAAGTTATCATGCAGAAAGCATGAAACCATATTCAGTAAAGTGGCTCCGTGAGCTTTAAAATGAGGTCAAGTACATCAATCTTCAAACTTTGCTTAGCCCCAAATAAAAACTACAATCCTGTACAATATAAAAATCCTAGTTAAAAAACCTCTTCAGTTTTTGTGTGGAAGCCAAAGTTACCTCGGGTACCACTATGACCTTGGAAATTAGGTCAAGGTCACCCATCTTCAAACTTTGCCTACCTTTTGACTAGAATGGTACACCTGTACAGTATCAAAGTCCTAGCTCAAAAACTTCTTGAGTAATTGTGCAGAAACCACAGGAATTCTTCAATCTCTCTGTGACCCTGAAAACTGGGTCAAGGTCACCCATATTCAAACTCAACCTAGCCCTTACAGAGAACCATAAAGCTGTGCAATATAAAAGTTCTAGCTCCAAGGTATAAGTTCTCACACAGAAAGCATGAAACCATATTCAGTAAAGCAGGTCTGTGTCCTTTAAAATGAGGTCAAGGTCATCCATCTTCAAACTTCGCCTAGCCCCAAATATAGACTACAGTCCTTTTGAATATAAAAGTCCTAGCTTAAAAATCTCTTCAGTTATTGTGCGGAAACAAAGTTACCTCAAGTACCACTGTGACCTTGGAAATTAGGTCAAGGTCATCCATCTTCAAACTTTGCCTAGCTTTTGACTAGAATGATACACCTGTACAGTATCAAAGTCCTAGCTAAAAAAACTTGTTGAGTTATTGTGTGGAAACCACAGTCTACCGACCGACCGACCGACAGACAGACCGACCCACATGTGCAACGCCATATGCCCCACCTTCTTCGAAGGGGGGCATAAAAATAGCAATAACATCCACAAAATCACAAAAAGTGGGAAAAAAATCAAAGCAACACTTGCTGAACAAATTAAGAACTAGGAGCCCCTAGGAGTGTTCATTTGTGATATCAATGCAATCAGGTGAGTGTTTTCAGAGAAGATTTTTTAAGATTTGCCCAAAAAAAGAACAAGAAAAAAAAATCATAAAAAAATCCGAAAATCAATGGAGTGTCACCATTTGTACAATCTGCTAGAGACCCACCCAAGGTACATTGCCATTAAGTTTGAAGTCAATCTGACTGATGATTTCCCAGAATAAGTCAAAAATATGAGTAAGCATTAAAATGCACATTGACTATAGTCATCAAAGGAAAGGTGCATTTACCAATAAGTACCAGAATTGAAAAAAATCATTAAGAACTAGAACAGACTGATTTTCCAACAGAAAATCAAATGTCTCCCGGTGGAACACTTACGTGTCTGAATAAGCTACAGGTGATAACAAATTACAAATGACCAAGTTTGCTTGAAAATTACAATCCTATTTTAGCTCTCACCTAGATACATTACTCTAGCAATTTTCATCAAGTTCTTCAAGACTTATTGCAGAGAAACAAATTTCACATAAATGACCCTGTGACCTTGAAAATAAGGTCAAGGTCACCCAAATACAATACCAACCTAGGTCTTGCCAAGATACATAATCCTACCAAGTTTCATCAAATTCCATCTTGTTCTTCATGACTTATCGAACGGAAACCAATTTCACATAAGTGACCCAGTGACCTTGAGAATTCACTCAAAGTCATCCAAATACAATGCCAACCTAGGTCTTGCCTAGATACATAATCCTACCAAGTTTCATCAAATTCCATTAAGTTCTTCATGACTTATCGAACGGAAACCAATTTCAGACTAGAAAAGACTGATTTTCCAACAGAAAATCAAATGTCTCCGGGTGGAACACTTACGTCTCTGAATAAGCTACAGGTGATAACAAATTACAAATGACCAAGTTTGCTTGAAAATTAAAATCCTATTTTAGCTCTCACCTAGATACATTACTCTGGAAATTTTCATCAAGTTCTTCAAGACTTATTGCAGAGAAACCAATTTCACATAAATAACCCTGTGACCTTGAAAATTCGCTCAAGGTCACCCAAATACAATCCCAACCTAGGTCTTGCCAAGATACATAATCCTACCAAGTTTCATCAAATTCCATCTTGTTCTTCATGACTTATCGAACGGAAACCAATTTCGCATAAGTAACCCTGTGACCTTGAGAATTAACTCAAAGTCATCCAAATACAATGCCAACCTAGGTCTTGCCTAGATACATAATCCTACCAAGTTTCATCAAATTCCATCAAGTTCTTCATGACTTATCGAACGGAAACCAATTTCACACTGGAACAGACTAATTTTCCAACAGAAAACCAAAATGTCTCTCGGTGGAACACTTACGTCTCTGAATAAGCTACAGGTGATAACAAATTACAAATGACCAAGTTTGCTTGAAAATTAAAATCCTATTTTAGCTCTCACCTAGATACATTACTCTGGAAATTTTCATCAAGTTCTTCAAGACTTATTGCAGAGAAACCAATTTCACATAAATAACCCTGTGACCTTGAAAATTCGCTCAAGGTCACCCAAATACAATCCCAACCTAGGTCTTGCCAAGATACATAATCCTACCAAGTTTCATCAAATTCCATCTTGTTCTTCATGACTTATCGAACGGAAACCAATTTCGCATAAGTAACCCTGTGACCTTGAGAATTAACTCAAAGTCATCCAAATACAATGCCAACCTAGGTCTTGCCTAGATACATAATCCTACCAAGTTTCATCAAATTCCATCAAGTTCTTCATGACTTATCGAACGGAAACCAATTTCACACTGGAACAGACTAATTTTCCAACAGAAAACCAAAATGTCTCTCGGTGGAACACTTACGTCTCTGAATAAGCTACAGGTGATAACAAATTACAAATGACCAAGTTTGCTTGAAATCCCATTTTAGCTCTCACCTAGATACATTACTCTAGCAATTTTCATCAAGTTCTTCAAGACTTATTGCAGAGAAACCAATTTCACATAAATGACCCTGTGACCTGGAAAACTAGGTCAAGGTCACCCAAATACAATCCCAACCTTGGTCTTACCTTGATACATAATCCTACCAAGTTTCATCAAATTCCATCCTGTTCTTCATAACTTAACGAACGGAAACCAATTTCACATAAGTGACCCTGTTACCTTGAGAATTCGCTCAAGGTCATCCAAATACAATCCCAACCTACGTCTTGCCTAGATACATAATCCTACCAACTTTTTCAAATTCCATCCAGTTCTTCAAGACTTATCACACGGAAACCAATTTCACATAAGTGACCCTGTGACCTTGAGAATTCACTCAAGGTCATCAAAATACAATTCCAACCTAGGTCTTGCCTAGATACATAATCCTACCAAGTTTCATCAAATTCCATCACGTTCTTCATGACTTACCGAACAGAAACCAATTTCACATAAGTGACCCTGTGACCTTGAAAACTACGTCAAAGTCACCCAAATACAATCCCAACCTTAGTCTTGCCTAGATACATAATCCTACCAAGTTTCATCAAATTATGTCCAGTCCTGCATGGAAACCAAGTGAAGAAGAAGAAGAAGAAGAAGAAGAAGAAGAAGAAGAAGAAGAAGAAGAAGAGGAAGAGGAAGAGGAAGAGGAAGAGGAAGAGGAAGAGGAAGAGGAAGAGGAAGAGGAAGAGGAAGAGGAAGAGGAGGAGGAGGAGGAGGTGGAGGAGGAGGAGGAGGAGTAGGAGGAGGAGGAGGAGGAGGAGGAGGAGGAGGAGGAGGAGGAGGAGGAGGAGGAGGAGGAGGAGGAGGAGGAGGAGGAGGAGGAGAAGGAGAAGAAGAAGAAGAAGAAGAAGAAGAAGAAGAAGAAGAAGAAGAAGAAGAAGAAGAAGAAGAAGAAGAAGAAGCGGGCACTGAAATAATATGTCCCCCGGCTTCCACTGGGAGACATAATAAGTGACCCTGTGACCTTGAGAATTCGCTCAAGGTCATCCAAATACAATCCCAACCTAGGTCTTGCCAAGATACATAATCCTATCAAGTTTCATCAAATTCCATCCTGTTCTTCATGACTTATCAAACGGAAACCAATTTCACATAAGTGACACTGTGACCTTGAGAATTCGCTCAAGGTCATCCAAATACAATTCCAACCTAGGTTTTGCCGTGATACATAACCCTACCAAGTTTCATCAAATTATGTCAAGTCCTTCAAGACTTATCGAACAGAAACCAAGTGTTGAAGAACCTGAACAACAACAACAAGCGGAAGAAACTGGCACTAAAACAATATGTCCCCCGGCTTCCACCGGGAGACATAATCAGGAATCCACAGCAGTGCCTCCTAGTGAACCAAATTTGTTTGACCCTTCCACAAGGAACATATCCCCGAAGTTTCAGCTTTATCTGAGTGATGGTTCTGCAGACGAAGTCAAAAATCGCAATACTACACAAAAAAAATCACAAAAATTAGAAAAAAAGAGGGCTGTGTGAACAGCCCATGCTCAGCTGACCTAGACATTCATCACACCGGCAACTCAGTGAACTTGGGAAAGGATCAAGGTCACCCATGTTCTGAGTAAGTCTGACCTTTATAGAAGAGCACTAACATGTGCAACATCAAGGTTCTAGTTCAAGTAGTTCTCCAGTTATAGTGAAGAGTAAAATTCATGTATGTTGCACTGTGAACCCAGAAACTAGGTCAAGCTCATTCATGTACTGTCTAAGGATGACCTTCATAGAGAAACATTAACATGTGCAGCATCACGGTACTAACTCAAAACAGATCTCAAGTTATCAAGTAAACAGTAAATTCCGTGTCAGTTGTCCTGTGAATTAGCATTAGAATGCCCATTGACTTTAATACATAGTAATCAACAGGAAAGCTGCATTGACTAATAAGTAGCCAAATTGAAAAAAATCCTAAAAAATCAGGAATTTAAAGAAGTGCCACCTAGTAAACAACTTTGTTTGAACCTTCCACAAGAACATATCCATCACATTTCAGCTTAATTTGAGTGATGGTACTGAGAACAAGTAAACAATAGCAAAACCATAGAAAAAACTCATGAAAAAATAGGAAAAAATTGCAGCACCACCTGGGGAACAAATTGGGTGTCCCTGGGTGTGTCTATGTACGATCTCAAAGCAATTGGGTGAGTGTTTTCAGAGGAGAAGAGTTTTTAAATTTTGTCCCAAAAAAAGAACAAAAAAATTCATAAAAAAAATCCAAAAATCAATAGCGTGTTTTCCATTTGAACAAACTTGGAATTGAAAAAATCGTTAAGGCGAGGGCTGTGTGAACAGCCCATGCCTCAGCTGATCTGGATATTCATCACACTTGCAGCTCTGTGAACTTGGGAAAGGATCAAGGACACCATGTTCTGAGTAAGTCTGACCTTTATAGAAGAACACTTACATGTGCAACATCAAAGTTCAAGTAGACCCCACAAACAAGGTCAAGGTCATTCATGTACTGTCTAAGCATGCCCTTCATACAGAATAATTAACATGTGCAGCTAACTCGTTCTCAAGTTATAATGAAGAGTAAAATTCATGTATGTTGCACTATGACCCCACAAACAAGGTCAAGGTCATTCATGTACTGTCTAAGCATGCCCTTCATACAGAATAATTAACATGTGCAGCTAACTCAAAACAGATCTCAAGTTACCAAGTAAACAGTAAATTTTGTGTCAGTTGTCCTGTGAATAAGCATTAGAATGCCCATTGACTTGCATAGTAATCAATAGGAAAGCTGCATTGAATGATAAGTACCCAAATTGAAAATCCTTAAAAATCAGGAATCCAAAGCAGTGCCACCTAGTAAACTGTTTGACCCTTCCAGAAACAACATATCCATCACATTTCAGCTTAATCTGAGGGACGGTTCTGAGAACAAGTGAATAAAAGCAAAACCATACAAAAAATTCATGAAAAATTGCAGCGCCACCTGGTGAACAAATAGGGAAGTAGGTGTCCCCGGGAGTGTCTATGTACAATATCAAAGCATTTGGGTGAGCGGTTTCAGAGGAGAAGAATTTTTAAGGTTTGCCCCAAAAAATAACAAAAAAGTTCATAAGAAATCCAAAAATCAACAGAGCATGACCATTTGAACAAACTTGGTACAGATCCACCCAAGGCACACATCCCCACCAAGTTTGAAGTAAATCTGGCCAATGCTATTTATGTTATGACCATTACAAGAAATTCCCATGTTAAACTTTCCTATTAAAACTTTTGTTGAGATTTTTGAAAAAAAAATCATAAAAAAATCCAAAATTCACTGGAACATGACCATTGGAACAAACCTGGTAGACACCCACCCAAGGTACATCCCAACCAAGTTTGAAGTAAATCTGAATGACTGTTTTGGAGAAGAAGTCGAAAATGTAAATGAGCATTAGAAAGCCCATTGACTTACATGGTAATCAATAGAAAAGGTGCATTTACCCTAAAGGAGCCGAATTGAAAAAATCATTAAAAATCAGCAATCTGCAACATTCCCACATAGTGAACAACTTTGTTTGGCCCTTCCACAAGGAACATATCCACCACATGTAAGCTTTATCTGAGTGACGGTTCTGGAGGTAAAGTCGAAAATAGCTATAACTCACAAAAATTCATAAAAAATTAGAAAGAAAAAACTGCAGCGCCACCTGGTGAACAAATTAACAACAAGGAGTCCGTAGGTGTCTTCCTGTGTGATATCAAAGCAATTGGGTGAGCGGTTTTGGAAAAGAAGATTTTTTAAGATTTGTCAAAAAAAAAAAGAACAAAAATTCATTAAAAATCCAAAAATCACTGGAGCATAAACATTTGTACAAAACTGGTAGAAACCCGTCCAAGGTACATTGCCACCAAGTTTGAAAATAATCTGGATGACAGTTTTGGAGAAGAAGTCGAAAATGTGAATTAGCATTAGAATGCCCATTGACTTCCATAGTAATCAATAGGAAAGCTGCATTGACCGATAATTACCAGAATTGAAACAAGAGGGCTGTGTGAACAGCCCGTGCCTCAGCTGATCTCGACATTTATCACACTTGCAGCTCTATGAACTTGGGAAAGGATCAAGGACACCATGTTCTGATTAAGTCTGAACTTTATAGAAGAACACTTACATGTGCAACATCAAAGTTCAAGTAGTTCTCAAGTTATAATGAAGAGTAAAATTCATGTATGTTGCACTGTGACCCCACAAACGAGGTCAAGGTCATTCATGTACTGTCTCAGCATGACCTTCATACAGAATAATTAACATGTGTAGCTAACTCAAAACAGATCTCAAGTTATCAAGTAAACAGTAAATTTCGTGTCAGTTGTCCTGTGAATTAGCATTAGAATGCCCATTGACTTACATATTAATCAACAGGAAAGCTGCATTGAACAGTAAGTACCAGAATTGAAAATCCTTGCAAATCAGAAATCCAAAGCAGTGCCACCTAGTAAACAACTGTTTGACCTTTCCACAAAAACATATCCATCACATTTCAGCTTAATCTGAGGGACGGTTCTGAGAACAAGTGAAAAATAGCAAAACCATACAAAAAATTAATTTAAAAAAATTGCAGCGCCACCTGGTGAACAAATTGGGAACTTGGTGTCCCCGGGAATGTCTATGTACAATATCAAAGCATTTGGGTGAGAGGTTTCAGAGGAGAAGAATTTACAGTTGCCCCAAAAAAGAACAAAAAATTCATAAAAAATCCCAAAGTCAATAGAGCGTGACCATTTAAACAACCTTGGTACAGATCCACCCAAGGCACATCCCCACCAAGTTTGAAGTAAATCTGGTAAATATCATTTAAGTTATGACCATTAAAAGAAATTCCCATGTTAAACTTTCCTATTAAACCCTTTGTTGAGATTTTTGAAAAAAATCATAAAAAAATCATAAATTCATTGGAACATGACCATTGGAACAAACCTGGTAGACACCCACCCAAGGTACATTGCCACCAAGTTTGAAGTAAATTTGGATGATGGTTTTGGAGAAGAAGTCGAAAATGTAAATTAGCATTAGAATGCCCATTGACTTACATGGTAATCGATAGGAAAGGTGCATTTACCCCAAAGGAGCAGAATTGAAAAAATCATTAAAAATCAGGAATCCGCAGCATTCCCACATAGTGAACAACTTTGTTTGGCCCTTCCATCAGGAACATATCCTCCATGTTTCAGCTTAATCTGAGTGACGGTTCTGGAGAAGAAGTGGAAAATAGCTATAACACACAAAAATTCATAAAAAAATTTGAAAAAAATTGCAGCCCCACCTGGTGTACAAATTAAGAACTAGGAGTCCCAGGGAGTGTTCCTATGTAATATCAAAGCAATCAGGTGAGCGGTTTTGGAGAAGAAGATATTTTAAGATTTCCCAAAAAAAGAACAAAAAAATTCATTAAAAATCCAAAAATCACTGGACTGTGACCATTTGAACAAACTAGGTAGAGACCCACCCAAGGCACATCTACACCAAGTTTGAAGTGGATCTGGCTGACGTTTTTTGAGAAGAAGTCGAAAATGTGAATTGTGGACGACGGAAGAACGGACGGACGACGGACGGACGACGGACGGACGACGGACGGACGACAGACCCTCACAAAACCTCAGCTGACTGACAAGTCAGCTGAGGTAAAAATCATTAAAAATCAGGAATCTGCAGCATTCCCACAAAGTGAAAAACTGTGTTTGACCCTTCTACAAGGAAGATGTCCACCATGTTTCAGCTTAACCTGAGTGACGGTTCTGGAGAAGAAGTCAAAAATAGCTATAACACACAAAAATTCATAAAAAATTTAGAAAAAAATTGCAGCGCCACCTGGTGAACAAATTAAGAACTAGGAGTCCCAGGGAGTGCTCCTATATCATAACAAAGCAATTGGGTGAGCGGTTTCGAAGAAGATTTTTTAAGATTCTCCCCCCAAAAGAACAAAAAATTCATTAAAAATCCAAAAATCACTGGACCGTGATTATTTGAAGAAACTTGATAGAGACCCACCCAAGGCACATATCCACCAAGTTTGAAGTGGATCTGTCCGACGGTTTTTGAGAAGAAGTTGAAAATGTGAATTGTGGACAGACGGACGGACGGACGACGAACCCTCACAAAACCTCAGCTGACTGACAAGTCAGCTGAGGTAAAAATCAGTAATCCCCAGCATTCCCACATAGTGAACAACTTTGTTTGGTCCTTTTACAAGGAACATATCCACCATGTTTCAGCTTAATCTGAATGATGGTTCTGGAGTCGAAAATAGCTATAACACACAAAAATTCATTAAAAAAAAAATAGAAAAAAATTGCAGTGCCACCTGGTGAAGAAATTAAGAACTAGGAGTCCCAGGGAGTGTTCCTGTGTGATATCAAATCAATTGGGTGAGCGGTTTCGGAGAGGAAGCTTTTTTAAGATTTGCACAAAAAAGAACAAAAAAAACCTGAAAAATCCAAAAATCACTGGAGCATGACCACTTGAACAAACTTTGTAGACACCCACCCAAGGTAAATCTCCACCAAGTTTGAAGTGGATCTGGCTGACAGTTTTGGAGAAGAAGTTGAAAATGTGAATTGTTGACAGACAACGGACGTCTCCCATGAAACTTAAAAGCTTCATAGACTATTCCACCATACCGACACTGGTATAAACCGATAAATTGTAATACAATTTAAAGCATCATAAAGTTCATTAGAGGTGTTATGAGGTAAAGTTTACTGATGTATTAGCTGGAATCCACCTCTTCCACTGTACTGGATGAAGATTAAAAAGAAAGAAATCCTGCAAAATGTGAGTATGATTATGGTTTTCCGACTTAAGACGGACTAGAGAAAATTCTCTAGCTGGGTTAAGTATACTTTACCCCGGGTACTTTCCCTCTTACCACTCTAAACACTTTGAGGACTATACTTTGTCATTTCAAACTCCATGTTGACACAATTTGACCAATGTTCTTGAGTTAGTGTTGTATTTATTAGGTATTTTGTCATATCTCTGGAAACATTTCAACCGAGTTTTGTGTAGTTGTTGTTTTTTATAACCTTTGTGTTGTAATTTATGCAACAAAGTTGTAACCCTATTGACAAAATCGCTAAAAAGTGTGGTGTTTCTACCAATACGTACACATGCATGACTTGTCCGATACAAACTCCATAAGGACGGACAACGGACGGAGGACCATAAGATAAGCTCAGCTGACTTGTCAGTCAGCTTAGCTAAAAATCACAGCATGACCTGGTGAACAAATTAAGATCTACATGTAGGAGTCCGTAGGAGTGTTCCTGTGGGATATCAAAGCAATTGGGTGAGCAGTTTCAGAGAAGATTATTTAAGACTAACCCAACAAAAGAACAAACAAATTCATAAAAAATCCAAAAATCACTAGAGAAAGACCAATCATACAAACTTGGTAGAAACCCACCCAAACTACATCCCCACCAAGTTTGAAGTAAATCTGCTGAGGGTTTAGTAGAACAAGTCGAATATATGAATTGTGGCCATACAGATGGATGGACGAAGGACCATCCTATAAGCTCAGCTGACTTGTCAGTCAGCTGAGCTAAAAATAGAAAAAATTGCAGCACCACGTATTGAACAAATTGAGGTTTGGGGGTTCCCACAAGTGTGTCTTTGCAATTACAAACTTTGAAAATATTAAGGGGTATGGAAGAAGATTTTTTTTTTTCAATTTGTCTCCAAAAATGAACAAGAAAAATAAAAAAAACTCAATAATGCAGGACCATTTGCACAAACTAGGTAGATAGCCACCTAAGGTACATCCCTTCTGAGTTTGAAAGAATCTGGTTGACGATTTTGGAGAAGTCAAAAATATGAATTTCCATTGCAATCCCAATTGACTCACACAGTAATTATAGTAATCAATAGGAATGCATGCATTAACCGACACATACCTGAACTGCATCACCACCTAGTGAACAACTTTGTTAATTCTTTCCACAAGCCACATCCCCTCCAAGTTTCAGCACAATCTGAGCAACAATTTTGGAGAAGTCAAAAATAGCATTGAGACACAAAAAATCATTTAAAAAACACACACAAAATGAAAAAAAATCACAGCGCCACCTCTTGAACAAATTAAGGTCTGGGGGTCCCCAAAACGTTTCCTATGTAATTTGGAAGTAACTGGTTCAGTGGTTTCAGAGAAAATTTTTAAAGATTTGGTTAAGGCGAAAATCCCCAAAAAGTCATGAAAATTCCAAACATCACTGCAGCATGACCATTGGAACAAACTTGGCAGAGACTAACCTGAGGATACCTCTTGGACCAAGTTTGAAGTGAATCTGACGAGACTGACCAACAAGTAAGCTGAGCTACAAAATTGCGGAGCATGACCATTTTAACACACTTTGGAGAGACCCTCACAAGGTATATGCATCCCAACCAAGCTTAAGTCTGAAGAGGATCTGGCAAGTGGTTTTACTGGAGAAGTCAACAATATGAAATTGTTTGTTGATGGATAGACTATAAATGACAGAGGACCATCCTATAACCTCAGCTGATTGACAAGTCAGCTGAGGTAACAGTGTAAACAAGAATTCTAGATACGATCTATCAAGATAAAATAATTCAAGCCAACACCCTTGCCTGGCTTAAGCACCCAGTCCATACCAAGGTTAATAATGCATGTCTAACTACAACACTGTATAAATATATTTCAAAGTCCAGTTTTACACATGAACAACATATGGCATGCACTCCACACTGATAGTTTGTTATCATTTGTTATCACGTGTGACCGGGAATACCCCCCCCCCTCCATTTTACCTACAATTTTTTAAAAGATTCAAATTGATTTACATGATATTTAGCTCATGGCACTTTTTTTATTCTAATAACACTTTACCTTAAAATTTTTTAAAAATTATGTTTGAAAATGGGCAAATGAGCATTGATGTCTCCCATTATCCCTTTATAATCACTGGTGATTATATGGGTGGACCTTTCTTGATGACCTAACTTAACACATTTTACCAGTATGGACATGTGACATGAGACTGCAAGCAGAGGTGGCTTCTTCAACTGATCACTTTGTGATTGGAGATTTCTATTGAACTGTTTGAACTTTTTTCTGTTTTTCTAGATGTCATGACAGCAAGAGACTGCTACAAGGGCACAAATGTCTTCAACCAGCCTCAATGTAATGGAGGCCCAAACCATCCACTGATGAATATAATGGCGGCACATTATGAGGTATCAACATGTGCAGTGCACCCTGTGTGCACAACACCAAGCAACAGCTCAGTATGTCAGGTCCATGTGCCTACTGTTGATCAAGACTATTATTCCTTGATACAAAGAAAGTGTGGAGGACAAACAGAATGTAAACAGCTCAGGCCCAGTCGGTTTGGAAATCCAGTTTGTTCAAATTGTTTACTGGCAGGTGCCACTGACCAAATCCGAATTGATTTCACCTGTGAAAAAGGTATGGATCAAGCTTGTACATACATAAACATTGATGGTCTTTCAGATTGGGGCAAACTATGTACATGTATATACATTAGCTGTCTTTTTGCTTGGGACAAAGAAGGTATATACATAGACATTATTTGTCTTTTTGGTTGGGAAAAACCAAACTCTCCTGGGCTTTTATATAGTAAAAACACTGTGCAAAGCAACAAATGCCTGAAAGTACCCTCCAGTCCAGCAAACGTATCCTTACAGCAAATCTGGAATGACTCACTTGACCTGTCTTGCAGAACAAGCAAAAAATAGAATTTAATGTCTATTGGATTTGTTTTGATATTCCAAGGTCATTCAATGTGAAATGTGGGAGATCCAAATCAAAGCACATGTTATATGTCATGTCCTCTTCATTTTCATTTGTAATCATAACCATAAGACTCTAGACTCAAATTCTTTTATTTGACCATGTTAAACAAAGATTGTACAAAGCACAATGTACAACAGGTACTGACCAGGAGACTCTCATTAAGGCTATTATAGCCACTAGCATGAGAGGCAGCTTCAAAACTCTATGTGATATACAATATCATTATATAATCTATAAAGGATAGCTGCTGCAGTTTTGAAATTATTTCAATGTATAAATAGTTATGTAATTATAAATCATTACTTTTGCTATATAAAACATTCATTTGTCAGGAGGTTCTGTGATAGTTATGGAACATTACAGACATAACAATTAGCTATAGTGCAAGTAACAGTGTACTTATTTATAAAATACTGTTTAGCATAATAAACAAATCTAATTCTGCTATGAGTGTGGACTTTGTTCCACACAATGTCTGGAGTATTATTTAGAGTTTCCATAATATCATGTCTGATACACTTTCTAGTATTAACTAAATCTGTTCTTTCTCTAAACATTTTCAATTTGCTTCTTGTGGTGTAAGTATCAATTTCAGAGGCAGTTCTTACCTGGAAATGACTGAAATATGCTGGCAGTTGATTGTTTACAAAATTGAAATAAAATTTTAATTGCTGTAAGAGGCATATATCTTTTAATTTCAACAGTTTTAAATTCTTGAAAATAGGATCTGTATGTGCAATAAATTTGCTGTGGTTAATTATTTGAACAGCCCCTTTTTTGAAGTTGGGCAATTCTGATGCTTTTATGACCCCACAGTAATATCCCATAGTTTAAATGTGGGAGCACAAGTGAATTATAAACTGTTTGAAGAATATGTGTTGGGAGAAACTTTTATTCTTTTCATGACTCCTGTTGTTTGTGATAATCCAGAACAATTTAAGCTAGAAAAGAGGATTTGCTTCACACCAAATCTGTCTGGGTGCCTTCAAAATGAGAACAGTTTGAAACGCTACACTTTGCCATTGTTCCTAATTTGCATGAATTAAAATGCTACAAATTTTGTTCCTGGTTTATTGGATGTGGCCATGTCACAAACTTATAATCTGAAGTTTGAATGAACCAATATCTATAATAGTTTTCAAGCTATTCAACATTTCAAGTTAATGTATTTGGCTAATTTGCATAAATTGAAATTTTGGATTGTGGTTCATTGGAGGTGGCTATATCACAAACCTATAAATTGAAGTTGGAATGGCACCTCTATCCATACTAGTTTTGAAGCTATTCAAGATTTCAATCCTGCAAAATCACCTAACTTGCGTAAATTAAAATCCTACAAATTTGGTTCATGGTTCATTTGATGCGGCTCTCCACAAACCTGTAAATTAAGTTGAAATGGCCCCTAATTTTCAACTGCCCCTAATTAGCATAATTTGGAATTCTACAACTTTCATATAATATCCATTATAGTGGCAGGTGTCACAAACCTGTATATCCACATTGAAATTTTGTGTCTATTTGCAATAGTTTGGAAGATATGGAGCTTTAAAATTTTTAGTTGCCTCTAATTTGCATAATTTTGAACACCTTCACTATTCCAAATGAGACGCACAATTTCCCTCTTATGTCAGTCACCATGACAAGTTTAGGGGTTTTTAGAATAAAAGTGCCTGACAAAAACTGCGGACCAACTCAGTCAGAAAGAAAGAAAGAAAGAAAGAAAGAAAGAAAGAAAGAAAGAAAGAAAGAAAGAAAGAAAGAAAGAAAGAAAGAAAGAAAGAAAGAAAGAAAAAGAAAAAAAATGTCTGGGTAGGCACCGAGATATAATTTCTCAGACACACAATACCAGTGTTTACTTATACATTGTACAGTGAAACCCCTCTACAGTGGGCACCCTTGGGATCAGAGAAAAGTGCCAACTCCCGAGAGGGTCAGCCCTTCGCAGTATGGATGAGTACATGCGCATGTACATGTACATGATTCATACATGCACATATACATGTAAATGTTCAGTGTATACATATTATAATTCAAGGGGATGTGTATACATGTCCATGCAATATAGAACTGTCTTTCTTCCCTTATTACATAAACAAATTTTAAAAGACACTGTCATGAAACTATATGTATACATGTCCCTGTGAACTGAGACCAGCACTATACAGTCTCAGTATTCCTTGTCTTTGCCATGTAAAACAGGCTTCATCTCATTGGTTACACGAAAATAAAGGCATGAAAGTGTCCACTGAGATGACACAAATCCACACACTGTTTTAAAATTCACAAAGTTGTGAAAACAGTCATTGAGGACTGGAAGACCATACTTTGACGGGTCTAGCCAACTTAGCACTGTATGTAGTCTATTTTTAACACAAGGTGCACTCAGGCTTATTCTGCGTATAAATCCAGTGCCGATGCCCCTTTGGGACTGATAAGCCCAGCAGACTCATACCCTCAGGCAAAAACAGACCAGCTGGGACACCAATCTCAGTCATGGTGCACTGACTGCTCTGTCCAGCACAAATGGGAACTATAGCAATCCTGGTGCATATTACAGCATGGAGCAGATCTGTTCCTGCATGAACAGAATGAGATTCTCTTTATTTAATTGAGACCCTCATTACACAGTTGCTGGAAGTCCCCCCCCCCCCCCCCCATCCCATTTCCTATAGTACCCAAATCTTCCGAACCATAAACTCTGTGTCTATCTGCAATAGTTTGGAAGATATGGAGCTATCAAAATTTTAATTGCCCCTAATTTGCATAATTCTAAACATCATGACTATTCCAAGCCAAGTGCTCAATTTCACCGGTAGGTCAGTCACCATGGCAAGTTTGGTGGTTTTTCGAGCAACGGGTCAGAGAAAAACTCCGCAAAAATCTGGTCGATAGAAAGAAAGAAAGAAAGAAAGAAAGAAAGAAAGAAAGGAAGGAATGAAGGACAGAAGGAAGGAAAGACAGACAGACAGACAGACAGACAGAGAGAAAGAAAGAAAGAAAGAAAGAAAGAAAGAAAGAAAGAAAGAAAGAAAGAAAGAAAGAAAGAAAGAAAGAAAGAAAGAAAGAAATTCTTGGAAAAACAAAATGTCTGTGTTGGCACCCTGACATAATTAGGAGAAGCACAGTAAAACACAAGGACACCCCTATTAACCTATGAGCAGGCATACAGTGATACAGACCTTAGAATTCCCTAGGTTGCCAGTGATTTGAACCCTATGGTCTGCATCCTTACATGTCTAAGGGTATAATGGACACTTCAGTCCAAACACTCAGACCTCTCGGTCAGGTGCCAATTACCCAGGCAAGTAAACGTGGGCCTGGGCATAGTCAAGCACACAAACTGTCTGCCAAACTATTGTCTTAAGGTACATGTACAGGCTTATTGCCACCTGGGCCTCAAGTTGAGTACTAATGTCCCTTGACTTTTAATCCAGACCTTTTAGTTCCAGATTAAAAGTTAGATAAAACCGATATTTACTTAACATTGAGCCACCTATGCACACATAATGTAAAACTGATGTCAGAATAAAGACAAGGAATATTGGGAAAAGTACTGCTTAATAATTGTGGGTGCAAACAGTGAACCACATAAAACAGTGTAGGCTTTGACATTTAAAATAAAATTTTACTGGCGCAGCCCCAATGTCTGTCTTGTCTGGGTGTTGTCATCTGCAGCATGTTCCAGACTCCATGTACATCTCATGCTGTCATGTCCATATCATTTTTTTCTCACAAAAAGGATTGATATAGGGCTGAACCCTCTTTCCCAGTCATTAAATTTATTTTTGTAACAAGAACAATGTAATTTAGTTGAATAACCTATGTTTAACCCCCCCCCCCAAAAAAAAAAATTTACAGAAACGACTCCTAGTATTGTGAGGAAAATTCTATAAATACAACAAGTTGCCACTGATGCTAGCAAATCCCATGCCATGAATTTCTTTTTAATTTTATTTGTACATTACTATGCAATTACCAGAGGTCAGATGACCATTAGCCACACAAAACTATGCCAATGCACACCTACATGTACTGTATGATATCTACCCACCCTGGAAATTTAAAAAGGGTAGCTGTTATATTTTCCAAGATATGGGCAATCAAAATTGATGCAGAACCCATTCCTGTCACAAAAATCACCAGCACGCACGCATACACACACACACACACACACACACACACACACAAAACATCACAACATTTACAACATACATAGCTTCCAGCAAAGACACACCTGTCACAGGATAACTTGCATGCACTCTAGTAACAAGTTCTAATGAACATCTAAATAGAATGACATTTGCTTAAACACGGTGACACCAAAATCTAATCAGATCCAGCTTCTTTTGTAGAGATGACAGCACAAAATCCACCCTGAAAATTTCAAAAGGCTAGCTGTTCTAGTTTCTGAGATATGTGGTAAAAAATTTGAGGGTGCTTAATGATCTTTGTTACTTATTTAATGAAAGATAAAAAGTAGCCATATAAAACTATGCCTATGCACACCCAGTATATGACATCTTCCCACCCTAGAAATTACAAAAGAGCTGTTTTTCAAGACATAGGCAATTAAAATTAAGGGGAAAATTTTGCGGCTGCTGAAACTGTTAACAAATTAATGAAGGACGATAATTAGGCACAAAATGTGCCTATACATACACCCATTACATAATATAAGGTGAACCTCCCCTGAAAATTTGAAAGGGCCAGCTGTTATATTTGGAGATATATGGGTTGGACAAAATTGTAGGGAAGATATTGAGGCTGCATAATGAACTTTGTTAATAAATTAATGACGGAGGATAATTAGGCCACATTTCTGTTAAAAGATGAGTTTCTTTAGTCGTTGGTTTGATTAGTTTAGATTTTTACCATCAAAAAGGTAAAATCATATACATGTACACACTTTTAGTCCTTATATTGACAACACTTTCCTGTCACAATAGGCATAGCTTTGAGAGAAGGGAATGCTGATTGATTTTTATGCTCTATTTCATTAGTTATCTTCAACTTATTTTTCTTCTTTCATTTTTATTTCCAGCATTACAAAGTCTTGAACTTTGTTAATTAACCACAACAGGCTGATTTTCCGACAGAAAATCAAATGTCTCCCCGTGCGCCCTTATTATTGTCACCCTTATTTTTATAAATAGGCATACCGATTCCAATGAGCTACAGATATGGTGAAGGTACACTCTTTATTGACATTTCAAAATGTTGATTTTTGATGAAACACTCACGTCACCTTGAAAAATAGGTCAAGGTCATACATCAGCAGTTACAAGCTGGTCTTACAAGTCTTACATAGAAACATAATCACAAAAAATGTCAACCTCTTTAAGGCAAATCTTTCTTTAGTGCATCTGCAATGATTTTTAAAAAAGTGGCCATGTGACCTTGAAAATAGGTCAAGGTCACCCATCCTCAAACCAAACCGAGTCGGTATTATGGTACATAATCATGCAAAATTTCAAACACCTAAGTCAACTCCTTGCAGAGTTGTTGCATCCGTGTCAATTTAAGATGACATGCCCGTGTGACCTGGAAAAATATGTCAAGGTCACCCATCTGCAATCGCAAGCGAGGTTTTATATAGGAACATGTTCACAAAAAATTACAACTTGCCAAGTCAAATCTTTTTTGAGTTATCGCGTCCGCAACGCATGCAACAATGTGTTGAAGAAGAAGAAGTGGAAGAAACAGACGCAAAAACAATATGTCCCCCCGCTGTACGGGGAGACATAATTAATAAAGGAGGATAATTAGGCCAGAATCAAAATGCCTATGCACACCTACTATATAAGCTGCACCTACCCTGGAAATTTGAAAGAGCTGGCTTATATATTTTTTGAGATATGGGCAAGAAATTACGGGAAATTTTTTTGGCTGCTTAACGAGCTGTGTTTATTAATTAAAGATGGAGGATAATTAGGCACAAAAAATTGCCTATACACACCTACTACATAAAATGTACCTGCCCTAAAAATTTGAAAGGGCCAGTTGTTATATTTTTCGAGATACGGGCTGGACAAAATTGTGAGAAAGATATTGAGGCTGCTAAAAGAACTTTGTCAATTAATTAAAAAATGAGGATAATTACACCAAAATCAATGTGCTTATGTGCACCTACTATATGAGCTGCACCTACCCTGAAAATTTGAAAGACCTTGCCCTTATATTTTTCGAGATATGGGCAGGACAAAATTGTTTTGGAAGGATGGACGGAAAGATGGAAGGGCAGATGGATGGACAGAAGAACAGAAATACGGAGCTCATTACTATATCCCCCACACAGGAAGTGGGGGTGGGGGATAATAAATACTCCACCATAAGGGAACATTTGTTCCCCTGGCGGGAACAAATATTCGTTACGACTCATTAAAATTTGCTACCTTCCCACCCAGTATGGGAAACTGGTGTTCTGCAAATAATTGTTTCCAGTCACAAACTGATGATTATTTTTGTGGGTGAACATTGACTTCTTGTGTTGCTTATATTCTTTCATCTTATTTGTGTTAATTTTTATCATTTTTCAGCTGGCAAAATTTAGCTCAGTTTAGGGCAGCTTAGTTTTTGTTCAGTCTTGTCTTTCATTAAGCTTATAACAGTTCAGCTGAGCAAAGGTTGATCTAACATAGTAATGAGTATTAAATATTTGGAAGCGTGAACACTATATGCATAGAATAAACTGAACCGATAGTACAGTGTGTATGGTAGGGGAAAATATTTTTAAGGTGAACAAATATTTTCAAATATTTGTTCTTGGGACAAACAAATACAATGTATTCATGCAGGGGGAACCAATATTCAGTGGGCTGACACTGGCATGTATTTGAAAAATATATAATAATCATTTAGTAAGTAACAATTAGTGAAACATAAGGAAAGCTGGAATAAACTTAGAAACTAAAGATAAATTCAGTTGTTCATTCAAAATCCTACAATTTGTGAAGTATAAGGAAACAAGTAGCCGCTGACGCTAGCCATATCCCCCGCCCACAAGAATCATGGTGGTAAATACACATGATGTACATTGGTATATTATAGTTGGTAAAATGCGAAAGGTTTCTGTTGGTGGCAATATGGAAATAAATACAGAGAGCCTTTAAATGCATCATGTGTCCCCCTTTTAGAAGGTAGCCACTGAACCCCCCCCCCCTTCTTATGAGAGTGAACCAGTGCAGAAGGGGTTTGTTTGCTATTCACATCTTCCTTAACAAGTAGGACTTAAAATAAAGTTGGCTGAAATGAGAAAGAAACAAGTTTACTTGAAAAGGATCCTAGAGTTCTTGGTTATCTGAAAAAAAAAAAAGAAATACAAAAGAAACACAAGCAACTTTTTCCTTATGTGAAAGTTTTGCAGCTGCCCAAGATGTGGTTTCTGAAATAAAGCATTGCTGGGTACAATAAATTTTCCTTTTGAAAAGAGTAATGGATGTCCTACTTGCATCTTTAAGTTTTTAGAGTTATCCATGTGATATGATGGTCTGTGTATGGCAGACAGAAAGGAATCTGCATTCAGTACTTTGTTGTTGGTTTCATCTGTAAAAATTGGATCAAGAGTGCCTAACAGTTGATGTGTTGGTTTTGATATCCACTGCTTGAATCTATGTTGACTTGCATTTATAGTTGTTATATTGTTAAAATCACCTGTCAGAATAATGTCATAATTGGGTGGGCTGAGATCAAGCTGTTCCTGTAGTAAGGCTAAAAACTGGGTAGATGGCACCAATTGTGGTCGATAGAGTACCATGACTAACCAAGGATTAGTTGAAGTTGTATGCAAGGCGATACCCATTATCTCTAGAGAAGAATTGCTGAATGGATATTGAACCACAGTCAAGTCTTGCTTGACATATATAGCGAGTCCATGCTTAGTTGTCTTGCAATATTCCTTTGGTCTAACTTGGACTGACCGGTCAACTTGAAAGCATTTCAAATAGAAAGATCCCTATTTACATGACAAGGATTGTGTAAAAACTGTAAGGAAGTCAAATTCGAGGACTCTTTATATCAAAAACAAAAAGATATTTCCCATTTTATTAAGTGACTTGGAGCCTCTGTTTCCCTCAATCTTGCTAATAATACAGTAGTAAATGTTCCTTTCTGACAGGTCCCTATATGCCATCCCTCACCCGAGGCCTCCTTCTGATACACAAAGTGTGCTATATACATGTACAAATATGTCATGTTGTTCCCCTCTCAACTTCTTATGGCTTTGGCTTTGATGGGAGAACAATTTGACAGCTTGCGATGAAATGAAACTAAATATTTACAATTTTCTCCCAATTGAACAAAGAACCAGCAAGGAGATGTCGGAATGGGGCATTTGGGAAATTGGATGGCACAAACTGTTCATTTCATAGATGCACACATTTCTGGTAAAAGATGCGTTTCTTTAGTCGCTAATTTCATTCGTTTAGATTTTTACCATCAAAAAGGTAAAATCATATACATGTATACACACCTTTAGTCCTTATAGTGTCAACACTTTTCTGTCACAATAGGCACAGCCTTGAGAAAAGGAAATGCTGATTGATTTTTATGCTACATTTCAATAACTATCTTCAATTTTTTTCTTTTATTTCCAGAATTACAACGTCTTGACTTATGCAAATCACAAAATACAACAGTCGATGTCAAGACAGGCTTGTACTTACACCATGCCTGGGATTCCCTTACAGGACAGAAAACAATTAGTAACTGTCAGTGCACATTAAAGACCAACAGTAGGGGATCATTTCAAATGAGAATTATGAAAGCATACTCATTAAATATGAAAAACTGCTTGTCCATTAATGGGACCTTGAACCCAGATGCAGATGAGACATCCAGACAATGTACAAAGAAAATGCTGTGTGATGGCAACAGTTCAACCTGGGACACAATTTCAAATCTCCACAGTCTGACTATTGACATAGAGAGGCCAGGAAGAACCAGAGGTCTTGTGTGGGTGGAGATCACGGGTATGTACAATAAAGTCATTAGAAGACAAGGCAAATGCCTGGAGGCTGTCAATATACGTGCAGTGGAATGCCCCTATTAAGACCACCTAAGGGACTGAAAAAATTGGTCTTAATAGGGGAGTGGTCTTAATGGGGATATAATTTAATAAAGGAAAAACAAAAATGGGTCTGTAAATTGGTGGTCTTAATACAGAAATGGTCTCTTTATGGATGTGGTCTTAATTGGAGATTCTACTGTATTGTGTTTTATATTCATTGTCCTATGACACATCTTATGATCAAGTTTGCCCCCCCTCCCCCCCTCCCCCCCCAAAAAAAAAAGAAAGCAACAAACAACAAGAGGGCTGTGAGAACAGCCCGTGCCTCAGCTGATCTTGACATTCATCACACTTGCAGCTCTATGAACTTGGGAAAGGATCAAGGACACCATGTTCTGAGTAAGTCTGACCTTTATAGAAGAACACTTACATGTACAACATCAAAGTTCAAGTAGTTCTCAAGTTATAATGAAGAGTAAAATTCATGTATGTTGCACTGTGACCCCACAAATGAGGTCAAGGTCATTCATGTACTGTCTAAGCATGACCTTCATACAGAATAATTAACATGTGTAGCTAACTCGAAACAGATCTCAAGTAATCAAGTAAACAGTAAATTTCGTGTCAGTTGTCCTGTGAATTAGCATTAGAATGCCCATTGACTTGCATAGTAATCAATAGGAAAGCTGCATTGAACGATAAGTACCTGAATTGAAAATCCTTAAAAATCAGGAATCCAAAGCAGTGCCACCTAGTAAACAACTGTTTGACCCTTCCACAACAACATATCCATCACATTTCAGCTTAATCTGTGGGATGGTTCTGAGAACAAGTGAAAAACAGCGAAACCATACAAAAAATTCATAAAAAAATTGCAGCGCCACCTGGTGAACAAATTGGGAACTAGGTGTCCCCGGGAGTGTCTATGTACGATATCAAAGCAATTGGGTGAGCGGTTTCAGAGGAGAAGAATTTTTAAGGTTTTCCCCAAAAAAGAACCAAAAAAAATCATAAAAAATCCAAAAATCAATAGAGCGTGACCATTTGAACACACTTGGTAGAGATCCACCCAAGGCACATCCCCACCACGTTTGAAGTAAATCTGGTAAATATTATTAAAGTTATGACCATTACAAGAAATTCCCATGTTAAACTTTCCTATTAAAACTTTTGTAGAGATTTTTGAAAAAAAATCATAAAAAAATCCAAATTCATAGGAACATGACCATTGGAACAAACTTGGTAGCAGTCACCAAAGGTACATTGCCACCAAGTTTGAAGTAACTCTGGATGAATGTTTTGGAGAAGAAGTCGTAAATGTAAATTAGCATTAGAATGCCCATTGACTGACATAGTAATCAATAGGAAAGGTGCATTTACCACAAAGGAGCCAAATTGAAATAATCATTAAAAAGCAGCAATCCGCAGCATTCCCACATAGTGAACAACTTTGTTTGGCCCTTCCATAAGGAACATATCCACCACGTTTCAGCTTAATCTGAGTGATGGTTCTGGAGAAGAAGTCGAAAATAGCTATAACACACAAAAATTCATAAAAAATTAGGAAAAAATTGCAGTCCCACCTCGTGAACAAATTAAGAACTAGGAGTCCCAGGGAGTGTTCCTGTGTGATATCAAAGCAATTGGGTGAGCGGTTTCGGAGAAGAAGATTTTTTAAGATTTACCAAAAAAAGAACAAAAATATTCATTAAAAATCCAAAAATCATTGGACCGTGACCGTTGGAACAAAATTGGTAGAAACTCACCCAAGGCACATCTCCACCAAGTTTAAAGAGAACCTGCTTGATGGTTTTTGAGAAGAAGTCGAAAATGTGAATTGTGGACGACGGACGGACGGACAACAGATGGACGACGGATGACGGACCCTCAAAAAACCTCAGCTGACTGACAAGTCATGAGGTAAAAAGGGAAACAGAAATAAATTGCAGTACCCTGCATGCACCTGAACAACTGAGATCTAAGTTTACCCCTGAAGTGTTGTTCTGCAACTTGGAAGCAATTGGCACAGTACTTTAGGATTATGTAATATTTATATATATACACAAACAATAGAATCCCCAATCAGGACCACCTCCATAAAGAAACCATTTCTATATTAAGACCACCAATTTACAGACCTGTTCTTGTTCACCCTTTCTTGAATTATATCCCCATTAAAGCCACTCCATATTAAGACCACATTTTTCAGTCCCTTAGATGGTCTTAATATATATATATATATATATATATATATATATATATATATATATATATATATATATACCGGATTCATCCTAATAGTAGCACATGCCCTAATAGAAGCATGCCCCCCCTCAATTTCAATCCAAGTGGTTTAGATTCAAAATTAAGATTTTTCCTGTAATTAAGCAAAGATGACACTTCCAAATGAAAATTTGAATGTCACTGCAGTATATTAATGTTCATCTAACACCCAAATGAACTGTGGAGCCTTCAAAACTTTCAATCATGAAAAGTACCTGTTCCATTGTCCCGCGAAAAACACTGCAAGATCTGGAAAATCTTTGCATTGGCACAGCATCAAAAATGTAAATAGCCATATATACAATACAGTGGTAACACTTGCCCACAGTCGCAAAGTTTGATTTTCCATAACTTCATAAAAAATTAACATATATCCATATCACTTTCGTGAACTTTCATTGTCTAAAGTCAAATTATATTCTAACAAGTAGCCGCTGACGCTACCCATATCCCCCGCCCACAGTAATCCTGGAGATATGACAAGGACAAAATTTGTGGTTGCCTAACAACCTTTTCTTAGTTATTTAATTAATTAAGGAAAGTACATGTACACATAAATTTATGTCTATGCACACTTCCTACCTCAGGTCTACCAACCCTGCAAATCTCAAAGACCTATCACTTAAAGTTGCGAAGATATGCTCAAGACAAAATTGTATTGGGATCTTGAGCTTGCTTAATGAATTTCGTTAATTAATAAACAAATAAAGGAAAGTAATTAGCCACATAAATTTATGCCTATGCACACCTCCTACTTCTGGTCTACCAACCCTGAAAATCTTGAAGGGTTACCACTTATAATTGCAAAGTTATACTCCTGACAAAATGTATTGCATCTTAAGCTTGCTTAATGAACTTTGTTAATATATTAATGAAGGAAAGTAATTAGTCAAAAAGTAATTAGTTGCAAAGATATGCTTAACAAAAAATTGTATTGTATCTTGAGCTTGCTTAATGAACTTTATTTTATTAATTAATTAATCAATGAAAGTAATTAGCCATGCAAAACAGTGCCTATGCACACCTACTACCTAAGGTCTATTAGCCATAAAAATTTCAAAGGGTTGGTATTAACAGTTTAGAAAATATGGCCCGGACAAATCTTGAGCTTGCTAAACAAACTTTGTTAATTAATCAATTCATGAAAGTAATTAGCCACACAAAACAATGCCTATGCACACCTACTACCTTAGGTCTAGCAACCATAAAAAATTCAAAGGGATAGGATAAACAGTTTAGAATATATGGCCCGGACAAAATTTGTCTTCCTTAACGAACTTTGTTAATTAATTAATTAATGGAAGTTACTAGCCACACAAAACAATGCCTAGCACACCTACTATCTAAGGTCTACATACCATAAAAAAATCAAAGGGCTGGCATCAATAATTTAGAAGATATGGCCCAGACAAAATTTGTATTGTATCTTGAGCTTGCTTAATGAACTTTGTTAATCAATTAATTAATGGAAGTAATCAGCCACAGAAAACAATGCCTATGCACACCTACTACCTAAGGTCTACCCACCATAAAAAATTCAAAGGGCTAGCATTAATAGTTTAGAAGATATGGCCCGGACAAAAATTTGTCTTGCTTAACAAACTTTGTTAATTAATTAATTAATTAATTAATGCAAGTACTTAGCCACACAAAACAATGCCTATGCACACTTACTAGCTAAGGTCTATCCACCATAAAAAAATCAAAGGGCTGGCATCAATAATTTAGAAGATATGGCCCGGACAAAATTTGTATTGTAGCTTGAGCTTGCTTCATGAACTTAATGGAAGTAATTAGCCACATAAAACAATGCCTATGCACATCTACTACCTAAGGTCTAAGGTCTACCCACCATAAAAAATTCAAAGGGCTAGCATTAATAGTTTAGAAGATATGGCCTGGACAAAATTTGTCTTCCTTAACAAACTTTGTTAATTAATTAATTAATGCAAGTAATTAGCCACACAAAACAATGCCTATGCACACGTACTACCTGAGGTCTACCCGCCAAAAAAATTCGAAGAGGTAGCATTAATCATGTAGGATATATGGGCCGGACAAAATTTGTTTCGGACGGAAGGACGGACGGACACACGGACTGTGCCCATTACCATATCCCCTCCCCCACTTCGTGGGGGCAGATAATAAAATTTTAAGCAATTCCAATAAACCCTTCTTAAGAAGCAGTCATAAATAGCCTTAACCCACAAAAATTCATTAAGAAAATAAGAAACAAGAGGATCATGATGATCCTGTGCTCAGCTGACATGCATCTGCTTATTTAAAAAAAATACCCAAAAATTTATGCAAAAATCAATGCAGTGTGAACATTTGAATAACACATGTAAAGAACCTATCAAAGGTACAATTCTACAAAGTGTGACATAAATATGGCCAAAAATATATAAGTTGCTTTCCTTACAAAAAGTCTCCATGTTTAAGTTTTGTATAAATTTGTTTTATTTTGTACTTGTTCAAAAAATGAATCAAAACATGAACCGAGTCAACCTTTTGAACGACTTTGTTTGACCCTTCTACAAGGAACATATCCACCAAGTAATAGCTTAATCTGAGTGACGGTTCTGGAAAAGAAGTCGAAAATAACAAAAAACACACAAAAAATCATAAAAAATTGGAAAAAATTTGCAGCACCACCTGGTGATCAAATTCTGAACTAAGATTCCCCGGGAGTGTCCCTGTGAGATATCAAAGCAACTGGGTGAGCGGTTTCGGAGAAGATATTTTAAAATTTGCCCCCCCCCCCCCAAAAAAAATCATCAAAAATATAAAATCATTGGAGCATGACCATTTGAACAAACTTGGTAGAGACCCATCAAGGCATATCCCCACAAAGTTTGAAATCAATCTGGATGAAGATTTTGGAGAAGAAGTAAAAAATGTGAATTAGCATTAGAATGTCCTTTGACTTCAAAAGTAATCAACAGGAAAGCTGCATTGAGCGACAAATGCCTAAATTGAAAAAATTGTTAAAAATCAGGACTCCACAGCAGTGCCACCTACTGAACAACTCTGTTTGACCCTTCTACAAGGAACATATCCACCACCTTTCAGCTTAATCTGAGTGACGGTTCTGGAGAAGAAGTAGAAAATAGCAAAAACACACAAAAAATCATAAAAAAATAGGAAAAAATCGCAGGGCCACCTGGTGAACAAATTAAGAACTAGGAATCCCACGGAGTGTCCCTGTGAATATCAAAGCAATTGGGTGGGCGGTTTGGGGACAAAGTTTTTTAAGATTTGCCCCTAAAAAAGAACAAAAAAATTCATGAAAAATTCAAAAAATTACTGGAGCGTGACCATTTGAACAAACTTGGTAGAGATTCACCAAATGCACACCCCCACCTAGTTTGAAGTAAATCTGGCCAAAATTATTTAAGTTATAACCATTACAAGAAATTCCCATGTTAAACTTTCCTATTAAAACTTTTGTGAAGATTTTTGAAAAAAAAAATCATAAAAAATCCAAAATTCATTGGAACATGACCATTGGAACAAATTTGGTAGACACTCACCCAAGATATATCCCCATTAAGTTTCAAGTAAATCTGGAGGACGGTTTTGGAGAAGAAGTTGAAAATGTAAATTGGCATTAGAATGCCCATTGACTTACATGGTAATCAATATAAAAGGTGCATTTACAGAAAAGGAACCGAATTGAAACTAGATATATGTAGCTGCTTGCTTAATTGTCTGTTTCGGATAGCAAATCCCTTCATGTGATATGTACATTTGATTCAGCATTTATCAAAGATACAAATTGACAGTGTAGAAAAGGTCATAGTTGACTTTATTCAGGAAACAAAATTGAGTAGGGAGACCTGACTTGTCCATGGTAGTACATGTATTATCAATTGACATACCTTGCTGTTTCAATGGCTGCTGATGTACAATGGCAGCACTCACTTACAGTCACAAAGTCTGATATCGCATAACTTTGTCAAAAATTAACATATCCACATTATTTTTGCAAGCTTTCATTGTCTAATGTCAAACTATATTTTGATAAAATTTTAAGCAATTCTATCATGCTGTTCTGGAGAAGAAGTCGAAAATAGCCTGAACACGCAAAAATTCATAAAAAAATAGGAAAAATTGCAGCGCCACCTGGTGGCCAAAATGAGAACTAGCTGACCCCAGGTGACCCTATGTGCAATATCAAAGCAATTGGCCAGGTAGTTCTAGAGATCGAGAAATTTTATTTATTGTTTTTAAATTAATTAAAAAATTCATTAAAAATAGAAAAATTATTGCATCATCATCTCCTTCGCCAACTTGGTAGAAGGTCACCTGGGCAACATCCATGTGCAAAATTAAAACATTCCATACAGCGGTTTTTGAGAAGAAGTCAAGTAAATACAATAGTGTAATATATGCACTGTATTGCCATATATATATATATATATATATATATATATATATATATACATATATATATATATACAGCTGCAGCACTTCCTTACAGTTGCAAAGTTTGATATCCCATAACTTTGCCTAAAATTAACATATCCACATTATTTTCGCAAACTTTCATTGTCTAATGTCCAACTATATTCTGATAAAATTTTAAGCAATTCTGTTCAGCCGTTCTACAGAAGAAGTCGAAAATAGCCTTAACAGGCAATAATTAATAAAAAAATAGGAAAAAATCACAGCGCCACCTGGTGGTCAAATAAGAACTAGTTGACCCCAGATGACCCTATGTGCAATATCAAAGCAATTGGCTTCGTAGTATTTTAATTTTTTTCAAAAAATAAATTAAAAAATTCATATAAAAATAGAAAAATTAATGCATCATCATCTCCTTCGCAAACTTGGTAGAGGTCCACCTGGGGATCATCCATGTGCAAAATCAAAACATTCTATGTAGTGGTTTTTGAGAAGAAGTCGAAAATATAAAAAGTCTAACGACAGACGGACAGACGGAAGGACGGGCGGAAGGACAGATGGACGGACGGATGGATGGACAGAGGGATGACGGACGCAAACGGAGTCTATAAGCTCTGCTGACTGACAAGTCAGCAGAGATAAAAATTGCAACTCCAACTGATGGCCAAAATAAGAACTAGGTGACCAGATGTGTAATATCAAAGCATTTGGCCATGTAGTTCTGCAGATGAATTTTTTTTCAAAAAATCAATTAAAAAATTAATACAAAATAGAAAAAACATTGCATCATCATCTCCTTCGCAAAGTTGGAAGAGGTCCACCTGAGAAACATTTTTTTTTCCCTGCCACATATCACCCAACATCACCACCCCTGAGAAAGATTATACAGGACAATTGGGGCACCATACAGGCCTCTAGATATGGCAATGTCTTGGAGGACAAAGAGGTAACAGTAGGATATAGAAGAGCAACCAACCTAAAAGACATATTGGTTAAGTCACGGACAAAATATTCCATAGTGGAGCAAACATCTAATGTGGGAAACCCCAAGGAACGAAATCCCTGAAATTAGAGCACATGCAGGTATTGCCCGAGGTTAGAGGTGTCAGGTACAGTCAAAAGCTCACACACTGGACGTCATACAGCACACCACAAGGTGGCTCCTGCAAACATTAAAACCTGATCTATCTTCTGACGTGCATGGACAGGATGAGGGAGCATTTTCATTATGTAAAAAAAAAAGACGTACATGTATTACAGCCACTAGGCAGACATTTTGCCAGAGCAGACCACAATGGTCTGAACCTCAAGATTCAGATCTTGGAACACATTAGAACAGCACCCCCCCACACCCACACCCCCACCCCCAAACTCAAAAAGACAGAAACACTGAGATTAAAGAGAGAATTTTTCTGGATTCATCAGCTTTGTACCATGGAACCATTTGGTCTCAACGTGATGGGAAAATAAGCATACTTGCTTCGCAAGTAATTCAGAATGTATATATGGGGAGAAACTAAATTGCCCCCCTTTTTCACAGCTGCTGCACATTTTTTAGGGATACTCCAATTACACCCCAACAACATTTACAATTATTAAGAAAATAAAAACATTTTTTATTGTATATCACATTACATATTCGAGTAATACCCTTCCCCAGCCCCAGTTCTACTTCTCTATAAACTGGACAGAGGTTGGTCACTTGGACAGCCTATGACATGATTATGGATGCCCACTCCCATAAAGGAACTTGGGAGTCACATGCACCCTTAAACGATATGTAACTTGCATATTTGTGTTCACACCTTGTCACTGGACAAAGGAGGTGTGTCTATAAATAGCCTGAGCAAACACCAAGCTCATCAAAGATGCTGAGCCTATTCCTTGGTTAGCAACGTCTATTGTTGTCAACGTACGGTATTATCACGTAACAAACAAACATTACGTTACATGGATAACGGTACCACGCAGCAGCCGTTGAAATTTTCAGTTCCTGATGGGCCACACTACTGGCAAAACTGGTCGAACGTTTAAGGCACAAAAGTGAAGCCATACCTTTGCTTCGTCTTTTTAATTCCACCTCAGAAACAGTCATGTAAAAAATCAAAACATTCCAAGCACCGCTTTTAGAGAAGAAGTCGAAAATGTAAATACAACAGTCATACATACTTTATAGCGGTAAGACTTACCTACAGTCACAAAGTTTGATATCCTATAACTTTGTCAAAAATTAACATGTCCACATAATTTCCACAAGCTTTGATTTCCTAAAGTAAAATTATATTCTGATAAATTTTACAGCAATTCTGTTGGGCCCCTCCTGGAGAAGAAGTCGAAAAAAACCTCAACACACAAAAGTTCATAAAATAATAAGAAAAAAATGCAGCATCAACTGGTGGCCAAAATAAAAACTAGGTGACCCCAGGTGACCCTATGTGCAATATCAAAGCAATTGGCCAAGTAGTTCTTCAGATGAAGAATTTTTTTTTCAAACAATTAATTTAAGAAATCATAGAAAATAGAAAAAATCATTATATGTATATCATCATTTCCTTCACAAATTTGGTAGAGGTCCATATGTGGAACATCCATGTGCAAAATCAAAACATTCTGTTTTGCTGTTTTTGAGAAGAAGTCGAAAATGTAAAAAGTCTAATGACAGATTGACAGATGGACAGACGGACGAGGATGCAAACAGATTTTAACAGCTCTGCTGACTGACAAGTCAGCAGAGCTAAAAATGAAAGAAGCCACCGTTACATAACCTATTGAACAAACTTGCAGGTAAAGATTCACCCAAAAAGGGAGGACCTAGCTGGCACACAGTTTTTTAACAAAGTTTAATATGTGAAATTCTTGAGAACTTATGATGGGGAAGGGCCCTAACCTACATGCAGCTGAATGACAAGTCAGCGGAGCAAAAAACTTGTGACTGCATCTTGTTTTTGTGTGATTTCAAAGCAAGAAGTTTTGCAGAAAAAGTCTCAAAATTTTTTTGATAAACCTGTTTACATTCTTAAAAATCAAACAAATCACTACTGTACCATATATGTACATGTACATGTACATGTAGTACACAAATATGCAGGAATCCATCCAAAGTACCCAGACTTCCTCCACATGAACAGGTAAACAATAAACACCCCTCATGTTTTTTGTCATTTTCATTTATTTGTACGATTGACTGATACATGTATGCACAAACACAGCATTTTAACACTTTCTTGCTAAAGTCACCACAAACACACAACAGTTTGATGCTTTAAGAACTTTTGGCTGCCTACTCCAGTCCTTCACATATGGCAGCAAAAAAGCCCACTATCCTTAAAAGTTGATGTAGACCTTTACAAGAAAGATCATCGGTAAATGTTTTGTGATCCTGGCTTATCTGGTTCTCCAGACATGTTGACTCTAAATGGTGATCAACTGTAAACATTTTGTGACCCTTACTCACCCGATTCTTCAGATATCATGAGTGAGAAAGTATTGCCACAAGTAACCTTGAACTTAGGCAACAGCTAGTCATTGTCCATTAACCTCAACATAGACTTTCACATGGGTTATCCATTTGACTTCTAGATTAGTTATCAACTGTGAAGTTTTGTGATTGCAACTTATCCATTTCTGTCGATGACACATGCAAGAGATTCAAGACATACATATGGACATATGGAAGGACAGATGGACACACACAAGCACAAATACAGGCTATCACAATATCATCCCCTTCCCTGTGGTCCTTTTAGGGCCAAAGGGTAACGAGAGGACTGCGACAGCCCTGTGCTCAGCTAACCCTACAGTGTACATGCACAGTCAGAAGTAGTCCTGTGAACTTAAGAATTATAGCAAGGTCACCTTTGTTAAAGACCATCATCACTTTATGTTGCTAACATAAACATATCCCCTATAGACCAATATTTCTGAATTCTGGTAACTAGTTGAAAATTACAAAAAATGACCGCACTTCCATGTAGCGAACAAAGTTTGTGGAGATGAAGTCCAATTACATTCCCAATAAGTCTGAAAAGGATTCAACTTACCGTTTGGGACAAAAACTCAAGAAGATAAAAAACACCAAAAAAATTATTCAACAAGAGCCCCATGGGCCTAATGCTGTGCTGATGATCATCACCAAAAAATCATTACCTGAAATGCATATCCCTCTATGACCCAAAAAAATTAGTCAAGGTTATCCATATTATGCAGTATCAAACTTCCACATGGTAAACATTTGTGGAACATTTGGTATCATTTGCTTTACTCTTTATTAACCTATTGGATTTAGTGTCCTTTTCTCAGTACTTAATGATCTTGAAAAGTATGTTATGGTCACACAACATATTACAAAATTAGACCATTAGCCAAATGCATATTGGGTGTACATTTTGCAGTTAGATCTCAATTTATAAGCACAATAATGAATTTAATGTGTTTTGAAACCTAAAATGCTTGTTCCAATAATTACCACCAGTGGCACCACCATGATGCTTCAATAAACTTTTGCCTGCATAATTTTGCAGTGATAGTATATGGATGTGTGAAGAGAAATTGAAGTGTAATGACCATTACACAAAAAATCATGAAATGCATGCCCTCCATGACCTTGAGAAAATATGACAATATCATCCATATTATGCAAATTCAAAGTTCCACATAAGATGGATATTTGTGGCAAGTCTGGTAATGTTAGCATTATTCTTTCTCAACATGTTGAATTTGGTGTCCTTTGTTCTTAATGATCTTGAAAACTAGTCATACTTGGTTTAAAGTTTGTAGCTCTGTTTCAATTTATTATCACCATAATGAATTTAACGTGTTATTTAAAACCTATGATATTACACTTCCAATATTTACTACCACTGGTGCCACCATGACTCCGTATCTAACATAATTTTGTCTCTATAATATTCCTGCACTGCTCCATATATATATATATATATATATGGATGTGTGTCTACAAATTGAGATGCAATGACCATCACAAGCAAATCCCTTGAGAACGTAGGTCAATGTCACCCACATAATGTAATATTTAGCTTCCACACAATATACATTTATTGTACATTTGAATAAATTAGCCTTATAATTTCTCAAGGCAATGAATTTCATAAATTTTACCAAATAATATATCCTGTTCACCTACAGGTGATGCTCCTAGTATTGTTCTGATTATACATTATCACCTCCAGAATGTTGGCACCAAATTTCACTTTCAGAGCATTTCAATCTTTTCACTTTTTAGCCCCTGTCCTATATAAGCAACCAGCTGGTGTCACTAATAATGAAAGAAGCAAGATTTTTATTCATAGATTGTGTCCAAAAAATTTCAAGAGGCTAACTTAACAATTGTAGATGCTATCATATCAACCAGCAAATACACTGATGGGTAAAAAAAGAGAATGACGGACTTCTCCTTTGAAACTTAAAAGCTTCATACACTATTTAAGAAATGAGGGTCAATTTTGTGTGTGTTATGGCATAATGACACGCGATTGAAGCTGACATCGTGGGCGGGACGCACGCCAGTGCGCCTCGCCCAATGCCAGCTTCAATCACCCATGTCATTATGCCATAACACACACAAAAGCGACCCTCATTGCTTATGTTTACATTTGCCTCTTAATTTTACTGCTCAATAACACGAAATTAGAAACTTAATACACAGAATTAAGAGAAATGACCAAAAACTGATTTGCCGAGCATGTTCAAGTGTTAAGTTCCGGAAACCCAGGTAGGTGTGGCTTATCGGAATGTGGGAGGGACACATGTGTTATGCTTCCATAACACACAAGGCTAATGTGTTATGGTCTCATAACACACCAGGCTCTCTCCTATACTTGCAATGTTAAAAGTTAGATTGAATGTAAATATTCCACCATACCGACACTGGTATAAACAGGTAAACAGTAATGCAATTTTTAGCAACATAAAGTTCATTAGAGGTGTTATGAGGTAAAGTGTACTAAGGTATTAGCTGGAAGCCACCTCTTCCACTATACTGGATGATGGTTGAAATGAAAGAAATCCTGCAAAAAGTGAGTATGATCATGGTTTTCCGACTTAAGACGGATTAGAGAAAATTCTCTAGGTGGGTTAAGTATACTTTACCCTGGGTACTTTCCCTCTTACCACTCTAAACACTTTGAGAACTACACTTTGTCATTTCAAGCTCCATCTTGACATTGTTTGACTAATGTTCTTGAGTTAGTGTTGTATTTATTAGGTATTTGGTCATATCTCTGGAAACATTTCAACAGAGTTTTGTGTAGTTGTTGTTTTTTATAACCTTTGCGTTGTAGTTTTTGCAACAAAGTTCTGACTCTATTGACAACATCGCTAAAAAGTGTGGTGTTTCTAGCAATACATATCACTTCTCCGATACAAACTCCACATGCTTGTTTCTCTGGAATGTTTCCTGTCAGATAAGAGTAGGAGACAACATCAAATTTGAACTGGTCTCTCTCGTCAAATATTTTTGTTACATACTGGTTGTAGCTTTTGTATCACTTTCATTTTCCAGATTTAATATTAGTCCTTTGGGATATATGTTTTTCCAATTTCCCTTTATTTCATCTCCATTGTTTAAAGCACACCGGTCATCTAAATATCTTCTTGTGTGAGAATATGATCTTCTTGCAGCTGTAAAATTTGTTTTTGCCAATTCCTCCATCCATTTTGATTCATAAAAATGTAAATAAAGGTTGGCAATATATGGGGCTGGATCTGTTCCCACTGGTATGCCTACTAATTGTTGATAGACTCTGGTTCCAAAGCAAAAGTATGTATTGTTGATAATGTATTCTATCATTTGCACACACTCTTGTTTCGTGTAAGATATTCCTGTACCAAATTTAGCAGACAGACAGAGGGACAACGGATGGCTAACCCTCCTAAAAGCTCAGCTGACTTATCCGCTGAGCTAAAAAAATAGAGAAAAAAACTGCAGTGCCACCTGGTGAAAAATTTAAGAACTAGGAGTGTTCCTGTGTGATATCAAAGCAATTGGGTGAGCACTTTCGGAGAACATTTTTAAGATTTGCCCCAAAAAAGAACCAAAAAATTAAGAAAAAAATCACCAAATCACTGGAGCAAGACTTTTTGAATACTATATATTTGTAGAGTCCCACCCAAGGTACATTGCAACCAAGTTTGAAGTCAATCTGGCTGATGGTTTTGGAGAAGAATTTGAATATGTGAACTGTGAACAGATGCCGGATGACAGACGATGGACCAAGAGTGATGGAATAAGCTCAGCTGGCTGATAAGTCAGCTGAGCTTAAAAAAAAAACAAAACACCTGACTAATCATTTGTATGTGACAGTGAAGGTTTTCATTCATTCAATACATACATGCCATATTATAACATGTCACTGCTGTGTTCAGACAGCATACAACTATTGGACCGAGATAGGATTCTTTCCTTTTTTTAAGGTGATGCAAATATATCAGTGAAATGTCATCCTACAAAAACTGGAGACCTCACTTCAAGGATTATGAATACACATATGACTGAGTGCTCTACAACCGAACCTATTACTGGAATAGATTCTACAACAGTGGAGACTGCATACCCTAACTCAACTGTGACAGCAAATACACCTACATGTGTGAAGTCCCAGTCTAATGTGGCAGTGATCATTGTCGGTGTCTCTCTGGCTACAGTGATAGTGTTGCTAGTGCTGGCCTTGGTGGTGTCTCTTCTTTATATCAGGTGAGTTCATTGTGCAACTGAACGATGCTCTGTTTCATACTTAATGCACTGTGCAACAAAACTGTGTGAATTCTGTTTCATATCTGATTCACAATGGCTGCCACATTAATCATTGCAGATTACATTTAATACAGATTTCAATGAATATATGTTAAGCCAACAGTGTTTACTTAGAGCAAGTGTCCAAATCTCAAAATAAACTGACTTTGTGTTGCTTTTGCCAGCATGTAAAAATTACTTACTAACTTGCTTTTAATACTAAATTGCTCTGTGTCACATTCTGCAACATGTAACAATCACTTAGTGGTCTGGCAGGTATAATCCGATGGAGGCAGTATACAGACAGTAATATTTATGAGTTACTTTCTTAGCATGAACGACAATACAGGCAGGTTTCCATCATGTGCGCATCATTTTTACGGACACTCGGCCTCTTGCAGACGACATCCCTCAAAAGCAGTGCAAAATGTCCAGGTACAAGTAAAAGAACAAAAAAAAAAAAAAAAAATTATGGTCTGTATGTTTGTCATGAATATGTTGTCTTGGTTGTGTTCTTAAGGACATAGGGAACGTATAAATGCCAATATATTACAAACACTGTCCCATTTTCATTTAGAATTTGCCCCAAAATCAAGCATTGGTACTCAGTACCCGAGTCAGTTTCCCGGTCAATACATTGCACACAGCAGCACTGTAACAATGAACTGTTATTTATATCTTACCAAGACTTGAGATGGGTGGCATTTTTCGGACACATGTACCTGTTGAAAATGATAGGGAATGATATTACATGCCATTGCCAGGGTTCAGAAACTTTGCTATCCCGCAGAGCCTGCATGTGCATTTCTGTGGTGAAGCTAATATATGCATGGCAGAGGTCTGCTAAGGGAGCTGTTAGTATTTCATTTTGGATGGATCCAAACGCCAGTTGATGCGATAAAAGCCTTGGAGTTGGGCCTACAATCTTTGTGTATGACAGCAATCAGAAATCGCTGTGAATCCCTGTGCCCAACATTTAATTGCATAATACAGCCTCATCCACACCTACTTTGATTTCTAATCGTTTGTTTGAGGCCCAGACCCATCATATGTAAATAATACATTTTTATAATGCAAATCAGAAATAAAACTGTATGCCTATGCATGTGCTTGTTGTCTTGCTTCTCTTTTTTGTGTATGTATTTCATGTTTAAATCTTTTTTTTTTTTGATATAAAGTAGTAGAAGCTGGAACTACATGCATGCTGATATATTTCCGTAAAGTTATACGGCGTGAAGCAGAATTCATATTAAAGGACGCCTCTATTTTCATGGTAATGCTTTAAGGTGACGCTAATGCTAACCATATATCGTGCCCATGTAGGTAGCCATATCACAATGGTTTCTGATCCTAACCCTAAATGTTGTAGTTTTGGAGAAATGGCCCCGAAACCATTCTGAGACCTTTAACGAACAGCACTAATTCACAAACGATGGAGCTAAACTAGTCACACAAATCCATCAAAAGGCTTATCTATAGCAGGTCAAGACTACAAGCCATGAATATTTCAGATCACAAAGTGTAATAGTTTTGAAGAAATGGCCCAGAAACACTTCTCAGACCTTTAATGAACATAAGTAATTAACTGACAAAGGAGAATAACGAGCAACAAAACCATCAAAAGGTAACTGTATTAGGTAAGGATAACAAGCCATAAAATTTCAGATTGCTAAGTGTAACAGTTTTGGAGAAATGGCCGGAAACCATTCTGAGACCTTTAAGGAATATCACTAATTAACTAACGAAGAAGAAGAAGAATTATCCACAGAAAACCATCAAAAGGCACATCTGGCAGGTAAGAAATACACCACAATTTCAGATTGCTGAGTGTAATACTTTTGGAGAAATGGCCTGGAAATGATGCAGGGACAGACAGATGACGGTCATTACCGTATCTCCACCCCCACCACCCACTTCAGGGACAGGAGATAATAATCACTGTTTTGCAAGTTTGAGCACCAATTGTTAGTTGAAGAATCACATTTGTCAAAATTTTAACTTCAAAGTACATGTAGTACGAAATTGAAACTGTACAGTATATATTTTTTTTTAATCCAAAAGTGACTCCCTGTAAAATATGTTGAACTTCATTTCAGTGAGTTTGAGACTGATCAGATCATTGAATAAGGAGACCTTTACCATCACTGCCACCTTAAGAGGAAAGAGTTACAATGTAAAGGCTACATGTAAATGTGCTGTGTCTTGCAAGTCTCTCATCTTAACCATGTCATTTTACATGTTTCATATATGTATTTCCAGACATATCAAACAAAAGATGTCACACGCGGACAAACAAGCAAATGATACAAAAGGTATGGACACTTATTATAATCTATCACCAACGACAACTGGACAGCAAACAGCTTCTAAGGACTTCATTAAAACAACTAATGACCTTACCCACATGCACAGCCCCCCAAAGCCACATACAATATCAAGCAGCCAGTCACATGGAGATCCTAATCTCCAAAGACAAAAGAGTGACAACTACAACCAGCCAGCAACAGGGACCATGACACAATGTGAAGACAGTACCAAAAATTCTGCTTACACAGAGCTCCAACTGGCTCCTGACATTCCAGAATACACTGAGATACATCACTATGAGCCTATCACCACAAACCATGACCCCACACTAGCTTGATCCATCCATGAAATCTCAGGGCAATACATGGAGGTCAAATGAGACAGAGGAGGAAAACAATGGAGAATATACCCTGATGACAGACAATCCAATTTACACATAAGGGGCTGCTGCAACATTCTGTTAAATATACATATGCCTCTCCCTCAATGAACAGTTGCCAGCATGAAAAAAAGTGGCCCATGGGCCTATTATGCTCTGTAATCAGATGACCATCACAAATAATATATTTTTTGAATGTAACACCTCTGTGACCTTCAGAGAGTAGTCAGTGTTGCCAACTCTTATGGAATTCCCGTAAGTTGTACGGAATATCAGGTATCTACACAGTAAGCATACATCACACTGATCAAGAACAAAACCTTACAGATTTTACAAAAGATGCCACGGGAAAAAAATTAAAATTTAGCATATAATTGAGATGATGGATATCATGTCCTAGTTATATACAATAAGATCATGTCAATTAATTATTATTGATAATTTGTTTGCTGTCTCTCTAAAATTAAAAAAAAATTATAAAGGAAAAATTGATTTTATATTATCGTATGATTTTCAGATTCTGCACAAGAAATGGCAAAGTTTCAACCTTAAAAAAAACCTGCAAAACTTAAAAAATAATGCACCAAATGGCTCCATTTCAGTTACATTTTCAATGTCTGCCCTGCCCCCCTCCCGCACCCCCCACCCCCGGTTGGTCACTGCACTCTGTCGCTGAATCTTACTGATTTACAACATTCTAGGATTGGCAACACTGACTAGTTCAAAATCATCCATATTGCACAATGTCAAATTTCTATATGAAAAACATTTGTGGTACATTTAGTATTATTTGCTGTATTCTTTATAAACATATTGAGCTTTAGTGTCCTTTATTACTTAAGTTCTTAATGACCTCAAAAAATATGTCAAAGTCACCCAAAACTGTACATATTTGATGACTGGTCTAATGCACATTTCAAGAAAATTTTGTAACTCCATCTCAAGTTATCACAATAATAAATTTAAAATATTTTTAATACCTACATGTACATGTATGACTTTAGTTCCAATTAGTACCAACAGTCATGCCACCATGACTCCACACACAGACTTTGGTAGGCATGATGTCCCTGTAATGGTATACAGATATATGTAAACAAGTTATGATGTTATGACCATCATGAAAAAGAAAAAAATCCTGAAACGCATTGACCTTAAGAGAATAGGTGAAGGTTATCCATTTGATGCAATACAAACTTCCACATATATACCTTTATATTGCATTGAGTATCATTAGCCTTATCCAATTTATAATATTTTTAATTTAATGTGTTTTCAACAAGTTTTGGTCCGTACATGTATTTTGCATAATACATGTACTCTTGGTGGCATCCCAAAATTTAGTCAATGACACATTTTCCTGTTTTGGTTGATCAACATTTCTACCAAGAAGTGATGTTCCGTTAAAAAAAAAAACACACACTCACAAACACACACGGAATAGAAACTCTTCCAAAAGGGCAGTCTCAAAATATTCAATGACAGACCAAGAGAACAGAATAGCATTCATAGAATGGATTAACCTCGGCACTCAAAATCTGTTTAGTTCCTCAATTCTGCAATTTGTTTCCTTGTTTGTTTGTTTGTTAATTTGTTTGTTTGTTTGTTTTTTTTCTAGTTTTGAGACTTTGCAGTAGAACACTTTACATACAATTCCCATAATGTTGTCTATGAAATGAAAGAACAATTTTGGATGTGTTCTTGGGGGTAAGTTCTGGTTGCAAGATTCAAGATTCACTTATTCCAACAATACAGTAAACAATGCTTTTTTTGAAGATAATACATTTGGTTGAAAACTATCTAGTACTGGTATTGTTGAGGAAACTATCCTTACGCTGTTTACAGCTGCTATCAGGATAGCCACCTTTACAATTCAACAGAATATTAAAGTTTCATAAAGAGTGTATAAATACAAAGAGGAAGCTGGTTTTAAATAGAAACCTAGTCCATCATAAGATGCATCTCTGACAAAATTTGGTGAAGCTGTGGTCAATATTTGTTGAGATATCAGGGTAATGTCATCAAGGTTGAGGCCACTCAGACAGCCTTCAAATAGATACATCAAAAGATTTGTAAAAAGTTTAAAAATAATCAGAGAAGACTAGTTTTCAATAGGATCTTGGTCCATCATAAGGCTCTTTTCTAACAAAAATTTGGTAAAGCTACAGTGAATATTTTTTGAGATATTATGGTAATATTTTCCCCTTGTGTGTCACTCAGACCTTAGACTTAAAATAAATACTTTTAGAGTCTCATAAAAAGTGTTAAAACCATAAGCGGACACTGATTTTAGACAGGAACGTGGTCTATTATCAGGTGCATCTCTGACAAAAATTTGGTACAGCTACAGTGAATATGTTTTGAGATATCACAGTGATGTCGACAAACAGACAGACATATCAATATAGAATACACTGCTAAGAATGCACTTATATCATATAAAATCCAATATCTCAATCACTAAAAAGATGGAAAACACTAAGACTTGATGAAGGGAATGGTCTGGGGGAACCCTTCAGCACCGTTATCCCCCGACATGTTTTGGTCCTCCTGCACCTTCATCATGGTGTGGGGAAACTCAACTTTTATTCACTTTTTAAATTACACTTATAAGGTACCTGTATCTAAAAGAGGTGCAAAATGTTAGTGCTACACATGCGTAAATCATTATGACGTCATATGTAGAACGTCCTGTCATCTCTATATTGCCATCACTGGAATAAAAATGCCTGTTTTTTATGAGTTCCTTTGTTTCTGTTATTGATACTGGCTTGTACCTTGGATTTCTCTCTCTTAAGTATAAGTTCACTATAAGAGTCCATTGGCTGTGTGAGTAATATTCTTTCATAATATACTGAATTTAATGTGTTTTCAACATACGTTGGTCCGTACATGTATCTTACATAATTCTCTGTCACACTACCAAATTTAATGAGACCTTTTCCTGTTTTGCCTGATCAACATTTACACCAAGTTATGTGATGTTCCACAACCCTCCCCCCTCTGCCCCCCAAAAAACAAAATTCTTCAAAAAAGGCAATCTCAAAATGTTCACATTTTGACCCATACAATGTACATGTATATTATATGCTTAGCGGGGGCACCATCAAGATCAAGCTCAACCAAGATTTGCATACTCTTTGTAAGTCTTTAAAGTTACGTGGGGTTAATTTGAAAACTGTGGTCTGTATCATGTTCACAAGCAAAAGTTTATTAACAGACAAAAATGGAAGCAGGATGGAAAGAACGGTGGGTAGACAGATATGAGTGATGCTATTTTGTTTTTTGAAAAGATAATTGTATCGTTTAAAAAAATCATGGTTTATAAATGCATGGATGAACTGACCCACCCCTATATCCATGCATGAGGTTAGCATTTTACCATGCACTGCAAGTTACAACTTGATGTGGGTTTATGAGCACATCATTGATATGCATCAGACAATGAACCTGATTTTTTTCTCCAATTCTTCTAATGTTAAGGACTACAACAAATGTAAATATCAAACTATGACTACATGTACAACTTAGATGACCCATAGACTCTTCATACAACCTACTTTGCAGGTATGGTGTACTCGTCCATGATCTTGAGGTCAGTGTGCCATCAAACAGGAACATCTGAATGTCCTCCATGCTACCCCAGCCAGTACACCTTATTGTACGTGATGTCCTTTGCATGGCCACCAACAGCTACAGCTTACCTTACCTTAGTGGATCTGGTATAGCAAGGCATCTGAAAGTATAGAAAAAGGCCGTCTTGCTAATTCACACTTGATGATAAAACATATAAATAGATAAATGTATGGCAAGCCGTTTTAACATTTACTCAGATTTATGGATATCCATAAACCAATTTTGCATGTCCAAAAATGATTATTTCATATCCAAAATTGATTTATGGAAATCCAAAATTCAATTTTGGATATCAATACATGGATATGATTTTTTATATCCAAAAATCATTTATTGAAATCAATAAATAAATTCTTGATATCAAAAATTATTTTTGGATATCCATAAATAATTATTGATATCAAGAGTTCAATTTTTGATATCCAAAATTCAATTTTGAATATCCATAAATCTGATTAAATGTTAAAACAGTTTGCCATATAAATGTAAAGCCAGCTATCCATCCTTCCCCCTAAAACTGACCGAAGCCGCAGGATCTCAAGAAGGTTCATGAACATATGGGGGGGGGGGGATCATACAAATCAGCTATTATTTTCCCTATATTACTACAAATACTTATTCATTTAATTTCACAACATCTTGCCATTACAAGCAAGAACTTGCACTTTACTATTTAACTGCCATTTTTTCACATTCTTACATTCTTTAAATTCGATTGGGTTGTCTTTACCAAATGTAAGACAAGTAGTCGCCATCACAAAAAAAGTCCAGGAATTTAAGGCTGTGAAAACATCCTTAAGAGTTTCCTGTTGACAAATTCATTGAATTTTCAAAGTTTTATGTTAAATGTGACAATATTGATAACTTAAACTATACAGGTTTAGATATGCATGTAGATGGTAATTGACCCCTCTCCTTCCCTACCAGGAGAACAGAATTATTGAATGAAAAATTGCTGTACCTTTTTTTTAAAAATTTCAGATACAATGGTTAATATGCTTAAAGAATTAATGTTTTATTGGTCCCATTGTCTGTACAAAATCATCACAATAATTTTGTTACACAGTCTCTATCACTGCAAAGCTTTATCAGTTTGTATATACAGTTAAGCCTGTCTAAAACTTAACAGCCAAACGCATTTTTTGTGTTGCAAAGTGTTGTACTGGGGTTTGTATAGGTTGTAAAAGGTTTGCAAAAGGTTGACATAAGGTTTGTAAAAATTTGACAAAGGGTTTCAAATGGTTGAAACGGTTGCAAACCATTTCAACATTTTCATCAATAAGCTTGAGAAAGTGTGTGAAATGGCTGTTAACCATTCCAGAAAGGTTTTCAAGTGTTTAAACCACCTGCCAGTGTATAACTGTAGTAGAAAGTGACTGAGGCATTATGTTCAGTCCCAGTGATTGTAAAATAACACTAAAAGCCCAGAAAACATCTTAAAGCAAACTTTCTTCTTTAATTTAGTCGTATGGTATCTTATTTAAGACTCTTAAGATGGTCTAAGATCTTTTTCCTGCCCAGCCAGAAAAAGAGAAAGTGAGTAAGACCCAGTAAGAGGAAATCAAGTCATGCTATGACCATGAGGGAAAGGAGCAGAGGCAGTCAGTCAATTTTCAGACCATGTAAGACCTTCAGTGGCTGCCTCATTAGCATAATGAGATGATAAGAGTATATTCAGACTTGGAAAGACATTTGGCAGCTGGCTCATTAGCAAAAGAGAAAGGCCAGGGGGTGACAAAACTATTGTAAGATCTGGTAAGATATTTTGGGGTAAGGGTAATTAACACAAGTAACATGATAAGATATTTATATAACAAGACCTTGTAATATATAGGCACTAGGATATCCACAAAGTGTCACAAAACAGTATACTCTATGCATGCACTATCTTACTGAGCAGCATGTCCACTGATTTTTCATTCTCTGTCCTCCTTTTCAAAATCAACTCAGAATCCAGACCATGATATATCTACCTAGCTAGAGATACACATGTACAGTACATACTCTCACTCATGTATGTTGTACCCACAAACTTAAGCTCACCTGGCCACTATAGTGGACAGTGTATTCACAAGGCCATCACTGATGGAGGGCAATGTGTGGAAAGTTTAAACAAACAATACTTGTGGTCCAAGAACTGTGACAGTACATATATATATGCAGCCATCCATTATAGCCTATCAGCTACATTGTACTCTGATGGGCAGGTCTATAAACCTAAGGCATCAAAGTGTTTGTTCTTTTTAAATATGCACCTTGCACATAAAGTAGACTGCTTTTATCAATTGAGGTTGATGATTGCTATCCAGGCAAGTTTCACCTGCCGTTAACCCAGGACAATAAAGGGGACCCATCTACAATGCATGTATATATACAGACAGGTGGAGAGTAAGAGAAAATGAAGAAACAACCATGATTTTAAACATTCAAATTTTCATTGCCTGCATAGCTGTCTCACTTCTAATACACCAGCTGAGGCACAAAAAGATATCAAGACTGAAAGACAAATGCATGGATAAATACAATTAATTTCTATTACTGCTTTTATTCATCACAAAACCTTTCCTTTATATGATGCTTTTGAAATTTGTAGTGCTTACATGTTGTGATTTGCATCTGACTCTAGATATGAGCTGGTCCAATTTTGTGCTTTATATTGCATTTGTATGTACAACATGCAATACTGTGTGTATGGCTGTTCAAAAGATGCATGTACATACACAAACAAAGATGGAGAACTTCAAAGTAAAAGCAATTAAGCATGTATGCTTTGCTAAACTAATACTGGCTTAATTACATGCAGTCAGCAGTTCACTGGTAAAAAACAGCACCTTACATTGCACCGTCACCTCTTTTTCTCTCTATCTGTCTGTCTAGTGAAAACAGTTGGGGGGGGGGGGGGGGGGGGGGGGTAAGGGGTTTTCCAGTATGGCATACTGGGCATTTTTATTGGATGTACTTATGTACTGGAAGCCTTTTTATTTTCTGTACTGTGTAACAACCATTATTTGTACATTTTCTTACTTTCTGCACCTTGTACCAAGGCAAAGTTATTACTAGTACCAGCATATATATACTAGCCCCCCCCCCCCCCCCCCAGTGTACCTTCCACAACATGTCTTTGTTTATTTTAAATTATGCTGTTTGAACAACACACCGGGGAATGTAATATAATGTAATAGAACTACACCTGGTTACATCTGGATGTGGCAGCAACTTAACAATTTGCTGGTCAGTGACAAAGAGATCAACCACCACTGGAAAGCAGCCCATGATGTCATGGTTGAACCTGTGCCACCTACACCAAAATACATGTACACACTGACAAAAGTGTCTGATTGGGAGAGATCAGAGCAGCATAGCAGAAGTTTACATGTTAGGATTCTGGATGTTTCAACAGAAATAAATGGAGCATTACGTCGCCACACGAAAGTTCCCATGTCAAAGAAAAGCATATTTTACAGGTCTGGGGTGACAGAACAAAAGCAAGATCTTACAAAACAAGTTTGTAAAGCATAGATGCAACAACCCCCAAAATTCTGTGGTTATTAAGCGGTAACCAAATTCAGTAATGTGGCTTTGTGACCTTGGGAATTGAGTCAAGGTCACCCATTTCACAACTTGATCTGGATCTTCTACTGCTTATATTACTTGTTATTCTGGGTGTCTCCCATGATAGTGACATGACTGTGTCTTAATGAGGGTCTCCTAAGCGATATCAATATTAATAATTTTGTATATTGATGTTTTTTTTTCCCGGATTGGCTGAAGAAAGGTATTTTAAGTATCTTTGAATCAACCAAAACAAGTACATGTACATACATAGGGGCCATTCAACCTTATCAGCATTTTAACATTAGTACACAAAGTATGCAACGGGGGGGGGGGGGGGGGGGGGGGGGGGGTCAAGACCAATGTACAGTTTCACTTATTATTGAAAATATTGATAATTTTTTTTTTATCAAAATCAGCATTTTTGCAGGCTGTCCTCCACATTCAATAGAGCGGTAGTTTGGGGCACACAAATGCCAATTTAAAAACTGCAATACTTTTACACATCCACAAAATACATCATTGTATGTGGTGTGATGAAAGCTATCATGATGTTTAATCTGCCACTGCAAAAAAAAATGTATATATACAAATGTTGCTTTTTCATAAGTTTTTTAAAAAAGAAGAGGATTTGTTCAGCCTTTCCACTCATGTTTGTATGAGATCCTTTCACTATCAACAAAGAGATACATTTTGTCATGCAAGGAAATTTAACCAAGTTAAGTCACATCATATGTAACAAAATTATGGTCTCAGCATTTCTGGACAGTGTTTCTGGCAAACTTGTGCAACTACATGTGGCATATTTAAAGCTTTTTTGGCATGTAAATAGTGTGAATATATTCTTATACAATGGGGGAAATGGAGGCCCATTGTGTTAAATGTAAAATGATCCTTTATATTAACACATAATGATTTAGACTAATCATGTATTATATATGATATCAAGTCAAATTCACATGTTGAAATATTTTACAGAACATTCATCATTCAATAATTTTTAATGTAAAAAAGCTCATAATCACCATGCAAACAAACCCTGTTTAGGGAAATGCATGTGTGGGTTCAGTGTGGTTACAATATGGTTCTGCCTCAGCTAACTGGCTGTAGATCTGAATTTTAGTTAGACAGGGTCCACTGAATGTGCACATTAGTCTCAAAATGTGCTTAACTGAGGCTGGTGGAATGAAGTGGTGCAGAGGTAGACAACTCCCATAGGATCATTGCCTCAGCACTGGACAAGCATGTTTGCACAACTGTGTGTGTGTGGGGGGGGGGGGGGTAGAGTAGGCTTGCAGGATTCAACTAGAAAAGATTTGCTTCACAGCAATTCTGTCTGGGTGCCTTCAAAATGAAAACAGTTTGAAATGCTGCACTTTGCCATAGTTTAACATAATCTAAATTTCATGTATTAGCCTAACTTTTATAAATTAAAATGCTACAGCTTTTGTTCTTGGTTCATTGAATGTGGCCATGTTACAAACTTAGAAAGTAAAGTCTGAATAAAAGTACTTTCTATAACAGTTTTGAAGTTATTCAACATTTTAATTTTGTGTATTTGCCTGATTTGCATAAATTAAAAGCCTACATGACTTTGGTTTATGTTCCCTTGAATGGGGCTATGCCACAAAGTAGGAATGGCACCTTTATAATAGTTTTGAAGCTTTTCAAGATTTATATTTTACATATTCATGGTTCATTGCATGTGGCTTTTCCACAAATGTATAAATTAAAGTTGGAATGACACATCTCTATGTATAGTTTTGGAGATATTAGACTTTTAAATTTTTTAGTGGTCCTTATTGGCACAATTTGAAATTCTACAACCAATATATACTGTTCATTATGTTGGCAAGTGTCACAAACATATATGTGCACATTGAAATTTTGAGTCTGTCTGCAACGGTTTGGAAGACATGGAGCTTTTAAAATTTTACTTCCCCCGAATTTGCATAATTTTAAACATCATGTCTATTTCAAATGAGAAGCGCAATTTCACTGGTTAGGTCAGTCACCATGCCAAGTTTGGTGGTTTTCGCAAGAATTGGGTTGGAGAAAAACTCCTGACCAACTTGGGTCGGTTGGGGGGGGGGGGGGGGGGGGGGGGAGAGGAGACAGAGAGAGTGCTTACTTATACAGTAAAACCTCTCTACAGTGGGCACCCTTGGGACCAGAGAAAAGTGCCCACTGCTCAGAGGTTCAGCCCTGCTGGGCAGTATGGATGAGAACTTTGTGAATTCATTTAATTTCGTGGTGTTCTTTGCTTATTTCACTGATGCTTCAAAACTGTGAAAATTAAAACTCTATGAAATATATTTTTAAGATGGCATTGACAGGAATTATAGCAAAAATATTGAATTTAAAGTTTCAGTGAAAGGTCTAAACTTCAAAAACCGTGACAATTAATGTTCGTGAAAATATATGTATTCATGTACATATACATTATTCATACATGCACATGTACATTAGATTAGGTTAGATTAGATAATTACGGCTTGGTAGGAAATGTTATTCCATGTAAGCCGCTCACAGTTCATTACACAATTGTCATATTGGGTTTAAGAGGATGATCTAGTGCTCTATAAGTATACAAAACTGACAAAATATGTATACATGTTCAGTGTATACATATTATAATTCAAGGGGATGTGAATACATGCAATACAAAACTGTCTTTGTTCCTTTATTACCTAAACAAATCTTTAACAGATGCTGTCATGAAACTATGTACATGTACAGGTACCTGTGAACTGACACAAGCACTATTCTTTCGCAGTACTGGCTATGAAGAACAGGCTTCATCTCACTGGTTACAAGAAAATGAATGAAAGTGTCCACACTGAGATGACACAAATCCACACAGTTTCAAAATTCACAAAGTTGTGTGAACAGTCATTGAGGACTGGAAGACCATACTTTGATGGGTCTAGCCAACTCAGCATGTAGTCTATTTTCAATAGTGGGCTACACTCAGGCTTGTTCTGCCTAGAAGTCCAATGCCTGTGTTCCCTTGGGACTGATAAGCCAGCAGACTCATAGCCTCAGGCAAAAAAGGGGACCAGCTAAGACACCAGTCTCAAGAATGGTGCACTAAAAGCTCTACTACTAGAGGGAACTATAGTCTGCCTTGTACATATTGCAGCATGGAGCAGGTCTGTTCTTGCATGAACAGGCAAGAACAGAAAGAGATTCCCTGTATTTTATTGACTACATTACACAGTTGTTGGGAGTGGTCCCCCCCCCCATCCCATTTGCTACAAATCCCAAATCTTCCAACCAACCCCCCCCCCCCCCCAGCATGCATGGATAGAAGGCTGCCTATGAGACTCTGTGTCTCCATGGCAACAAAGGACAGTGTGGTAGATATTAAAGCAGATAGCCACAGAAATGTTACCATGTGTACCCACAAATGCACAAAACCATTCCTTGTGGCTTAAAAACTCTAGTTTTTTTAACTTCAGAACATCAAACATAACCATACTTGGCTTGTTTGGGTGTGGAGTCCCATGCGGCTTTCCATATTTGGGGCCTAGTAAGTGGATTGTGCTAATTTGTTTTTAAATTTAGAGATAGAGATTTTCAAAGTAGTCAGAACAATGAAAGTGACTAGTCTGAACTGGCCCTTTCTTTTCTCCATGGCTAATGGTTTCCTGTTCCCTATGAGTGACCCTTGTCAGTAACTCACCTGATTGCCAGGACTAATGACAGTGCAATGACATGGTTCATTGTCGTGCCTACGTTAACAAACTCCATGGGATCAGGGTTGCTGAAATTCTTCAGTGACCATGTAAACAAATGTTTGGAGCTCAGTTTTCTCATATAAGTTTTATGTTCACACATCTGAGGTTTTTGAGAACATGTAGTTTAAGTATCAAACTATCCAAAAATAGTGGAATGTGATTAGATGTTATCCAAAGGTGCTGGCTACAGATCTGCCACCTTAAAAGGAGGACAGAGAAAGGAAAATCAAAGGATATGTTGGTCAGTAGGATAGTACAAAGATACAGCATACTGCTTTGTGACAGTTTGTAGATATATGCTTACATTGTAGATAGGTCCACTTCATTTCCCCGGGTTAAGGTAGAGCGAAACTTGCCTGCATAGCAATCTTCAACCTCAATTAATAAAAACAGAGTCGTCTTTGTGTGCAAGGTGTGTGTTTAAAAAGAATGAACACTTTGATGTCTTTCGTATATAGGCCTGCCCATCAGAGTACATACTGTTAGGCTGTGATGGATGACTGCATGTACATGTGCTATCACAGTTCTTGGACCACAAGTACTGTTTGTTTTAACTTTCAACACATTGCCCTACATCAGAGATGAGCTTGTGACTGTGCTGTCCATTATAGTGGCCAGGGGAGGTTATTCTGTAAAGTTTGTGGGTACAACATAAATAAGTGGGAATATTTATACATGTAATTTACATTATGGTGTAGACCCTGATTTGACTTAAAAGGAGGACAGAAAATGAAAAAGCAGTGGATATGTTGCTCAGTACAGCATACTGTTTTGTGACACTTGGTGTGCACTTGGTGTGATATCCTAGCTCTTACATCTTACAAGGTCTTGTTATATCTGATCATGTTACTTGTGTTAAGTATTCTACTCCCAAAACATCTTACCAGATCTTATAATAGTTTTGTCACTTGCAGGCCTTTCTTTTATGCTAATGAACCAGCTGCCAAATGTCTTTCCAAGTCAGAATATACTCTTATCATCTCATTATGCTAATGAGGCAGCCACTGAAGGTCTTACATGGTCTGAAAATTGACTGACTGCCTCTGCTCCTTTCCCTCATGGTCATAGCATGACTTGATTTCCTCTTACTGGGTCTTACTCACTTTCTCTTTTTCTGGCTGGGCAGGAAAAAGATCTTAGACCATCTTAAGAGTCTTAAATAAGATACCATAAGACTAAATTAAAGAAGAAAGTTTGCTTTAAGATGTTTTCTGGGCTTTTAGTGTAAGTAGTTGCAGCTAGACCACCTGTACAAACTGAAGGGAAATCCTAACAAGTATAGCAACAATGGACATCCTGCACCAGAAATGTAAAACAAACCCCATGATGACACCTAGTCCTCACTTTGAAAGTCTCCAAACAATAAAGCTCTATTTCACTGCCAACTCTGAGTCAATATTTCAACATAATGGGTCAGGTTTGTGACATTTGAGTAAATGTGTACTCAGGCATGTCAGAAATGCAAGTCTTTAGCATTTAAGTCAAAAACGTGTTATCAAAACATAATTTTTCTTATAACCAGATTTTAAATACAATTAGGCAAACTTGTAACTGTCGTACATGTAGGTACCTGCTATTGATAGCCCCTGGGGGTTTAACCTGACAGAAAACATGTAAGCCTGGAATGTCTGAAAGTAAATATTAAAGCAAAATGGTGCCAAACAATATAATTCAGTAGCAAAACAGGCAAATCTAAAATCTGTAAAATTATTGCAGCCAAACTTTCTAACAATCTTTGGATATTAACAGCAAAATTTGTAGGGCGAATCATAAAACAATAAAACTCATTAGTTTTTAAGTCATGGGAATGCAATCAAAATATAATTTTTCTTAATGAGATATCAAGTACAATTAGGCAAGCTTTTAACTGTTGTAGACCACTGCCTGCTACTGATAGCCCCTGGGGGTTTAACCTAACAGAAAACAAGCTAGCCCTAAAATGTCTGAAAGGTGAATATTAAACAGAACAATGCGTAAGGATAAAATTAAGTAGCAAAACAGGCAAGTCTAAAATCTTTAAAATTATTTAAGTTAAACTTTCTAACCATCTCTGGATATTAACAGCAAAATGTGAAGAAATATTTGATCAAAAGTATGTCCTTAAATCCTCTTGACTCAAGTTTATTGTAAATAAATTTGGTTCTAGATGCAAAGTCCTGGAATTTTAAACAAATATGACCAAATCTGATAACTTGTGACAAAAGATTCAGAATCTCTCTTTATTCTTGACCAATCAATACATACGTAAAAATATAAACAACTGAATAAAACATAAACAAATAGGCCAAAGGGGCTCATATTAAAGCATCTGAGATGTTGCTATCATAAGAGCCCCTACATGTATATGATTAGAACAAATGATATCAATACAGTAAAATTAACACGAGCTATTACATTTGTAATATATCATCTGCTATTTTGTTTACAAGGTGACACAAAGTTGTCAATCATCTTAAATGAATTAAATGAAAACAAAAACATCCACATTCATATATGTACGTTATTCTAAGTTAGACTGACAAGTGAAGCAGTTTATGCAGTGCAGATATTTTGATAGTCATTTAAGAATATGATTTTTATGTACCTAATGAAACCCAGGAGACAATGTGTTTCTATTTTTTCCACAGTGTTTACATTTGTATTGTTGATAACAATGGGATTGTGGTATCTCAAGCTATGGTGTGCATATGTCCTACTTACTCGATTAATAAAAAGCCTTTTACAATGCCTTGTGTTATGGTTGTGTGCTACAGTGCATGGAACAAAAGGACATGATAGGAGTTATTTAGGCAGATTATTGTAGACAAATTTAAAATAAAACTTGAGTTCAGAAAGCGTAAAAATGTCTGTAGCTTGAAGGGCCAAAATTTAAAAAATTTAAACATCTATCAACAAAACCCCATTCCAAATAGTCAAAGGATTTTTCAAAGTCTATTGAAACTAAGACAGCTGGTAGGTTGTCCTCTTCTGCATGATCAACTATAGTCAGAATTATACTTATGTTCTGTCCAATATACCGGTCTTTCATAAAACCTGTTTGATTATCATGAATTATGAATGTAAGTGCCTTCTTTAATCTTGCTGCAATTGCTTTTGTAGCCAATTTGTAATCTTGGTTTAATAATGATATTGGTCTCCAATTCCGAAGATCCAACACGCCTTTTTCTTTTTTGAGGTAACAGAGAGATAATCCCATGTCGTTGCATAATAGAAAGTTTCTTGTTATCATATGAATTGTTAATAGCATTTAAAAGCAAGTGTTTTATATCTGTCCAGAAAACCTTATAGAACTCTGCCTGTAGGCCATCTGAGCCAGGTGACTTGTTATTTTGTGTGCTTTTTAATGCTAAGAGAAGTTCACTTTCAGTAATTTTGCCTTCACACTGTAGCTTTTCTTCCTCTGACAGTTTTGGTATACTGTCATTATCTGGGCAGAAATCATATTCTTCACTTGTTAGTGTGTCAATTCCTTTTTTTTTTTATACAGTTGCGAATAAAATGTTTTCATTTGTTCTAAAATATCTTGGGGATCAGTTACTATTTGGTTTTGCATTCGTAAACTGTTAACTTTTTTATTATTGTAATTCCTTTTCTCCAAGTTAAAAAATATTTGGAAGGTTTTTTGCCCTCTTCATACCATTTGCTCTTGCATCGCATGATTGCCCCTTTTGTTATATATTCATATTCTTTTTCTAAATCATTTTTTAGTTCGTGAATTTTTAAATCTAAGTCAGTATTGCTATTCTCCATAAACTCGCTTTCTAGTTCTTTTAATTTACTTTCTAAAGATTCTATTTTGGTTTGGCGTTGTTTTTTCTTTCTGGAAGAATACTGAATTCTGGCCACTCTGATTTCCATTTTTATCATTTCCCATAGCATTACATCATCTAAATATTTGTTTAATGTACAAACATCTTTTATTATATTTTTAATATATTCAGCGTAGTCAAGTTCTTGTAGTAACGAAGTGTTTAATTTCCAAAAACCAGGCCCCCTTTTGTTTGGATTTGTATCTATCACCAGGGACGTGCTATAGATGGACTGCCAACGGGAGCGCTAATCCCTTTAGTGGTAAACTGGACGTGACGACTACAAAGCGTGTTCATTAGCGCCGCTCAAGTTAATCCCCCCTGCCCAGTCCGATTGTTGTTCCATCTATGTTTCCGCATTCGGTTGTATCGGGTTACTTACATCAGGCTTACATCGGGTGTGCTATTGTACAAAGTTAAAAAAACGGAGAGTTTTATGCATGCACAACCAGTCTCATCATTTGAATCAGAACCGTGCGAGTCCATCGATGTGTTTTTCCTTGAAATCGGTCCATAAAAGGGAAAGTTTTTGCATTTTTTCTGTCCAATATGATGAAAAGTTAGACAACTTGCGTGCGTAATAACTCCTTACGCCGTAATCAGCAATCAAAAATGTAGTTTTAGATGGATAGTGTATGCCGGTAGGATCATGATGGTGGTTTCATTTCTTGTAGCTGATTCCGGCGTAACACTAAATTTTGACTTTAAAATGTGGAACACCGTGAAAATTTTTTTACACATTTCAGTCCGTGACACGATTATTTTTGCCTTTCATCGCGTGACCTGGCCGCTTTTATATCAGCAGCCAGCGCGGACCGTGGAGTTGTGTTTGTTCAGCACTGAAGGTGCTCGCTCAAACACCCGATTACTTGAGCAGCGGCAACATAGATGGTACAAAGGGGGCCCCGCCGTTGGTAGTCCATCTATAGCACGTCCCTCCTATCACCAACGTTATCGCAGAGTGATCCGATCTGAAACCCGGAATTATGTCACTTTCCTTTATGAGACCATTAAGACCAAATGAAACAATGAAAAAGTCTAATCTACACTGTATCAATGTCAGATTTTTCCTTCGCCATGTAAAGGATCTTTTCTCTAGATTATTTTTCCTCCATATGTCTACTAAATCTGTTTCTTCCATCCAATCTTTTACTTATCTTTGAATTTTGCTATGTGTGACTGGATTTCCACCGTTCTTGTCAATGTTTACATCGAGAACAAAATTATGGTCCCCTACAATAATTCTATTGTCATTCGGTAAACTTTCGACTTTGTCGATAAAATCTTCATAAAATCTATTGTTATCTTCATTAGGACCGTATACATTGCCAAGGGTGTATCTATTTTCATCAATTGTAATGTCCATAATTATATGTCGTCCCTCCTCATCTTTAATAATTGCATGTATTTCAAAATTAAAATCTTTCCTAAACAGAATGCTAACCCCTCTAGCATTTTGATTCCCATGACTAAAATATATTTTATACCCTCAATCCGCATACCATCCTTTTTCCATTTTTTCTGAACTATGGACTTCCTGCAAACAAATTATAGAATATTTCTTCTTTCTAAGCCAAGTGAACACCTCTCTTCTCTTTTTAAAATCTCCTAAGCTTCTTGTGTTAAACAATATAATCCCAACAGGCATATAATTTCTGGAAACACAACTGGTTCATGTACGGCATGTATGGATCAATTTTCTTAATTGTATACATCAAAAATAAAATTAAAATGAAAAGAAAGAAAAATAAAATAAAAATATTAGATTGTAGCCTTCGTGGGGGGTGGGGGGTGGGGGTGGATGGGGATGAGGGTGGGTCTTAATCTTCTAATGCAGAGACTCCTTGAAATACCCTGATAGTCATAATTATAAAACCTTCAAACCAATGTAGTTTAAATGCAAACCGTCAGCCACTATCAGTTGCCTACGGTAGGCCATATAAGGGAAAAAGTTACCGCTTACCTCAGTTCCAATAACATACTCTTACTGGTTTCTCTACTAGATGAGTAAGGTTCCATTCTTTTATAAATTATGCACATTTGATTCTTACTAATAGACCTAACTTTGAATCTGATTAGAACGTATATGTTTAGTGTACCATGTTAGTTTTAGGCCTATTTTGATTGCAATATAACACGCAGTCTTAAGTAGGGCTACTTCTACCCAGTATGGTGTTCAGATAAAATTCCTAAAATTTAAAATGACCTGTTGACCGTCAGCCGCTGTTGTTCGCCATCAGCCACAACAAGTTGCCTACGGTGAACCTCGCATTGTCCGGTATCCTTATCTTTGTGTTAATGCCTTCATATGTCCTCTGCTCAAAACATTGAAAACTGTGTCTGTGATCAATAACTCAATAATCATGATCACTTTTTTTGGGGTAACATACGTTGAAATAAAGTTTATACGTAGGCCTGAATACTCTCCAGTATCTATACGTAGATCTCTGCTCTGGGTGCTATAGGTGATTAAATAAACAAAGGAGAAGTTCATGCCCTAAAATAAATTGACCTAAAACTGTTCAGTTCACCGTCAGCCACAATAAATTACCTACATGGTGTCAGAGCGTTATTTTAGGCCAGATCAGCAGCATAATTATATCATTATCTTTACTTCGGTGCCTTCACCAGTCCTGTCCACAACTAATATCCTTTGAACAGTAGCCAGTCTCATGCATGTAGGTCCACCTACATGGGAAAGGTTCATTTCCCACAATTTATTAGCCTGTAACTTTCCGTTTACCATCAGCCACAATAAGTTGCCTACCGTGAGTGTTACTTTAGGCTAAGTCAGGAGTACATCGTTATCTTTGCATCGATTGGGTCAAACTTTTCAATACTGACTTAAACAGTTGTGTAATAAATTCTGGTTGGACCGCAGGAAGTTTTCACCAACTAGAGGAGTGAGGCAAGGATGTCCATTGTCCCCATAGTGGGAATGTACAAGGAAGCCAACCATCTTGATGTATGGCATATGTATGGACAATAAAAAAAATAAAAAAAAAAAAATGTCTGTAGCTTTCAGTAACTTTAAATTTTTAAATATCTGTTTGGTACATGTATGTGCATTGTATTTGCTGCGGGTCAAACAGTGCACAGCTTTCTTCTGCAATTTTTTTATTGGTGAACATTTAAAGCCCCATAATAGTATACCATAGTTAATGTGGGGAAGAATCAAGAAATTATATATGGTAATCCTTACTTTCAGAGGTAAATGGTATGTCAATTTTTTATTATGCCTATGAAACTGGAAATTTTTGTTGACATTTTTGTTATGTGATAATTCCATGACAATTTATTATCTAAGGGAAGTCCTAAGAAGTTGAGGGTGTTGACATGCTGTACAGGGTTATCATTTATTTTTATTTCAGGTAGATTAAATTTTTTATGTGCTTGACAAAAGATCATAAATTTTGATTTGTTTACATTCAGTGAAAGTTCGTTAATCTTGAGCCACCTGTTGATTTGTTCAAGTTCATTGTTCATTAAAATTTTGACATGCAGAATTGAGATGTAAAGAGGTTGACAGAGTGGCGTCATCAGCAAAATTGAACAAATCATTTGCATTAATGATATCATTCATATAGATGATGAACAGAAGAGGGCCTAAAATAGAACCTTGAGGCACCCCTGTAGTTATTTGCAAAGGCTCAGAATTTATACCGTCAAAGTTGACAAATTGTTGTCAATTTGTTAAATAACTTTATAGCAAGTTTAGTGATATGCCATTAATTCCATAATATTGGAGTTTTTTCAATAAAATATCATGATTGAGAGTGTCAAAAGCTTTTGATAGATCGAGAAATATACATAGGGACATTTCTCCTTTGTCCATTGTTTCAATAATACTGTTAACAAGATCAACACCAGCAAACTTTGTTGAATGACTTTTTCTAAAACTATAGTGGCCTTTATAAAAGCATTCATTTTCATTAGAAAAATGGTATAATTGATTGTAAATTACTTTCTCAAAAATTTTATAGATTGTGTGTAGTAGCGAAATGGGACGATAATTGGTGGAAAGCTGCTCATTGTCTTTTTTATACAGAGGGATTATCTTTGCAATCTTTAATCTGTCCGGAAAGATGCCTGTATTTAAATTTGGATTTACAACTACAGAAAGTGGATATGCAAGAACTTCTTTCAATTGTTTGACGACTTTAATGGATATTCTACCATGACCAAAACTAGTTTTGGATTTCATTTGATCTATGATTTTTCGAGATATCCTCTGCAGTTATTTCTTTGATATGAAAATTGTGACGGTGGGTTCTGTTGAGATATTTATCAAAATTTAGATTTTTTGGTTTAGAGATGTCCTTGGAAAGATTTGGCCCAGTGTTTGTAAAAAATGTGTTAAATTGATCAGCTATTGTTGTTTTATCCTTAATAAGTTGTCCATCTATGTAGAAATACTCAAGAGAAGATTTCTTTAGTTTTGATTTATTCATGATACTGTTTATGGTTGTCCATGTTTGTCTTATATCATTTTTGAGCAATCGACAGGGCAAGGTCAAAAATGACTTAAAACCCTCCAACTGCTGACTCAAAAAGCCTGACCGGTTTCGCCAGTAGTCTGGCTCATCAGAGGCTAGTTTAATGGCTGTGCATGCATGCTCTATATAGTGGGTGTAACATACATGCGACTTACATCCAGGTGTATGTTCATATGTTCACTGATGTAACAAAGCAAAAAGTCAGGTGTGGCGTAATTGTAATGTCGGAACCCTTGGCAACGCAACGTACCAGTAGAGATCCTGCCACTACTGTGGCATTCATTGTACCAGATGGTCCCCCGCCATCGTTACGATTTTTTATAGATAATTTTTGAGAAGAGATATGGTGTCTCATGACAGCCTACCTTCTTGAGTGGGGAATATTTTTTCACAGGTCGTGATTTAGGAAACTGGTGTTTCATAAACAAGTGTCATTGTTATTTGGCAGATGAACCAGGGGGTAAAAATTTAGCATAAGACTGAACAAGGGTTCATCTACCCATAACACTGAGGCCGATCGACGGTTCTGTTGTCCCTAGTTGGTGTATCCAGTTCGTCTTTTTAGCAAGTCTAAGTTTTAGAGTCTTGCTTAGCTTTGGTGGTGTGCGTATGTATTCCAGAATTTGAATGCTTAAATCCAGTGTGCCATGGTCCAGTAGAGCAAAATGTCTCCCGAGTGGTTGGGTGCAGTCTTTCCTCTTGATATAATAGAAATGTTGCCGCATCCTGTACATTAGGCTTCTGCCTGTTTGGCCTACATACTGGTTCATGCACACCTTACATGTGAGGAGGTATATGAGGTTACTACGCTTGCATGAACCTCCTTTGCGGGTTGAATATGCACGCCCAGTGTGGGTGCTCTTAACTGTGCCAGTTTTATCTAATTTGACACAATACCTGCAGTCTTGTTTATCACAAGGATTGTTCTCAGTCACACCAGACACTGCCGGTGTGTTTTGTGGTTTTGGTGGGTATAGGATTCTGGAATGGGTGAGATCATCCTTAAGGTTCCTTGCCCTCCTGAATCCCAAGACCACTTGCTTGTTTTCCAGCACTGGTGCACTCCTGGAGGCTTGTATTGTGCCCCAGTTCCTTTGAATAATCTGTTTCAAAGGCGGCAAGGCCGGATTATACTGGGTGATAAGGATCAGCTTATCGCGTTGTTTCTTGGTTGGCTGGTCTTGTTTGTGACAGGAGTGATTTCCTGTCCAGGAGACGTACCAGGTCCAGTGTCTCCTGCGAAGTGTTGGGGGGATATCCCCGCGCCTCATTAAAATTGAGGATTTTTTTGGCATTGGATTCAAAATCCTCTACTCGGGTGCATATTCGTTTGACCTTCAGTAGTTGGCTATATGGACCTCCCTGTTTGCAGGCCACAGACCACAGTTATAAATCCTTCTATTTTTCATATTAGCATTTTTCAGTCTAAAAAATCAGCATTTTGGTATTTTAAAATTCCGTGAACGGCATTTAACAGATAAAAATGTCAGAAAAATATGGACAGATTTTTGTCATACAATTCCCAGCTCGTTAATTTGTGATAATTGAAATACGAAACAACACCTGGATGTCAGCTTTATACAGGTGTATGAACTGTGCTCTTGCCAGGGTCACATCATTGTCCTTCCCCACCATAAATTTCCCACCTGGCCTGGAAGACAGTGCACCTTTATGACCACCAATTAAGCAACTCTGCGATGCAGCAAACCTGACTTAGCTAACTTTATTTAAACAGAAGCTACAGCATGCTGAAAACACAGTATTTTCACAATTACGGACTATCTCCCTTGGGATGCGCAACCATCCAATCACAACTGTGGTCTGTAACGTTGCAATGTTTAGGGTGGGTGGAGCGGTAATGTAAGTATGTATGTGTGTCTGTTGGCTTTGTGTACAGTGAGGTGTATATGCCTTCCTGTTTTCAGCAATGCTGACGATTGTGTCTAGGAAACTGATCTCTGTGGAGGAGTATTCCATACAGAATTTGATAGTTGGGTGACACATGTTCAAATATGTCCCGAAGTCCAAAAGGTGTTGTTCCCCAAAAGTTCAGATATAGTACATGTAGATATCATCAATATATCGCCACCAGACTATAGGGTGTAGTGGGAATTTCAGTAGCCTATTTACTTCCAGGTCTAACATGAAAATGTTAGCATAGGAAGGGGCAACTTTTGTGCCCATGGCTGTGCCACTGATCTATAAGAAATGTTCCCCATTGAATTCAAAATTGTTGCCCTGTAGAACTAATCTCAACTAGAACAGACTGATTTTCCAACAGAAATCAAATGTCTCCCGGTGGAACACTTACATCTCTGAATAAGCTACAGGTGATAACAAATTACAAATGACCAAGTTTGCTTGAAAATTACAATCCTGTTTTAGCTCTCACCTAGATACATTACTCTAGCAATTTTCATCAAGTTCTTCAAGACTTATTGCAGAGAAACCAATTTCACATAAATGACCCTGTGACCTTGAAAATTAGGTGAAGGTCACCCTAATAAAATTCCAACCTTGGTCTTACCTTGATATCCAAATACAATCCCAGCCTGTGTCTTGCCAAGATACATAATCCTACCAAGTTTCATCAAATTCTTTCAAGTTCTTCAAGACTTATTGCATGGAAACCAATTTCACTTAAGTGACCCTGTGACCTTGAGAATTCATTCAAGATCACCCAAATACAATCCCTACCTAGGTCTTGCCTAGATACATAATCCTATCAAGTTTCATCAAATTCCATCAAGTTCTTCAAGACTTATCGAACGGAAACCAATTTCAATTAAGTGACCCCGTGACCTTGAGAATTCGCTCAAGGTCATCCAAATACAATCCCAACCTAGGTCTTGCCTAGATACATAATCCTACCAAGTTTCATCAAATTCCATCAAGTTCTTCAAGACTTATCGCACGGAAACCAATTTCACTTAAGTGACCCTGTGACCTTGAAAATTAGCTCAAGGTCATCCAAATACTATCCCAACCTACGTCTTGCCTAGATACATAATCCTACCAAGTTTCATCAAATTCCATCAAGTTCTTCAAGACTTATTGCATGGAAACCAATTTCACTTAAGTGACCCTGTGACCTTGAGAATTCACTCAAGATCACCCAAATACAATCCCTACCTAGGTCTTGCCAAGATACATAATCCTATCAAGTTTCATCAAATTCCATCAAGTTCTTCAAGACTTATCGAACGGAAACCAATTTCAATTAAGTGACCCCGTGACCTTGAGAATTCGCTCAAGGTCATCCAAATACAACCCAATCTACGTCTTGCCAAGATACATAATCCTACCAAGTTTCATCAAATTCCATCAAGTTCTTCATGACTTATTGCACGGAAACCAATTTCACATAAGTAACCCTGTGACCTTGAAAATGAGGTCAAGGTCATCCAAATACTATCCCAACCTACGTCTTGCCTAGATACATAATCCTACCAAGTTTCATCAAATTCCATCAACTTCTTCATGACTTATCAAACGGAAACCAATTTCAATTTTCACATAAGTGACCCTGTGACCTTGAAAATTAGGTCAAGGTCACCCAAATACAATCTCAACCTGGGTATTGCTTAGATACATAATCCTACCAAGTTTCATCAAATTCTGTCCAGTCCTTCAAGACTTATCGCACGGAAACCAAGTGTTGAGGAAAACCTGAACAACAACAACAACAACAACAACAACAACAACAACAACCACAAGAAGAAGAAGAAGAAGCGGAAGAAACGGGCACTAAAACAGTATGTCCCCCGGCTTCCACCGGGAGACATAATAGATGGATCAGTTCTGTGGTGGTTGGTTTCTTTGTTATATTATTTTTGTACTTCAAAAAAATAAAATCATAGTAAAGTGTTTTTTTTTTGCCATCCTCATATTATAAGTAGGAAAGTTTACCTTGAGGTTTTCATATTCAGGTGTGCTAGGCTTAGTCTTCCTCAGCAAATAAATTGTATTATATCCAATAGCTTCCGAAATGTTACTCTCTGGGATAGATAACTACTTCAAAGTTAAACTCATCTATTTTGTGATAGACTTGCATGCAAAACCTGTCAGTAGTGACCTGAATATCGAAGTCCAGAAACACATATCTGAAACCATCTGAATTACTACCTTCCAAAGGGATACCTTTTTCATCAATTTATCCATATACTTAAATCCAAGCCAAGTTAAATATAAATATTCAAACAATGGGGAGCAGTTGCTACCCATTGAAATGACTTTTATTTGTTGTAAAAACCAATGCTCCGCATTGAACAAAAGTATTATCCCAAAGAATTTTATAGCATCCACCAAAGATTCAACAGGGTAAGATTTTATGTTACTTCTTGAATATTTATTGTGCACCCAATTTGTTTTCTTTGAAAATGAATTAGTATTTATAGATGGTTTACCGTTATTTTTTTAACATTTTGCTTATTAATTCTAAAAGGGGCCTTTTGACTTCATCTATGGGTAGTATTGTGTACATTGTAGAAAAAATCAGAACATTTGATATTTTCTGCTTTTAAATCTTTGATTTTAGATAAAAACTTGGAAGAATTGCTAATACTCCAAAAGCAATTGATCTCACATTATCTATAAATTGCATAACGGTATTTACGGAAATGATTTCTAATTGCAACCATACACAGTGTTACTTTCTTTGATAAGTGTTTTGTTGTGCATTTTGAAGCACCAGCTATGACTCTAGATTTAAAAGGGCTTTTATGTAATTTGGGTGTCCAGAATAAAAATGGAATACAGGAGTCCTCTTCAGAAATGTTAATATTAAAATTCCTTTTCATCTCATCTTTATGTGCATCTAACAAATTATCAATGGATTGTTTTCTCTTATGTCTGAAATATTGTTTATACCAAGTTCATTTTTCAAAACATCCAGATGATACTTTTTTTTTTTTGCAGATGATCCCAAAATTATTACCTGCCTTATCAATGTTAGTGATTACAAATCTTTCTTGCAGTTTTTTTACTGCGTTTGGAACTTTAGGCTGTTTTAAATTTACCATATTGATATATATATATATACAATAGCTTTTCCGGCTATTGAAGAGAATCAATAAACTTGGACAAATATTAAACTTCAAAATCAGTGGGTCATACTGACCCAAACAGTAGGTCACCAAGTATAGTTTTATGTACTAATAATTATTGTAACCAAGTACAATTCTGACCAGGAGGCTAAATTCTCTTAGCCACTGGTGTCCAAGCTACACCCTGCCATTACAGAATCAGGTTTTTTTTTTCACATTTACAGCACTGGTGACCCAACAAAAATAGGTCAAGCTCACTAATATCATATAGCATATTAGCAGCGGACATGGTCTAATTATATCCTATAAATCTGGCATGTCAATTGTTTTTTGGAGATATGGATTTTTTTCTCTTTCAACATACTTTGGCTAATAATTTGTGTCCAACACAGATTGCACCACTACTATGATATACAACTTAGACTTTGAGCCCCTCCACAATCCCACTAAATTTCAACAAGATCTATCAAACATTAAGCATACTAGACTGGTCACAAGATTTTCATATTTTAACCAATATATTATGATGCTGTAGGTGGCACCACCAACACTGAAGTCTACCTAGATTTCCATACACTTGATAAGTTCTCTAAGTTATATGGGGCTATCTTAAAAGCTGTGGATTGTATCATGCTCACAAGTGAAAGTTCATGGACAGATGTACAGATATGAGTTATAAAACTAGACATACCTTTAATGCAAGCATTGACTGAAGGGTCCGCCCTTTGCTTGAATATTAAAGGTCATAATGACACCAAAATCTAATCAGTTCATCTTGCCAGGTAAGGTAAGCATATTGCCAAATTTGAGCAAAATACATAGAGGCATTCTGTAGATATCACATTAACGAGAATATGCACATCTGGATGGACATCCAGACGGAAATCCGGACAGATGGACAACCCGAAAACAGAAAGGGTCCCCCCTGTGGGGCGAACCCTTAAAAATCAGTGGCATTGTTGCAAACATTATAGTTCCTTCCAGCGGAAATTTATAATCAATTGATATCTGTTTATTAAGTCTGTGTGTGAATACAGACTTTTTGTTTTTTTTCAAATTCATTCTTTCTTTCTTTTCTCTATGTATGTATGTATGTATGTATGTATGTATGTATGTATGTATGTATGTATCTATCTATCTATCTATCTATCTATCTATCTATCTATCTATCTATCTATCTATCTATCTATCTATCTATCTATCTATCTATCTATCTATCTATCTATCTATCTATCTATTTCCATGTGCCAGTTTTGTGGTCAGCTTTTCTTGGACACTATTGGTCCAAAAAGTATCAGCATAGCCATAGACCTAGTAGTAAAATTGTGCATGTTGTTTCATATCTTCAAAAGTTTTCTAGATAGAGTTGCCATTCAATGCTTAATAAGTGGGTGTATTGCTAAAGCAAAATCCTATAGCATTCAAACAAATTTGAGAAGTTTAATTTGTGTTAAATTCACAGAATTTCCTTTGAATACACAGGCATCTGATAGATTGCCTCCCCCCACCAGCTGGTCAATGTTTGCCCAGCCAGGCTGTTATGCAACCAGACATAATTGACCTGTGAGAGTTTGGCCTCCTCACCTATCAGTGCAGCCTGAGACAGTGGTGCTCTGTGTTCAGTGCAGTGGGCTTATATTAGCCTTCAATCCCTAGGGATACTGGCTGTGTTGGTACAGTAAACTTGTCTGCACTGTGTAACCAAGGAGACTACAGTCTCTCCAGCAAGAGCTGAGCTATGTTGGCCTACTGGGGATCTGCAGTTAAGCCACTCACACACAAGTAGGGCTCTTTTGGGCAGCACCACATGGCCACCAGCTGTGTGTCTGGCAGGGCAAATGAGAGCATGCATGGACACATGTACAGTAAAACCTCCCTATGCTGAACACCCTTAGAACTGGAAAAAAAAGTGTTCAGTAAAGTGAGGTGTTCAGTATAGGGAGGTTTGATAGCATTGAAAGTATACATTTGGGACCGAGAAATGGTGTGCAGTATGGAGAGGTGTTCGGTATATGGAGGTGTTCAGTTAGAGAGGTTTTACTGTACCTGGTCATACAAAACTTTACTCTAGTGTTAAAAGTATGCATGAGAAGGTGAGCTGCTGTGTGAATACAAGCATGGGGCTCACCCCGTTCTTCAACACTCTACAAGGCGTAAGACAAGGAGATGTGTTGAGTCCTGCGTTATTCAATCTATTCTTAAATGATATTCCCAGCATATTGAGCCCAATAGACGGGGTTGAACTAGGAGGAAGAAACATAAATTGTTTAATGTACGCCGATGACATCGCTTTAGTATCGTCGAGCATGTCAGGACTACAGCAGAGTGTCAATAGGGTCCGTGAGTATTTCAATGAATGGGAACTTAAAGTCAATGTGGATAAGACCGCCTTCATGGTTTTCGGGTCTCAAGGTAAAATTGGCTCAGAACACCTGTCATATGGGAGCCTATCTATCAAACAAGCACATGAATATTGTTATTTGGGCATACTGTTTACACGTAATGGCCTATTTAATAGGGCCCAGAATTATCTGGTTGAGAAAGCCAGGAAGGCAAGTTTCAAATTAAAGCAGGTGATAGCCCAGTCAAACCTTAAGCCAAAAAATGCACTATCTCCTCTGTTTCACTCACTTGTAAGCCCGATATGTACATATGCTTCTGAATTGTGGGCCCCCGTGTCGTTGGGCAGCAGCTCTTGTGAAAAATTGTTCAAAGATTGTGAAAACAAGTTGCCAATGGAAAAATTATTTCTAAGTTATTGCAAATTTGTCTTAGGTGTTAAGAAAAGAGCAGTAAATTTGGCTGTTAGAGGAGAACTCGGCACCTATCCACTGATGCTACATGGCTTAAGGAAGGTTATGAAGTACAACAGAAGATTGTCATTGTTCGGAACACAACATTTAATGCACAGTGCCTTTTTAGCCAGTAAACAACTGGAAGTTGAAAATAGTGCTAAAAGCTGGTTAGGTTTCTTCACAAAAATTGGTGGAATCTGTGGTGAAGACGTACATGATATACAGTCGACACATAATAAAATTCTAGCTTTGTATAGATCATACTTTATGTCCCAGCTACAAGACCTCAATTCTGGTAAACTAACCCTCTATGCCAAACTTAAATACAGTCATGGTTATGAAAACTACTGCCAAATTATTGAAAATGTTAATCACAGGAAAGCATTAACCAGGTTACGGATAAGTGCACACGCACTGAATATTGAAGTAGGTAGGTACGACAGATATGGTATCAACAGAAATCAAAGATTATGTAGGAAATGTCAACTGGGCGAAGTGGAAGATGAGGAACATTTTTTACTTAGGTGTGGTGCATTTGTTTCTCAAAGGGAAACCCTAATAAGAGAAATTTCAAAGGAGTGTAAACTATTCACCAATTTGTCTTCCGCAGAAAAAGTGTTTTATTTATTGAATGCCGAGGGCAGCTGTGTTAAGAATGTCTCCAAATTTTGCTTTGAATGCCTGGATTAATTTTTTGTCTTCTTTTTTTTTTTTAATGAAATCCGTCCATTAATTATATAGTTCATTGTACTGTGGTGCAGTTTCTTGTTCACTATCTATGTGGACTGTAGTCATTAGTGAATAGTTGGTAGTTAATTTAGCGACCGCTAGATGGCAATACCTTGATGTAGCCAGTGGGCCGCTCATGTTGTATGTGTATGTGCAATGGCCCCAGGAGGGCAATATGCAATAAAGTATTATATATATATATATATATATATATATATATATATATATATATATATATATATATATATATATATATATATATATATATATATATAAATATATATATATATACAAAAGAAGTAAACCAAGACTATAATTTATCAAAATAAATAACTTATCATACATTTATTTGCTGGATAGCGGGTGGCAAGTTTCCTTACTGTACTTTGCAAGGGTTTCCTACTTTTTCTTCTGACATGTTGCTGCACAGCAGCAACTGATCAGTCATACATTTTTGCAGTGTTCACTGGGGCTTGTTGGCCTTTTTTATCCGCCAGTCTATTTCAATTATAATTCCTAAACAAAATATCTATACAAACATAAAATAGACTCATTGGTTTCTCTCAAAGCTTATTTTGCAAGTAAAACTCCAGCAGCAGTTCTATCATGAGAATTATCTTCCAGGAAACAGACAGACAAGGGGGTGTCCCTCTGTTGCCCTCTTCAGCTTGCTCCATGCCATACAACATATAACTGTGGACAGCATTGTGAGTAGGGACACTCCTTGGGTTTACTTAATCTTAAGGAGCCTTTGATTGCATGATAATGACAAGTTGGCCAACCATTTTGAGTTGATTTATCATGGATTTACTGTCTACATTCACCCCCTGTTGTCTAAGATGTGGTTTCGGACTCTAATAACAAGAGATCTGATAGCATGGTGCCAAACTGAAACACATGTTGGATATGGCCCTGGTTAGATAGGGGCCATCTCCATACTTGAATACAAGGAGAATGAAAAATACTGAAATATTTTCAATGTTTTACAGTGAAATAAAGGAATAGCCAGAGCAACATGCCTAGCCACCAGGCCAACAGAGTGCATGTGCTTGTGTTTGTATACCCTAATTATCATATTAATGACCAGTGATGGGCACCAGTGCTGTGGCAGTAGTGATAGGTTGCCTAGAAGCTGCCTGAGCAGCCTGCAGTTAATGAGACAGCCCCTGAGCTCATCTCTGGCTGGACAGACTGCATATACATGATAGTCTGAAGCCTCCTAAATGTGACCATGGAGGAAGCCGGGGGAAGGGGGGGGGGCTACTCCCTATACCGAGCGTAATAGGGATGTGTCGCTCTGAAGGGTGTCTTTTCACCCGTTCTTTCCCTAACAAAGGTATCAATTTTCCCAAGATTTCCCTAACAAAGGTCCATAAATTTTTCTGTTGTAAAATCAACTTCCTTGTTGGTACAATGTCAGTTGGATTGGTCACCTGATGTTCCGCGTACTACCACTGGAGCGTGTCAGTCAGCCAACCTGCCAGCCAGTTTTGAACATTTGTAAAATGCAATGAACAACATGGAAAGAGACGAGTAATAAACCCAGATGGATTATACACTTAGATCACTTCTCTCTGTAAGGATTTGGTAAGTATCATTATTATATTAAGTCTGTTTTCAGACTGAAAGTACAAAATGTACAAAGAGCAGCCAGGTTATTTTAAGGTGATCCAGGTGAGCATCAGTCAACTATTACTTGTCTGCCTTTTTTAAGTGAAAGTGTCCATATAAATGTGAAAGTATACATTTTTTGACAGGGAATGACGAAGATATATCTACACATATTTTCACACACACACACACATATCACAACTGTTGGAGTAAAATTGTCATGCAACCTTTGGTTTGTTCATATATTATACTACATATATGTGAATGTGGAAATAACTACCTTCTGATTTAACTAAATTGTTGGGTGAAACAGGTCAGTACACTGTATTAAATTGTGTTCCCAATGACCATGTACAAAACTTGATGTTGGTCTTTTCCTGCTCAAGCCAGCTAAAACCAGCCAGTCCTCAAATGTCATTTGCTTCAATGCTTTTAACTAATTTCAATCATAATAACAAGAGGCCCATGGGTCCAATGCTCTGTTACCGTATAATCTGATGATTGTCACCAAAAAATCATTTCCTGAAAAGTATTCCCTCCATGACCTTCAGAAGTTAATCCAGGTCATCCATATTATGCAATATCAAACTTCCACATGATACACATGTGCGGTACATTCGGTTATTCATCATTTTGAATTGATGTTCTTTTCTTAAGTCCTTAAGGACCTAGAAAAATAAGTCAATGTCACACAATCATTGTGTCTGGATCCCACTAGTATCAAATGAAACTGAGATTTTGGTCACCTCTACAATCCCACTAAAATTTCATGATGGTCCATAAAAATTGAGCGAACTGGTCTGGTCACAAGCTTTACATATTCTAACCCATATACTACATAATACTGTAGCTGGTGTCACCAACATTGAAGTCGACATAGATTTTCATCTATATATTAATACACAGTGTTGTAAAGAAAAAGTAAAAAACTGAAGCATCGGTTTCACTCCATATTCATCAGTTGTAACCCTATACCTAATCCCCGCGCAGGTTTTTTCTTTGTTTTTCTCGAGATTGCTCACACTTCATTTCTCTGCTCAAACTTTTGAATTGAGCAGTTGCTTTGTTGCAAGAGGAGCACTATCAAAATTATGACGACTATGTCATGTGTCTACTGTGCTTCATATTCATGTAGCATTAATTGAAAGCAATCTTGGGTCTGTGGTAGTCCGCTCTCTTCCTCATTTAATGTTCTGGGGTTTGAATCTCGAGCAAACATTTTCATTTTCTTTTTTTTTTCAATTATTGCAAAATTCTTTTCTCTTTTGGGGTTCACATTTTTATTCTTTCTTTTCATTTTTTCCTCCCTTTTTTTTTCTTTACTATGACAAAATTTTTTTGTTGAATCCTGGGCATGGCAATTTTTTGCTTGGTGTTTTTAATTGCTAGCAATTTTTTTTTTTTTTCAAAATTTCCAAGCGACACATTGTTGCTTGCTTTATTGTCTTCACAGGTCAACAGTACAGCCCTTCGGACTTCACTGCCAAGGCGACATGCAGAAGACCAACATAGCACATGTGGCAAGAGTCGAGATGGGTACACTGGACAGGCACTTGAGACTATTCACCATTTCCCTTCCCCCTCAACTGTTACATTTTTTTTTTCTTTCGCAGTAGCAGTCAAAGCGCAGGGGAGGGAAGGGAAAGAAGGATGGGTGAGGGTGAATAGTCTCGAGGGCCTGTGAGTGAAACCACACAAACAGACAGCTAGTGCATCAGTGTGTCAGTTTTTAGTAGGTTGTGGTTCACTGCGTTCGCACATGTGGAGTTGTTTCAACTGTTCAATGCACCTTAGGGGCATGTAATTAATTGCAACCTTCATAAGTGGTTTCTGTGTAGTGGTGGTAGTATTAATACAGTACATGTATTGTTCAGGCCAGCACATGCACCATACCTGTCAAGACTCCCCCATGCATTTAGTGGCAGTATCCCACTTTATGTTTTACTTTTGATCATTTCAGTAGAAATTTGGCCTATTTTGGAAAATCTCCCCCATAAAATATAATCTACTTCTTCACTCTTTGTTAAATACAAAATCTCCCCCAGGAGAGCAAAAAATCTATTTCATGTCAAAGGATGTTGACAGGTATGCTGCACCTCCTCCCCATTATTGACTAGAAATCAGTGACACAGTTTAGGACAGAAACACGTCATCCTGACTGTGAGGTACACATCAATCACATGACACAATTTAGCACACAAAAGTAATTGAGAAAAAAAAGCCCACATTTGGACACTATTACACCTAGAAACTCCAAACTTGGCATCATTATGCCTCCATACATAGAGTCTTGCTTTTTTATTAATGGGAGTGAGGGCTTTGAAAATTACGCAAATTAGGGACATTTGAAAATTAAAATCTTGAATACCTTTAAAACTATTACAGGTGGAGTTCCCATTCCAACTGCAATATATCAGTTTGTGCTGTTTGTGCATCCAATGAGGCACAAACAAAGATTGTAGAATTTTAATTTATGCAAATTAGCAGTGTTTTAAAAGTTTAAATGTTAAATATCTTCAAAACATTTGGATTATGTATAGGTAGAGGTGCCATTCCAACTTCAATATATAGATTTATGCTCTAGGCACATCCAATGAACCACAAACAAAAGTTGTAAAATTGTAATTTATGCTCATTATGGGCACTTGAATTTTATGCCAATCAGGGCACTTGAGAAGTTTAAATGTCTAACATCTTTAAAGCTCTCATAGGTAGAAGTACCATTCCCAATATAATTGATAGGTTTGTACTGAAAGTGCATGCAATAAACTACATGTACAAACAAAAGTTGTAGCATTTGAATTTATGCAAATTTTGGAGACACACTGAAAGATTTGCTTTCAAGCACATCTTCACTTTTAAAGCAATACCAGCAAGACTGTCTGTTGATTTGGTGTCCATATAGATCTGCAAAATGATGCTCTACACTTTTAAGAATTCTCTAACAGTACTGATACTCATAGCAAACCATTTGTTACTTTAGAGTGGTTTTATGGTTACTGTTCATACAGCCTCAGTCGTGTGATGTAATACATTATTTTCCTGAATATCATTAATGACTAGTTTTGTTTTGTAAGATGACATTCTATTCTGTTACAGGTACACAATCTTGAGGGCTGGATTTACGTGATCGAGTCTATGTTCTGACAATACCCTTCAAACATGCAGCCAGTAATTCTTATCACTTCAACCTGCGGGCTGATGATGGAGATGGTGTTTCTTGTTCATACATATGGTATGTTCTAAATTTTCTGCATAGCCCAGCAAAAACAAGAGTACAATTAATCCTTGTATTCATGGATATACCTCCCACTCCCCCTGGTGACACATCCTTCAGTTTGCCCACAACAGCTATCTTTGTGCTGCCCTGGCACTTTCAAGATACAGTTTTAAACTTGGCTGTATATAAAAGCATATCATAATCCATACCCCTTGCCTTCCCTCATTGATAACCTTGGTAATTACAGGTCTCATTTGGAATAACTGTAGTCATTCTAACAGTAAAACAAGAAGAGTGTGACCACCCTGTGCTCAGCTGAACTTGTATCTTCAGAATGATATTAAGGTCACCTTTCTTAAACACCATCATCACAGTTGGTAACATGATTGTATCTCTTCACCTGTTTTTCCAAATTTTGATAATTTGTGAACAAGAGGGCCTCCCACAAGCTACACTTTCACCAAGTCTTAGAACAATTTGTGTCCCAGTTTTAATGAAAAAAAAAAAAAAAAGAGTGAAAACACACAAAAATGCACAAAAAGGAAAAGAATTGCAGCAGCACCTCTTGAACAAATGAAGGTCTTGGGGCAACCAGAAGTATACCTTTGTAATTCTAAGGCAATTGGCTGGCTGGTTTTGCGGAAGATTTAAAAAAATTTGTCACAAAAAAGATTTTTTAAAAAATCATTAAAAAATTCTAAAAATCACTAGAGCATGACCATTTGAACAAGCTTGGTGGAGAGCCATCCAAGGTACATGATGTAACATCCCAACCAAGTTTGAAAAGAATCCAGTTAACAATTTTGGAGAAGTCGAAAATATGAATTCCCATTGCAATCCCCATTGACATACATAGTAATCAATAGGAATGGGTGCATCAACCAATACATACACAAACTGAAAAAATTGTTGAAAATCACAAATCCAGAGAATTGCCACCCGAGGAAGAAGTTTGTTTACCCCTTCCATGAGCTACATCTCCACTAAGTTTCAGCACAATCTCAGTGACAGTTTTGAAGAAGTCAAAAATAGCTTCAAAATACATTTTTTAAAAAAAAATTTAAATAGAAAAAAAATTGCAGCACCACCTCTTAAACAAACTAATATCTGGGGGTCCCCAGAAGTGTTCTTATGCAATTTGTTGGCGTTTCAAAAAAGAGTTTTTAAGATTTGGTCAAAAAATGAACTAGAAAAATCATAAAAACTCCAAAACCACTGGAGCATGACCAAATAATATTTTTTTATAGAGAGACACCTTAAGTGCATTTCCAGCAAGTCTTAAATGAATCTGCTTGAAGGTTGTGGAAAAGTAAACAAGAAGAACTGTATGAACAGCCTGTGCTCTGCGGACCTAAACTTGTTCACAAAATCAAGCTGCAACTGACTAGACCTGTGTTGAGCTTTAGCTTATGATGCTGAGTGCATATGACATTTAGAAATATTTGTAAGATTTGCCCCAAGAAAAATTCATCACAAGTATAAATTTTACTGGAACATGACAAATTGAAGGCAATTTACAGAGAACTGTAAAAAGAAGGTGACCCTATGTGCAGTCTCAAAGCAATTGGCCAGGTAGTTCTTGAGATGTAGAATTTTTTTTCTCAAAAAAATAAATTAAAAAATTCATAAAAAATAGAAAAATTATTGCATCATCATCTCCTTTGCAAACTTGGTAGAGGTCCACCTGGGGAACATCCAAAGCAAAATCAAAATATTCCAAGCACCATTTTTTGAGAAGTCGAAAATGTAAATACAATAGCCATATATACTATACAGTGGTAACACTTACCAACAGTCACAAAATTTGATTTCCGATAACTTCATCACAATATAAGATATATTATCCCTATAATTTTCGCAAACTTTCATTGTCTAAAATCAAATTATATTCTGATAACATTTTAAGCAATTCTGTTTAGCCCTTCTGGAGAAGCAGTCCTAACACACAAAAATTCATTAAAAAAATAAGAAAAAATTGTAGTGCCGCCTGGTGGCCAAAATAAGAATTAGGTGACCCTATGTGTAATATCAAGGCATTTTGGCCATGTAGTTCTTCAGATGAAGATTTTTTCTTTAAAAAAAAATTTAAAAATTCATAAAAAATAGAAAAATTATTGCATCATCATCTCCTTTGCAACCTTGGTAGAGGTCCACCTGGGGAACAACCATGTACAAAATCAAAACATTCCAAGCACCACTTTCTGAGAGGAAGTCAAAAATAAAAATACAATAGCCATATATACTTTTCACCATTAACGCTTACCTACAGTCGCAAAGTTTGATTTCCCATAACTTTGTCAAAAATTAACATATCCATATTATTTTTGCAAACTGTCATTGTCTAAAGTCAAATTATATTCTGATAAAATTTTAAGTAATTCTGTTTAGCCCTTCTGGAGAAGAAGTCAAAAATAACCTGAACAAGGAAAACTTCACACAAAAAATAAAAATTGCAGTGCCACCTGGTGGCCAAAATAAAAACTAGGTGACCCTATGTGCAATATCAAAGCAATTGGCCAAGTAGTGTTTCAGATAAAAAAAAAAATTCAAAAAAATTATTTTTAAAAATCATAAAAAATAGAAAAATTATTGCATCATTATCTCCTTCGCAAACTTGGTAGAAGTCCACCTGAGGAACATCCATGTCCAAATTCAAAACATTCCATGCAGCAGTTATTCAGAAGTCGAAAATGTAAACATCTAACAACAGATGGACAGGCGGATGACGCATGAAAACAGATTCCAATAGCTCTGTTGAGTGACAAGTTAGCAGAGCTAAAAACCACTGGAGCATGACCACTTCCACAGAATACGCCGACACTTACATCAAAGATACATCTCTATCAAGCTTTACACAAATGTGGCCAAATTATTTAAGTTATCACAATTAAGAAATTCCCATGTTAAAATTTCCTATTCAAACTTTTAAAAGACCCCCCCCCCCCCCCCCCCCAAAAAAAAAAAAATCATCAACATTCCAAAAATCACTGAAGTATGACCGTCAGGGCTGTCCAACTGGAGCACTGCAGCAAAATTTTGCTACAACTATTCAAAATTGCTACAAATTTTCTGCAAAATCAGTGTTTCTCACAAAGAGAGGTGGAAACAAAGGACTGTAACAGCCCTGTACTGAGCTGACATGTCCACATACCCTTCCCATTTTTTTTAAGGATTTGCCCCCCCCCCCCCCCCAAAAAAAAACCCCAAAGAGATTCATCAAAAATCACAAAAATCAATGGAGTATGCCCATTTGATCAATCTGCTAGATACCCACCTAAGTTACATTGCATCCAAGTTTGAAGTCAATCTGACTGACTGTTTGGCAGAAGAAGTCCAAAATGTGAATTAGCATTAGAATGCCCATTGACTTACATAGTAATCAATAGGAAAGATGCATTAACCAACAAGTACCCGCATTGAAAAAATCATTGAAAATCAGGAATCCACAGCATTATCTCCTAGTGAACAACTTTGTTTTGCCCTTCCACAAGGAACATATATCCACCACGTTTCAGCTTAATCTGAGTGACCGCCGAAAATAGCAATAACACATAAAAAAAAATCATAAAAAATTTGAAAAAATCGCAGTGCCACCCGGTGAGCAAGTTCAGAACTAAGAGTCCCCAGGAGTGTTCCTGTGTGATATCAATGCAATCAAGTGAGCAGGCATGTCACTCAGAAATTTCAAAATAAGTGAATTTGCACAAGGGCTGACCCCCAACAACTAAAATTTTCAAGAAAATAGCAAATTCTGAATTCTTGGACTGAGATCACAACTCTTTGTTTTCATACATTTTCAGAAAAAAAGTGAATTATTGCTGATAAGTGAATGAATGACATGCCTGAGTGAGTGGTTTCAGAGAAGAAGATTTTTTAAGATTTTCCCCCAAAAAAGAACAACAACAAAATCATAAAAAATAAAAAAATCCCTGGAGCCTGACCATTTGAACAACCTTGGTTGAGACCCACCCAAGTTACACCAAGTTTGAAATTAATCTGGCTGACGGTTTTGGAGAATGAAGCGATTTTTGATGACAGACAACGGATGACGCACAACGATGGATGAAGGACCATAAGATAAGCTCAGCTACTGACAAGTCAAATGAGCTTAAAAATGCTACAAAGAAAGGAAATTTTGCTACAGAGCTTTTCAGCTGGACAGCACTGGACCATTTGAACAAACTTGGTAGAGACATGCCCAAGGTACATTGCAACCAAGTTTGAATCTGACTGACAGTTAACTTCTTAGGAGAAGTCCAAAATGTGAATTTGCATTCGAATGCCCACTGACTTACATTGTTATCAATAGGAAACGTCCATTTACCAATATCAAAGCAATTGGGTGAGCAGTTTTGGAGAAGATTTTTTAAGATTCGCTCCAAAAAACAACAACAACAAAATTCATAAAAAATCCAGAAATCACTGAAGCATGACCATTTGAAAAACTTGGGAGAGACCCACCCAAGGTATATTGTCACTAAGTTTGAAGTGAATCTGGCTGATGGTTTTGGAGAAGAAAATGTGAATTATGGAAGAAGGGCGACAGACGAGAGACAATCCTATAAGCTCAGTTGACTGACAAGTCAGCTGAGCTAAAAAATCATAAAAAATCAAAACCATCACTGGAGCATGACCATTGGAACAAAGTTGGTAGAAAATAACCTAAGGTATATTCCTACCAAGTTTGAAGTGAATCCAGCAAGACTGACTGACTGACAAGTCAGTTGAGCTAAAAAATTGCAGAGCACAACTATTTGAACAATTTTAGAGAGATGCACCCAAGGTGCATCTGGGCCCAGTTTGAAGAGGATCTGGCGAGTGGTTTTGGAGAAGTCAGAAATATGAAATTGTTTACTGAGGGATGATGGATGAACAATAAACTACAACAGACAGAGGACCATCCTATAACCTCAGCTGACTGACAAGTCAGCTGAGGTAACAATGTAAACAAGAAGTACAGATGAGACCCATCAAGTTAAAATGACTCAAGTCAACAGCTTGCTTGGCTTATAAGCACCCAATCCATGGCAAGGTTCATAACACATCTATACACTATGAATACAATATTTCAAAGCTAGATTTTGTACATGAACAACATACTGCATTACCATGTGACACTGGGAATACCCCCCCCCCCTTCCATTTTACCTACAACTCTTAAAGATACAAATTGATTTACATGATGTTTAGCTCATGACACATTTTCTTTCCAATAACACTTCACCCTAAAATTCAATGTTATGTTTGACAAATGGGCAAATGGGCATTGATGTCTCCCATTTTTCCTTAATAATCACTAATTGTTATATGTGTGGATGCTTCTTGATAATGATCTAACTTTATATATTTTACCAGTATGGACATGTGACATGAGGTTGCAAGAAGAGGTGGCTTCTTCAACTGATCACTTTGTGATTGGAGATTTCTATTTAACTGTTTGAACTTTTTCTCTTCTTCTAGACGTCATGACAGCGAGAGAATGCTACAAGGGCCACTTTGTCTTTAACTGGAAACAGTGCCCAAACCATACACTGATGAATATAATGGATGCATATTATGAGGTAACATGTGCAGTGAACCCTGTGTGCACAACACCAAGCAACAGCCCAGTATGTCAGGTCCATGTGCCTACTATTGATGAATACTATTATTCCTTGATACAAACAAAGTGTGGAGGACAAACAGAATGTAAACAGCTCAAGACCAGTCAGTTGAGATTTCCAGTTTGCTCAAATTGTGCACTGCCAGGTGCCGCTGACCAAATCCGAATTGATTTCACCTGTGAAAAAGGTATGGATCAAGCTTGTACATACATAAACATTGATGGTCTTTCTGATTGGGGCAAACTATGTACATGTACATACATTAGCTGTCTTTTTGCTTGGGACAAAGCATGTACATACATAAACACTACCTGTCTTTTTGCTTGGGGCAAAGACATTACTTGTCTTGTTGGTTGGGAAAAACCAAACTCTACTGGGCTTTACATAGTAAAAACACTGTGCACAGCACCAAGTGCCCCAAAGCACCCGGCAGTCCAGCAAAAGTATCCTTACAGCAAATCTGGAATGATTCACTTGACCAGTGTCTTGCAGACCAAGTTAAAAATAGAATTTAATGTCTAATGGATTTGTTTTGATATTCCAAGGTCATTCAATGTGAAATGTGGGAGATCCAAATCAAAGCACATGTTATATGTCATGTCCTCTTCATTTTCATTTGTAATCATAACCATAAGACTCTAGACTCAAATTCTTTTATTTGACCATGTTAAACAAAGATTGTACAAAGCACAATGTACAACAGGTACTGGCCAGGAGACTCTCATTAAGGCTATTATAGCCACTAGCATGAGAGCCACCTTAAAAACTCTATGTGATATACAATATCATTATATAATCTATAAAGGATAGCTGCTGCAGTTTTGAAATTATTTCAATGTATAAATAGTTATGTAATTATAAATCATTACTTTTGCTATATAAAACATTCATTTGTCAGGAGGTTCTGTGATAGTTATGGAACATTACAGACATAACAATTAGCTATAGTGCAAGTAACAGTGTACTTATTTATAAAATACTGTTTAGCATAATAAACAAATCTAATTCTGCTATGAGTGTGGACTTTGTTCCACACAATGTCTGGAGTATTATTTAGAGTTTCTATAATATCATGTCTGATACACTTTCTAGTAGTAACTAAATCTGTTCTTTCTCTAAACATTTTCAATTTGCTTCTTGTGGTGCAAGTATCAATTTCAGAGGCAGTTCTTACCTGGAAATGACTGAAATATTCTGGCAGTTGATTGTTTACAAAATTGAAATAAAATTTTAATTGCTGTAAGAGGTAAATATCTTTTAATTTCAACAGTTTTAAATTCTTGAAAATAGGATCTGTATGTGCAATAAATTTGCTGTGGTTAACTATTTGAACAGCCCCTTTTTGGAAGTTGGGCAATTCTGATGCTTTTATGACCCCACAGTAATATCCCATAGTTTAAATGTGGGAGCACAAGTGAATTATAAACTGTTTGAAGAATATGTGTTGGGAGAAACTTTTATTCTTTTCATGACTCCTGTTGTTTGTGATAATCCAGAACAATTTAAGCTAGAAAAGAGGATTTGCTTCACACCAAATCTGTCTGGGTGCCTTCAAAATGAGAACAGTTTGAAATGCTACACTTTGCCATTGTTCCTAATTTGCATGAATTAAAATGCTACAAATTTTGTTCCTGGTTTATTGGATGTGGCCATGTCACAAACTTATAATCTGAAGTTTGAATGAACCAATATCTATAATAGTTTTCAAGCTATTCAACATTTCAAGTTAATGTATTTGGCTAATTTGCATAAATTGAAATTTTGGATTGTGGTTCATTGGAGGTGGCTATATCACAAACCTATAAATTGAAGTTGGAATGGCACCTCTATCCATACTAGTTTTGAAGCTATTCAAGATTTCAATCCTGCAAAATCACCTAACTTGCGTAAATTAAAATCCTACAAATTTGGTTCATGGTTCATTTGATGCGGCTCTCCACAAACCTGTAATTTAAGTTGAAATGGCCCCTAATTTTCAACTGCCCCTAATTAGCATAATTTGGAATTCTACAACTTTCATATAATATCCATTATAGTGGCAGGTGTCACAAACCTGTATATCCACATTGAAATTTTGTGTCTATTTGCAATAGTTTGGAAGATATGGAGCTTTAAAATTTTTAGTTGCCTCTAATTTGCATAATTTTGAACACTGTCACTATTCCAAATGAGATGCACAATTTCCCTGCTTATGTCAGTCACCATGACAAGTTTAGGGGTTTTTAGAATAAAAGTGCCTGACAAAAACTGCGGACCAACTCAGTCATAAAGAAAGAAAGAAAGAAAGAAAGAAAGAAAGAAAGAAAGAAAGAAAGAAAGAAAGAAAGAAAGAAAAAGAAAAAAAATGTCTGGGTTGGCACCGAGATATAATTTCTCAGACACACAATACCAGTGTTTACTTATACATTGTACAGTGAAACCCCTCTACAGTGGGCACCCTTGGGATCAGAGAAAAGTGCCAACTCCCGAGAGGGTCAGCCCTTCGCAGTATGAATGAGTACATGCACATGTATATGTACATGATTCATACATGCACATATACATGTAAATGTACAGTGTATACATATTATAATTCAAGGGGATATGTATACATGTCCATGCAATATAGAACTGTCTTTCTTCCTTCATTACATAAACAAATTTTAACCGACACTGTCATGAAACTATATGTATACATGTCCCTGTGAACTGAGACCAGCACTATACAGTCTCAGTATTCCTTGTCTTTGCCATGTAAAACAGGCTTCATCTCATTGGTTACACGAAAATAAAGGCATGAAAGTGTCCACTGAGATGACACAAATCCACACACTGTTTTAAAATTCACAAAGTTGTGAAAACAGTCATTGAGGACTGGAAGACCATACTTTGACGGGTCTAGCCAACTTAGCACTGTATGTAGTCTATTTTTAACACAAGGTGCACTCAGGCTTATTCTGCGTATAAATCCAGTGCCTATGCCCCATTGGGACTGATAAGCCCAGCAGACTCATACCCTCAGGCAAAAACAGACCAGCTGGGACACCAATCTCAGTCATGGTGCACTGACTGCTCTGTCCAGCACAAATGGGAACTATAGCAATCCTGGTGCACATTACAGCATGGAGCAGATCTGTTCCTGCATGAACAGAATGAGATTCTCTTTATTTAATTGAGAACCTCATTACACAGTTGCTGGAAGTCCCCCCCCCCCTCCCCCATCCCATTTACTATAGTACCCAAATCTTCCAAACCATAAACTCTGTGTCTATCTGCAATAGTTTGGAAGATATGGAGCTATCAAAATTTTTATTGCCCCTAATTTGCATAATTCTAAACATCATGACTATTCCAAGCCAAGTGCTCAATTTCACCGGTAGGTTAGTCACCATGGCAAGTTTGGTGGTTTTTGGAGCAACGGGTCAGAGAAAAACTCCGCAAAAATCTGGTCGGAAAGAAAGAAAGAAAGGAAGGAATGAAGGACAGAAGGAAGGAAAGACAGACAGACAGACAGACAGATAGAAAGAAAGAAAGAGAGAAAGAAAGAAAGAAAGAAAGAAAGAAAGAAAGAAAGAAAGAAAGAAAGAAAGAAAGAAAGAAAGAAAGAAAGAAAGAAAGAAGAAATTCTTGGAAAAACAAAATGTCTGTGTTGGCACCCTGACATAATTAGGAGAAGCACAGTAAAACACAAGGACACCCCTATTAACCTATGAGCAGGCATACAGTGATACAGACCTTAGAATTCCCTAGGTTGCCAGTGATTTAAACCCTATGGTCTGCATCCTTACATGTCTAAGGGTATAATGGACACTTCAGTCCAAACACTCAGACCTCTCGGTCAGGTGCCAATTACCCAGGCAAGTAAACGTGGGCCTGGGCATAGTCAAGCACACAAACTGTCTGCCAAACTATTGTCTTAAGGTACATGTACAGGCTTATTGCCACCTGGGCCTCAAGTTGAGTACTAATGTCCCTTGACTTTTAATCCAGACCTTTTAGTTCCAGATTAAAAGTTAGATAAAACCGATATTTACTTAACATTGAGCCACCTATGCAAACATAATGTAAAACTGATGTCAGAATAAAGACAAGGAATATTGGGAAAAGTACTGCTTAATAATTGTGGGTGCAAACAGTGAACCACATAAAACAGTGTAGGCTTTGACATTTAAAATAAAATTTTACTGGCGCAGCCCCAATGTCTGTCTTCTCTGGGTGTTGTCATCTGCAGCATGTTCCAGACTCCATGTACAACTCATGCTGTCATGTCCATATCATTTTTTTCTCACGAAAAGGATTGATATAGGGCTGAACCCTCTTTCCCAGTCATTAAATTTATTTTTGTAACAAGAACAATGTAATTTAGTTGAATAACCTATGTTTCAACCCCCCCCCCCAAAAAAAAATTTACAGAAAAGACTCCTAGTATTGTGAGGAAGATTCTATAAATATAACAAGTTGCCACTGATGCTAGCAAATCCCATGCCAAGAATTTCTTTTTAATTTTATTTGTACATTACTATGCAATTACCAGAGGTCAGATGACCATTAGCCACATAAAACTATGCCAATGCACACCAACATGTACTGTACGATATCTACCCACCCTGGAAATTTAAAAAGGGTAGCTGTTATATTTTCCAAGATACGGGCAATCAAAATTGATGCAGAACCCATTCCTGTCACAAAAATCACCAGCACGCACGCACGCATACACACACACACACACACACACACACACACAAAACATCACATACATGTACAACATACATAGCTTCCAGCAAAGACCTCCCCCCCCCCCCCCCCCGTCACAGGATAACTTGCATGCACTCTAGTAACAAGTTCTAATGAACATCTAAATAGAATGATATTTGCTTAAATATGGTGACACCAAAATCTAATCAGATCCAGCTTCTTTTGTAAAGATGACAGCACAAAATCCACCCTGAAAATTTCAAAGGGCTAGCTGTTCTAGTTTCTGAGATATGTGGTAAAAAATTTGAGGGTGCTTAATGATCTTTGTTAATTATTTAATGAAAGATAAAAAGTAGCCATATAAAACTATGCCTATATGCACACCCAGTATATGACATCTTCCCACCCTAGAAACTACAAAAGAGGTGTTTTTCAAGACATGGGCAATTAAAATTAAGGGGAAAATTTTGCGGCTGCTGAAACTGTTAACAAATTAATGAAGGACGATAATTAGGCACAAAATGTGCCTATACATACACCCATTACATAATATAAGGTGAACCTCTCCTGAAAATTTGAAAGGGCCAGCTGTTATATTTGGAGATATATGGGTTGGACAAAATTGTAGGGAAGATATTGAGGCTGCATAATGAACTTTGTTAATAAATTAATGACGGAGGATAATTAGGCCACATTTCTGTTAAAAGATGAGTTTCTTTAGTCGTTGGTTTGATTAGTTTAGATTTTTACCATCAAAAAGGTAAAATCATATACATGTACACACTTTTAGTCGATCCTTATAGTGACAACACTTTCCTGTCACAATAGGCATAGCTTTGAGAGAAGGGAATGCTGATTGATTTTTATGCTCTATTTCATTAGTTATCTTCAACTTATTTTTCTTCTTTCATTTTTATTTCCAGCATTACAAAGTCTTGAACTTTGTTAATTAACTACAACAGGCTGATTTTCCGACAGAAAATCAAATGTCTCCCCGTGCACCCTTATTATTGTCACCCTTATTTTTATTAATAGGCATACCGATTCCAATGAGCTGCAGATATGGTGAAGGTACACTCTTTATTGACATTTCAAAATGTTGATTTTTGATGAAACACTCACGTCACCTTGAAAAATAGGTCAAGGTCATACATCAGCAGTTACAAGCTGGTCTTACAAGTCTTACATAGAAACATAATCACAAAAAATGTCAACCTCTTTAAGGCAAATCTTTCTTTAGTGCATCTGCAATGATTTTTAAAAAAGTGGCCATGTGACCTTGAAAATAGGTCAAGGTCACCCATCCTCAAACCAAACCGAGTCGGTATTATGGTACATAATCATGCAAAATTTCAAACACCTAAGTCAACTCCTTGCAGAGTTGTTGCATCCATGTCAATTTAAGATGACATGCCCATGTGACCTGGAAAAATATGTCAAGGTCACCCATCTGCAATCCCAAGCGAGGTTTTATATAGGAACATGTTCACAAAAAATTACAACTTGCCAAGTCAAATCTTTTTTGAGTTATCGCGTCCGCAATGCATGCAACAATGTGTTGAAGAAGAAGAAGAAGAACTGGAAGAAACAGACGCAAAAACAATATGTCCCCCCGCTGCACGGGGAGACATAATTAATAAAGGAGGACAATTAGGCCAGAATCAAAATGCCTATGCACACCTACTATATAAGCTGCACCTACCTTGGAAATTTGAAAGAGCTGGCTTATATATTTTTTGAGATATGGGCAAGAAATTGCGGGAAATTTTTTTGGCTGCTTAACGAGCTGTGTTTATTAATTAAAGATGGAGGACAATTAGGCACAAAAAATTGCCTATACACACCTACTACATAAAATGTACCTGCCCTGAAAATTTGAAAGGGCCAGTTGTTATATTTTTCGAGATATGGGCTGGACAAAATTGTGAGAAAGATATTGAGGCTGCTAAAAGAACTTTGTCAATTAATTAAAAAATGAGGATAATTACACCAAAATCAATGTGCTTATGTGCACCTACTATATAAGCTGCACCTACCCTGAAAATTTGAAAGACCTTGCTCTTATATTTTTCGAGATATGGGCAGGACAAAATTGTTTTGGAAGGATGGACAGAAAGATGGAAGGGCAGATGGATGGACAGAAGAACAGAAATACGGAGCTCATTACTATATCCCCCACACAGGAAGTGGGGGTGGGGGATAATAAATACTCCACTATAAGGGAACATTTGTTCCCTTGGCGGAAACAAATATTCGTTACGACTCATTAATATTTGTTACCTTCCCACCTAGTACGGGAAACTGGTGTTCTGCAAATAATTGTTTCCAGTCACAAACTGATGATTATTTTTGTGGGTGAACATTGACTTCTTGTGTTGCTTATATTCTTTCATCTTATTTGTGTTAACTTTTATCATTTTTCAGCTGGCAAAATTTAGCTCAGTTTAGGGCAGCTTAGTTTTTGTTCAGTCTTGTCTTTCATTAAGCTTATAACAGTTCAGCTGAGCAAAGGTTGATCTGACATAGTAATGAGTATTAAATATCTGGAAGCGTGAACCCTATATGCATAGAATAAACTGAACCGATAGTACAGTGTGTATGGTAGGGGAAAATATTTTTAAGGTGAACAAATATTTTCAAATGTTTGTTCTTGGGACAAACAAAATTCATGCAGGGGGAACCAATATTCAGTGGGCTGACACTGGCATGTATTTGAAAAATATATAATAATCATTTAGGAAGTAACAATTAGTGAAACATAAGGAAAGCTGGAATAAACTTAGAAACTAAAGATAAATTCAGTTGTTCATTCAAAATCCTACAATTTGTGAAGTATAAGGAAACAAGTAGCCGCTGACGCTAGCCATATCCCCCGCCCACAATAATCATGGTGGTAAATACACATGATGTACATTGGTATATTATAGTTGGTAAAATGCGAAAGGTTTCTGTTGGTGGCAATATGGAAATAAATACAGAGAGCCTTTAAATGCATTATGTGTCCCCCTTTTAACAAGTAGCCACTGAACCCCCCCCCCCCTTCTTATGAGAGTGAACCAGTGCAGAAGGGGTTTGTTTGCTATTCACATCTTCCTTAACAAGTAGGACTTAAAATAAAGTTGGCTGAAATGAGAAAGAAACAAGTTTACTTGAAAAGGATCCTGGAGTTCTTCGTTATCTGAAAAAAAAAAAAAAGAAAAGAAATACAAAAGAAACACAAGCAACTTCTTCCTTAAGTGAAAGTTTTGCAGCTGCCCAAGATGTGGTTTCTGAAATAAAGCATTGCTGGGTACAATAAATTTTCCTTTTGAAAAGAGTAATGGATGTCCTACTTGCATCTTTAAGTTTTTAGAGTTATCCATGTGATATGGTGGTCTGTGTATGGCAGACGGAAGGAATCTGCATTCAGTACTTTGTTGTTGGTTTCATCTGTAAAAATTGGATCAACAGTGCCTAACAGTTGATGTGTTGGTTTTGATATCCACTGCTTGAATGTACGTTGACTTGCATTTATAGTTGTTATATTGTTAAAATCACCTGTCAGAATAATGTCATAATTGGGTGGGCTGAGATCAAGCTGTTCCTGTAGTAAGGCTAAAAACTGGGTAGATGGCACCTATTGTGGTCGATAGAGTACCATGACTAACCAAGGATTAGTTGAAGTTGTATGCAAGGCGATACCCATTATCTCTAGAGAAGAATTGCTGAATGGATATTGAACCACAGTCAAGTCTTGTTTGACATATATAGCGAGTCCATGCTTAGTTGTCTTGCAATATTCCTTTGGTCTAACTTGGACTCACTGGTCAACTTGAAAGCATTTGAAATAGAAAGATCCCTATTTACACGACAAGCATTGTGTAAAAACTGTAAGGAAGTCAAATTCGAGGACTCTTTATATCAAAAACAAAAAGATATTTCCCATTTTATTAAGTGACTTGGAGCCTCTGTTTCCCTCAATCTTGCTAATAATACAGTAGTTCCTTTCTGACAGGTCCCTAAATGCCATCCCTCACCCGAGGCCACCTTCTGATACACAAAGTGTGCCATATACATGTACAAATTAATATGTCATGTTGTTCCCCTCTCATCAACTTCTTACGGCTTTGGCTTTGATAGCAGAGCAATTTGACAGCTTGCGATGAAATGAAACTAAATATTTACAATTTTCTCCCAATTGAACAAAGAACCAGCAAGGAGATGTCGGAATGGGGCATTTGGGAAATTGGATGGCACAAACTGTTCATTTCATAGATGCACACATTTCTGGTAAAAGATGCATTTCTTGAGTCGCTAATTTCATTCCTTTAGATTTTTACCATCAAAAAGGTCAAATCATGTACATGTACACACCTTTAGTCCTTACAGTGTCAACACTTTTCTGTCACAAAAGGCATCGCTTTGAGAGAAGGGAATGCTGATTGATTTCTATGCTTTATTTCAATAATTATCGTCAATTTGTTTTTCTTTCTTTCTTTTTGTTTCCAGCATTACAACGTCTTGACTTCTGCAATTCACATAAAGAAACAGTCAATGTCACGACAGGCTTGTACTTATACAATGCCTGGGATTCCCTTAAAGGGCAACAAAGAATTAACAACTGTCAGTGCACATTAGAGACTAACAGTAGGGGATCATTTCGTATGAGAATTAAGAAAGCATACTCATTAAATATGACAAACTGCTTGTTCATTAATGGGACCTTGAAGGTAAATGCAGATGGAACATCCACTCCATGTACAAAGAAAATGCTGTGTGATGGCAACAGTTCAACCTGGGACACAATTTCAAATGTCCACAGTCTGACTATTGACATAGAGAGACCAGGAGGAATCAGAGGTCTTGTGTGGGTGGAGATCACGGGTATGTATATGATTATGTCATTGAAAGGTAAGGCAAATACCTAAACGCTGTCAATGTGTATTGTATTTCAAATCCAATCATGTTTGACTTTGATAACAAAGCCTAAAATACATACAAGGATACTCAAGTATGGCCAAAACACTGCTCAACAAGGAACAGGCCTAAGTTTCCCTGTGACCTTGAGAAAAAGTTCAAAGGTTACCTACATGCAATATCTCAACCTAATCCTCATCCTAATCCTAATAGAGGAGCATCACATAGAGCATCTTAGTCCTGACTCAATGTTTGTTTGTCCAAAAATCATATTCTTTACATTGCCCTATGACACATCTAATGATCAAGTTTGGTCCATACAAAGACAAACAACATTATTCCCACTACACTTCAAGAAAAAATGCAATGGGCAGCTTAACAGTAGTAACAACATTTTTAAAATGCACCCCCCCTAAAGAAAGCAACATACAAAAAGGGAAAATAGAAATTAATTGCAGTACCCTGCATGCACCTGAACAACTAAGATCTAAGTTTACCCCTGAAGTGTTGCTCTGCAATTCTGAAGCAATTGGCAAAGTGCTTTAGGATTATGTAATATTTATATATATACCCAAACAATAGAATCCCAAATCAAGACCACCTCCATAAAGAGACCATTTCTATATTATGACCACCAATTTACAGACCTGTTCTTGTTCACCCTTTCTTGAATTATATCCCCATTAAAGCCACTCCATATTAAGACCACATTTTTCAGTCCCTTACGTGGTCTTAATATATGTATAATATATATATATATATATATACACCGGATTCATCCTAATAGTAGCGCATGCCCTTATAGAAGCACGCCCCCCCCCCACTTTCAATCCAAATGGTCTAGATTCAAAATCAAGATTTTTCCTGTAATTAAGCAAAGATGACACTTCCAAATGAAAAATTAAATGTCACTGCAGTATATTAATGTTTATTTAACACCCAAATGAACTGTTGAGCCTTCAAAACTTTCAGTCATGAAAAGTACCTGTTCCATTGTCCCGCGAAAAACACTGCAAGATCTGGCAAATCTTTGCATTGGCACCATTAGGATGAATACGGTATATATATATATATATATATATATATATATATATATATATATATATATATATATATATATATATATATATATATATATATGTATATGTGTATATGTATATGTGTATATGTATATGTGTGTATGTATATATATGTATGTATATATATGTATGTATATATATGTATGTATATATATGTATATATATATATATGAATGAAAATTTTGTTCTAAACAGTGAGGAAAATTATCTATAAACAAGAGGATCACGATGGTCCTGTGCTCTGATGAATGGAATATATGCTTTTACAATATTGCAACACATGCACTGTAGTTTGTATAGCCATATACATGTACAGTGGTAGCAAAGTTTGATATATGTATATAATTCATTTAAAAAAAAATTGCAGTGCCAAAATAAGAACTAGGTGGCCCCAGGTGAGCCTATGTGCAATATCAAAGCAATTGGCCAAGTAGTTCTTGATATGAAGATTTTTTTCAAAAAAATCAATAAAAAATTTCATTAAAAATAGACAAATTATTGCATCATCTTATTCTTTGCAAACTTGGTAGAGGTCCACCTGGGGAGCATACAAAGCAAAATCAAAACATTCCAAGCAGAAGAAGTCAAAAATGTAAATAGCCATATATACAATACAGTGGTAACACTTACCCACAGTCGCAAAGTTTGATTTCCCATAACTTCATCAAAAATTAACATATATCCATATCATTTTTGCAAACTTTCACTGTCTGAAGTCAAATTATATTCTAATAAAATTTTAAGCAATTCTATTAAGCCTTTCTTCGAAGCAGTCATAAATAGCCTTAACACACAAATATTCATTAAGGAAATAAGAAAAAATTGCAACGCCAACTGATGGCCAAAATAAGAACTAGGTGACCCTATGTGTTATATCAAAGCATTTGGCCATGTAGTTCTGAAGATGAAGAATTTTTTTTCAAAAAATCAATTAAAAAATTAATGAAAAATAGAAAAAACATTGCATCATCATCTCCTTCGCAAAGTTGGAAGTTGGCAACCTGAGAAACATTTTTTCCCCCCACATATCACCCAACATCACCACCCCTGAGAAAGACTAGACATGAGTTTTTCGCTGTGCGAAAACAAAATATGCATCCCCCACGCATGACAGAGTGTTCCCTAGTTATGTTCAATAGTAACCATGGTCTTGCAATCAACCGTAACAAAGACATATAAGGAAAATAAAATTTTGACCTCAGTTTGACTTTTCAAGGTCACTCGAGGTCAAATTTAACAACACCAAAAGAAAGCCTATAGGTACTTTCCTATTCATGTTCAATAGTAACCATGGGTCTGCGATCAACCGTAACAAAGATATATAAGGAAAACAAGCTTTTGACCTCAGTTTGACCTTTCAAGGTCACTCAAGGTCAAAATTAACAACACCAAAAGAAAGCCCATAGGTACTTTCCTATTCATGTTCAATAGTAACCATGGGTCTGCGATCAACCGTAACAAAGATATATAAGGAAAACAAGCTTTTGACCTCAGTTTGACCTTTCAAGGTCACTCAAGGTCAAATTTAACAACACCAAAAGAAAGCCCATAGGTACTTTCCTATTCATGTTCAATAGTAACCATGGGTCTGCGATCAACCGTAACAAAGATATATAAGGAAAACAAGCTTTTGACCTCAGTTTGACCTTTCAAGGTCACTCAAGGTCAAATTTAACAACACCAAAAGAAAGCCCATAGGTGATTTCCTAGTGTTCAATAGTAACCATGGGCCTATGATCAACCATAAGCAAGATATATACGGAAAAAAACAATTTTGCCTGATTTTGCTGAGTCAGCAAAAAATGAAAAACCTTAATAAAAAGTCCAACAATCAATGGATTTTGACAAACAGTATATCAGAAGAATTCCCCAGACCTGTAGAATATTTGTACCAAAATAGAACGTAATTCGTAAATATGCCTTAGAGTTATAGCAGAAATAAAAAATATGGCGGCGGCTCTCGAATTCTACTAAACACTATATATGTATCCCCCAGTGGCGGATGCATAATTATACAGGATAATTGGGGCACCACACAGGCCTCTAGATAAGGCAATGTCTTTGGGGACAAAGAGGTAATGGTAGGATATGTGGGATACCCCAAGGAATGAAATCCCTGCAATTAGAGCACAGGCAGGTATTGCCCAAGGTTAGATGTATCGGGTACAGTCAAAAGCTCACACACTGCACGTTCATACAGCACACCACAAGGTGGCTCCTGCAAACATAACAACCTGATATATCTTCTGACCTGCGGCACTTGCAACAAGCAATATGTAGGTCAGACCTCGCGTGCACTGATGGACAGGATGAGGGAGCATTTTATTACGTAAATAAAAAAGACGTATTACAGCCTTTAGGCAGACATTTTGCCAGAGCAGACCACAGTGGTCCGAACCTCAAGATTCAGATCTTGGAACACATTCGAACATCCCCCCCCCCCCAAACTCAAAAAGACAGAAACACTGAGATTAAAGAGAGAATTTTTCTGGATTCATCAGCTTTGTATCATGGAACCATTTGGTCTCAACGTGATGGGAAAATAAGCATACTTGCTTCGTATTATGCTAAATTTTTACATTGTCTATGCTCATTTTCTTGTCACTAAATAATTCAGAATGTATATTTGGGGAGAAACTAAATTGCCCCCCTTTTTCACAGCTGCTACACATTTTTTGGGGATACTCCAGTTATACCCCAACAATATTTACAATCATTAAGAAAATAAAAGCATTTTTTATTGTATATCTCATTACATATTTGAGTAATACCCTTCCCCAGCCCCAGTTCTATTTCTCTATAAACAGGACAGAGATTGGTCACTAGGACAAGCTATGACATGATTATGGATGCCCACTCCCACAAAGAAACTTGAGAGTCACATGCACCCTTAAACGATTATACAAAATTGCATATTTGTGTTCACACCTTGTCACTGGACAAAGGAGGTGTGTCTATAAATAGCCTGAGCAAACACCAAGCTCATCCAAGACGTTGAGCCTATTTCTTGGTAAGCAACGTCTGTTGTTGTCAACGTACAGTATTATCACGTAACAAACAAACAAACATTACGCTACGTGGATAACGGTACCACGCTGCAGCTGTTGAAATTTTCAGTTCTTGATGGGCCACACTACTGGCGAAACTGGTCGAATGTTTACAGCACAAAAGTGAAGCCATACCTTTACTTCGTCTTTTTAATTCCACCTGAGAAACAGTCATGTACAAAATCAAAACATTCCAAGCACCGCTTTTTGAGAAGAAGTCGAAAATGTAAATACAATAGCCATACATACTTTACAGCGGTAAAACTTACCTACAGTCGCAATGTTTGATTTCCCATAACTTTGTCAAAAATTAACATGTCCGTATAATTTCCACAAGCTTTGATTGCCTACAGTAAAATTATATTCTGATAAATTTTATAGCAATTCTGTTAGGCCCCTCCTAGGAGAAGTTGAAAATAACCTTAACATACAAAAGTTCATAAAAAAATAAGATAAAAAATGCAGCATCAACTGGTGGCCAAAATAAAAACTAGGTGACCCCAGGTGACCCTATGTGCAATATCAAAGCAATTGGCCAAGTAGTTCTTCAGATGAAGAAATTTTTTTTTTTTTTCAAACATTTAATTTAAAAAATTATAGAAAATAGAACAAGAGGATCATGATGATCCTGTGCTCAGCTGACATGCATCTGCTTATTTTCAAAAAAATACCCAAAAATTTATGCAAAAATCAATGCAGTGTGAAAATTTGAATAACATATGTAGAGACCTATCAAAGGTACAATTCTACAAAGTGTGACATAAATATGGCCAAATATATCTAAGTTGTTTTCCTTACAAGAAATCTCCATGTTTAAGTTTCGCATAAATTTGTTTTATTTTGTACTTTTTCAAAAAATAAATGAAAATATGAACCAAGTCAACCTTTTGAGCGACTTTGTTTGACCCTTCTACAAGGAACATATCCACCAAGTTATAGCTTAATCCGAGTGACGGTTCTGGAAAAGAGGTGGAAAATAACAAAAACACACAAAAAAATCATAAAAAATTGGCAAAAATTTGCAGCACCACCTGGTGAACAAATTCTGAACTAAGATTCCCCGGGAGGGTCCCTGTGAGATATCAAAGCACCTGGGTGAGTGGTTTCGGAGAAGATATTTTAAGATTTGCCAAAAAAAAGAACAAAAAAATTCATAAAAAATATAAAATCAATGGAGCATGACCATTTGAACAAACTTGGTAGAGACCCTAAAGGCATATCCCCACCAAATTTGAAATCAATCTGGATGACGATTTTGGAGAAGTCAAAAATGTGATTAGCATTAGAATGTCCTTTGACTTCCAATGGTAATCAACAGGAAAGCTGCATTGACTGACAAACGCCTAAATTGAAAAAATCGTTGAAAATCAGGACTCCACCGCAGTGCCACCTAGTGAACAACTCTGTTTGACCCTTCTACAAGGAACATATCCACCACCTTTCAGCTTAATCTGAGTGACGGTTCTGGAGAAGAAGTCGAAAATAGCAAAAACACACAACAAATCATTAAAAAAAAAAAAAAGGAAAAAATCGCAGTGCCACCTGGTGAACATATTAAGAACTAGGAGTCCCAGGGCGTGTCCCTGTGGGATATCAAAGCAATTGGGTGGGCGGTTTGGGAGAAGATTTTTTAAGATTTGCCCCAAAAAAGAACAAAAAATTTCATGAAAAATTCAAAAATCACTGGAGCATGACCATTTGAACAAACTCGAGATTCACCCAATGCACATCCCCACCAAGTTTGAAGTAAATCTGGCCAAAATTATTTAAGTTATAACCATTACAAGAAATTCCCATGTTAAACTTTCCTATTAAAACTTTTGTGAAGATTTTTTTTTAAAAAATCATAAAAAATCCAAATTCACTGGAACATGACCATTGGAACAAACTTGGTAGACACTCACCCAAGGTATATCCCCATTAAGTTTGAAGTAAATCTGGTGGACGGTTTTGGAGAAGAAGTTGAAAATGTAAATTAGCATTAGAAAGCCCATTGACTTACATGGAAATCAATATAAAAGGTGCATTTACCGAAAAGGAGCCGAATTGAAACCAGATATATGTAGCTGCTTGCTTAATTGTCTGTTTCGGATAGCAAATCCCTTCATGTGATATGTACATTTGATTCAGCATTTATCAAAGATACAAATTGACAGTGTAGAAAAGGTCATAGTTGACTTTATTCAGGAAACAAAATTGAATAGGGCGACCTGACTTGTCCATGGTAGTACATGTATCATCAATTGACATACCTTGCTGTTTCAATGGCTGCCGATGGATGTACAGTGGCAGCACTCACTTACAGTCACAAATTCTGATATCGCATAACTTTGTCAAAAATTAACATATCCACATTATTTTCGCAAACTTTCATTGTCTAATGTCCAACTATATTTTGATAAAATTTTAAGCAATTCTATAAAGCTGTTCTGGAGATGAAGTCGAAAATAGCCTTAACATGCCAAAAATTCATGAAAAAAATAGGAAAAAATCGCAGTGCCACCTGGTGGCCAAAATGAGAGCAAGTTGACCCCAGGTGACCCTATGTGTAATATCAAAGCAATTGGCCAGGTAGTTCTTAAGATGAAGATTTTTTTTTTTTTAAATTAATTAAAAAATTCATTAAAAACAGAAAAATTATTGCATCATCATCTCCTTAGCAAACTTGGCAGAGGTTCACCTGGGCAACATCCATGTGCAAAATTAAAACATTCCATACAGCGATTTTTGAGAAGAAGCCAAAAGGGTAAATACAATAGTGTAATATATGCACTGTATTGCCATATATATATATATATATATATATATATACAGCTGCAGCACTTCCTTACAGTTGCGAAGTTTGATATCCCATAACTTTGCCTAAAATTAACATATCCATATTATTTCGCAAACTTTCATTGTCTAATGTCCAACTATATTCTGATACAATTTTAAGCAATTCTGTTCAGCCGTTCTGGAGAAGAAGTCGAAAATAGCCTTAACAGGCAATAATTCATAAAAAAATAGGAAAAAAATCACAGTGCCACCTGGTGGCCAAAATAAGAACTAGTTAACCCCAGATGACCCTATGTGCAATATCAAAGCAATTGGCTTCGTAGTTCTTAAGATGAACAAATTTTAATTTTTTTCGAAAAATAAATTAAAAAATTCATAAAAAATAGAAAAATTATCATCATCTCCTTCGCAAACTTGGTAGAGGTCCACCTGGGGATCATTTATGTGCAAAATCAAAACATTCTATGTAGTGGTTTTGGAGAAGAAGTCAAAAATATAAAAAGTCTAACGACAGACGGACGGAAGGACGGATGGAATGACGGACGGAATGACGGACGGACGACGGACGCAAACGGATTCTATAAGCTCTGCTGACTGACAAGTCAGCAGAGCTAAAAATTCTTATATGTTTATCATCATTTCCTTCACAAATTTGGTAGGGGTCCATCTGTGGAACATCCATGTGCAAAATCAAAACATTCCGTTTTGCTGTTTTTGAAAAGAAGTCGAAAATGTAAAAAGTCTAATGACAGATGGACAGATGGACGTGGAAGCAAACAGATTTGAACAGCTCTGCTGACTGACAAGTCAGCAGAGATAAAAATGAAAGAAGCCACGGTTACATAACCTATTGAACAAACTTGCAGGTAAAGATTCCCCCAAAAAGGGAGGACCTAGCTGGCACACAGTTTTTTTAACAAAGTTTAATATGTGAAATTGTTGAGAACTTATGATGGAAAAGGACCCTAACCTACATGCAGCTGAATGACAAGTCAGCGGAGCAAAAAACTTGTGACTGCATCTTGTTTTTGTGTGATTTCAAAGCAAGAAGTTTTGCAGAAAAAGTCTCAAAATTTTTTTGATAAGCCTGTTTACATTCTTAAAAATCAAACAAATCACTACTGTACCATATACATGTACACGTAGTACACAAATATGCAGGAATCCATCCAAAGTACCCAGACTTCCTCCACATGAACAGGTGAACAATAAACACCCCTCATGTTTGTCATTTTCATTTATTTGTACGACTGACTGATACATGTATGCACAAACACAGCATTTTAACACTTTCTTGCTAAAGTCACCACAAACACACAACAGTTTGATGCTTTAAGAACTTTTGGCTGCCCACTCCAGTCCTTCACATATGGCAGCAAAAAAGCCCACTATCCTTAAAAGTTGATGTAGACCTTTACAAGAAAGATCATCGGTAAATGTTTTGTGATCCTGGCTTATCTGGTTCTCCAGACATGTTGACTCTAAATGGTGATCAACTGTAAACATTTTGTGGCCCTTGCTCACCCGATTCTTCAGATATCATGAGTGAGAAAGTATTGCCACAAGTAACCTAAGGCTTGAACTTAGGCAACAGCTAGTCATCTCCATTGTTTAAAGCACACCGGTCATCTATAAATCTTCTTGTGTGAGAATATGATCTTCTTGCAGCTGTAAAATTTGTTTTTGCCAATTCCTCCATCCATTTTGATTCATAAAAATGTAAATAAAGGTTGGCAATATATGGGGCTGGATCTGTTCCCACTGGTATGCCTACTATTTGTTGATAGACTCTGGTTCCAAAGCAAAAGTATGTATTGTTGATAATGTATTCTATCATTTACACACACTCTTGTTTCGTGTAAGATATTCCTGTACCAAATTCAGCAGATGGACAGAGGGACAACGGATGGCTAACCCCCCTAAAAGCTCAGCTGACTTATCCGCTGAGCTAAAAAAATAGAGAAAAAAACTGCAGTGCCACCTGGTGAAAAATTTAAGAACTAGGAGTGTTCCTGTGTGATATCAAAGCAATTGGGTGAGCACTTTCGGAGAACATTTTTAAGATTTGCCCCAAAAAAGAACCAAAAAATTAAGAAAAAATCACCAAATCACTGGAGCAAGACTTTTTGAATACTATATATTTGTAGAGTCCCACCCAAGGTACATTGCAACCAAGTTTGAAGTCAATCTGGCTGATGGTTTTGGAGAAGAATTTGAAAATGTGAACTGTGAAGAGATGCCGGATGACAGACGATGGACCAAGAGTGATGGCATAAGCTCAGCTGGCTGATAAGTCAGCTGAGCTTAAAAAAAAAAAAACAACACCTGACTAATCATTTGTATGTGACAGTGAAGGTTTTCATTCATTCAATACATACATGCCATATTATAACATGTCACTGCTGTGTTCAGACAGCATACAACTATTGGACCGAGATATGATTCTTTCCTTTTTTTAAGGTGATGCAAATATATCAGTGAAATGTCATCCTACAAAAACTGGAGACCTCACTTCAAGGATTATGAATACACATATGACTGAGTGCTCTACTAACGAACCTATTACTGAAATAGATTCTACAACAGTGGAGACTGCATACCCTAACTCAACTGTGACAGCCAATACACCTACATGTGTGAAGTCCCAGTCTAATGCGGCAGTGATCGGTGTCTCTCTGGCTACAGTGATAGTGTTGCTGGTGCTGGCCTTGGTGGTGTCTCTCCTTTATGTCAGGTGAGTTCATTGTGCAACTGAATGATGCTCTGTTTCATACTTAATGCACTGTACACCAAAACTGTGTGAATTCTGTTTCATATCTGATTCACAATGACTGCCTCATTGATCATTGCAGATTATATTTAATACAGATTTCAATGAATATATGTTAAGACAACAGTGTTCACTTGAAGCAAGTGTTCAAATCTCAAACTAAACTGACTTTGTGTTGTTTTTGCCAGCATGTAAGAATTACTTACTAACTTGCTTTTAATACCAAATTGCTCTGTGTCACATTCTGCAACATGTAACAATCAATTAGTGGTCTGGCAGGTATAATCCGATGGAGGCAGTATACAGGCAGTAATATTTATGAGTTACTTTCTTAGCATGAACGACGATACATGCAGGTTTCCATCATGTGCGCATCATTTTTACGGACACTCGGCCTCTTGCAGACGACATCCCTCAAAAGCAGTGCAAAATGTCCAGGTACAAGTAAAAGAACAAAAAAAAAAAAAATAATAATTATGGTCTGTATGTTTGTCATGAATATGTTGTCTTGGTTGTGTTCTTAAGGACATAGGGAACGTATAAATGCCAATATATTACAAACACTGTCCCATTTTCATTTAGAATTTGCCCCAAAATCAAGCATTGGTACTCAGTACCCGAGTCAGTTTCCCGGTCAATACATTGCACACAGCAGCACTGTAACAATGAACTGTTATTTATATCTTACCAAGACTTGAGATGGGTGGCATTTTTCGGACACATGTACCTGTTGAAAATGATAGGGAATGATATTACATGCCATTGCCAGGGTTCAGAAACTTTGCTATCCCGCAGAGCCTGCATGTGCATTTCTGTGGTGAAGCTAATATATGCATGGCAGAGGTCTGCTAAGGGAGCTGTTAGTATTTCATTTTGGGTGGATCCAAACGCCAGTTGATGCGATAAAAGCCTTGGAGTTGGGCCTACAATCTTTGTGCATGACAGCAATCAGAAATCGCTGTGAATCCCTGTGCCCAACATTTTAATTGCATAATACAGCCTCATCCACACCTACTTTGATTTCTAATCGTTTGTTTGAGGCCAAGACCCATCACATGTAAATAATACATTTTTATAACGCAAATCAGAAATAAAACTGTATGCCTATGCATGTGCTTGTTGTCTTGCTTCTCTTTTTTGTGTATGTATTTCATGTTTAAATCTTTTTTTTTTGATGGAAAGTAGCAGAAGCTGGAACTACATGCATGCTGATATATTTGCGTAAAATCATAAGGCGTGAAGCAGAATTCATATTAAAGGATGCCTCTATTTTCATGGTCATGCTTTAAGGTGACGCTAATGCTAACCATATATCGTGCCCATGTAGGTAGCCATATCACAATGGTTTCTGACCCTAACCCTAAATGTTGTAGTTTTGGAGAAATGGCCCCAAAACCATTCTGAGACCTTTAACGAACATCACTAATTCACAAACGATGGAGCTAAACTATAGTCACACAAATCCATCAAATGGCATATCTATAGCAGGTCAAGACTACAAGCCATGAATATTTCAGATCACAAAGTGTAATAGTTTTGAAGAAATGGCCCAGAAACACTTCTCAGACCTTTAATGAACATAAGTAATTAACTGACAAAGGAGAATAACGAGCAACAAAACCATCAAAAGGTAACTGTATTAGGTAAGGATAACAAGCCATAAAATTTCAGATTGCTAAGTGTAACAGTTTTGGAGAAATGGCCGGAAACCATTCTGAGACCTTTAAGGAATATCACTAATTAACTAACAAAGAAGAAGAATTATCCACAGAAAACCACCAAAAGGCACATCTGGCAGGTAAGAAATACACCACAATTTCAGATTGCTGAGTGTAATACTTTTGGAGAAATGGCCTGGAAACGATGCAGGGACAGACAGATGACGGTCATTACCGTATCTCCACCCCCACCACCCACTTCAGGGACAGGAGATAATAATCACTGTTTTGCAAGTTTGAGCACCAATTGTTAGTTGAAGAATCACATATGTCAAAATTTTAACTTCAAAGTACATGTAGTATGAAATTGAAACTGTACAATATATATTTTTTTTTAATCCAAAAGTGACTCCCTGGAAAATATGTTGAACTTCATTTCAGTGAGTTTGAGACTGATCAGATCATTGAATAAGGAGACCTTTACCATCACTGCCACCTTAAGAGGAAAGAGTTACAATGTAAAGGCTACATGTAAATGTGCTGTGTCTTGCAAGTCACTCATCTTAACCATGTCATTTTACATGTTTCATATATGTATTTCCAGACATATCAAACAAAAGATGTCACACACGGACAAACAAGCAAATGATACAAAAGATATGGACACTTATTATAATCTATCACCAATGACAACTGGACAGCAAACAGCTTCTAAGGACTTCATTAAAACAACTAATGACCTTACCCACATGCACAGCCCCCCAAAGCCACATACAATATCAAGCAGCCAGTCACATGGAGATCCTAATCTCCAAAGACAAAAGAGTGACAACTACAACCAGCCAGCAACAGTGACCATGACAGAATGTGAAGACAGTACCAAAAATCCTGCTTACACAGAGCTCCAACTGGCTCCTGACACTCCAGAATACACTGAGTTACATCACTATGAGCCTATCACCACAAACCATGACCCCACACTAGCTTGATCCATCCATGAAATCTCAGGTCAATACATGGAGGTCAAATGAGACAGATGAGGAAAACAATGGAGAATATACCCTGATGACAGACAATCCAATTTACACATAAGGGGCTGCTGCAACATTCTATTAAATATACATAATTATGCCTTTCCCTCAATGAACAGTTGCCAGCATGAAAAAAAGTGGCCCATGGGCCTATTATGCTGTGTAATCAGATGACCATCACAAATAATATATTTTTTGAATGTAACACCTCTGTGACCTTCAGAGAGTAGTCAGTGTTGCCAACTCTTACAGAATTCCCGTAAGTTGTACGGAATATCAGGTATCTACACAGTAAGCATACATCACACTGATCAAGAACAAAACCTTACAGATTTTACAAAAGATGCCACGGGAAAAAAATTAAAATTTAGCATATAATTGAGATGATGGATAATATCATGTCTTAGTTATATACAATAAGATCATGTCAATTAATTATTATTGATAATTTGTTTGCTGTCTCTCTAAAATTAAAAAAAATTATAAAGGAAAAATTGATTTTATATTATCGTATGATTTTCAGATTCTGCACAAGAAATGGCAAAGTTTCAACCTTAAAAAAAAACTGCAAAACTTAAAAAATAATGCACCAAATGGCTCCATTTCAGTTACATTTTCAATGTCTGCCCTGCCCCCCTCCCGCACCCCCCCACCCACCCACCCCACCCCCGGCTCGGTCACTGCACTCTGTCGCTGAATCTTACTGATTTACAACATTCTAGGATTGGCAACACTGACTAGTTCAAAATCATCCATATTGCACAATGTCAAATTTCTATATGAAAAACATTTGTGGTACATTTAGTATTATTTGCTGTATTCTTTATAAACATATTGAGCTTTAGTGTCCTTTATTACTTAAGTTCTTAATGACCTCAAAAAATATGTCAAAGTCACCCAAAACTGTACATATTTGATGACTGGTCTAATGCACATTTCAAGAAAATTTTGTAACTCCATCTCAAGTTATCACAATAATAAATTTAAAATATTTTTAATACCTACATGTACATGTATGACTTTAGTTCCAATTAGTACCAACAGTCATGCCACCATGACTCCACACACAGACTTTTGGTAGGCACGATGTTCCTGTAATGGTATACAGATATATGTAAACAAGTTATGATGTCATGACCATCATGAAAAAGAAAAAAATCCTGAAATGCATTGACCTTAAGAGAATAGGTGAAGGTCATCCCTTTGATGCAATACAAACTTCCACATATATACCTTTATATTGCATTGAGTATCATTAGCCTTATCCAATTTATAATATTTTTAATTTAATGTGTTTTCAATATGTTTTGGTCCATACATGTATCTTGCATAATACATGTACTCTTGGTGGCATCCCCAAATTTAGTCAATGACACATTTTCCTGTTTTGGTTGATCAACATTTCTACCAAGAAGTGATGTTCCGTAAAAAAAAAAAAAAAAAAAAAAAAAAAAAAAGACACTCACAAACACACACGAAATAGAAACTCTTCCAAAAGGGCAGTCTCAAAATATTCAATGACAGACCAAGAGAACATAATAGCATTCATAGAATGGATTAACCTTGGCACTCAAAATCTGTTTAGTTCCTCAATTCTGAAATTTGTTTCCTTGTTTGTTTGTTTGTTTGTTTGTTTGTTTGTTTGTTTGTTTTTCTAGTTTTGAGACTTTGCAGTAGAACACTTTACATACAATTCCCATAATGTTGTCTATGAAATGAAAGAACAATTTTGGATGTGTTCTTGGGGGTAAGTTCTGGTTGCAAGATTCAAGATTCACTTATTCCAACCATACAGTAAACAATGCTTTTTTTGAAGATAATACATTTGGTTGAAAACTATCTAGTACTGGTATTGTTGAGGAAACTATCCTTACGCTTTTTACAGCTGCTATCAGGATAGCCACCTTTACAATTCAACAGAATATTAAAGTTTCATAAAGAGTGTATCAATACAAAGAGGAAGCTGGTTTTAAATAGAAACCTAGTCCATCATAAGATGCATCTCTGACAAAATTTGGTGAAGCTGTGGTCAATATTTGTTGAGATATCAGGGTAATGTCATCAAGGTTGAGGCCACTCAGACAGCCTTCAAATAGATACATCAAAAGATTTGTAAAAAGTTTAAAAATAATCAGAGAAGACTAGTTTTCAATAGGATCTTGGTCCATCATAAGGCTCTTTTCTGACAAAAATTTGGTAAAGCTACAGTGAATACTTTTTTAGATATTATGGTAATATTTTCCCCTTGTGTGTCACTCAGACCTTAGACTTAAAATAAATACTTTAAGAGTCTCATAAAAAGTTTTAAAACCATAAGCAGACACCGATTTTAGACAGGAACCTGGTCTATTATCAGGTGCATCTCTGACAAAAATTTGGTACAGCTACAGAGAATATGTTTTGAGATATCACAGTAATGTCGACAAAACAGACAGACATATCAATATAGAATACACTGCTAAGAATGCACTTATATCATATACAATCCAATATCTCAATCACTAAAAAGATGGAAAACACTAAGACTTGATGAAGGGAATGGTCTGGGGGGATCCCTTCAGCACCGTTATCCCCCGACATGTTTTGGTCCTCCTGCACCTTCATCATGGTGTGGGGAAACTCAACTTTTATTCACTTTTTAAATTACACTTATAAGGTACCTGTATCTAAAAGCGGTGCAAAATGTTAGTGCTACACATGCGTAAATCATTATGACGTCATATGTAGAACGTCCTGTCATCTCTATATTGCTATCACTGGAATAAAAATGCCTGTTTTTTATGAGTTCCTTTGTTTCTGTTATTGATACTGGCTTGTACCTTCGATTTCTCTCTGTTAAGTATGAGTTCACTATAAGAGTCCATTGGCTGTGCGAGTAATATTCTTTCATAATATACTGAATTTAATGTGTTTTCAACATACGTTGGTCCGTACATGTATCTTACATAATTCTCTGTCACACTACCAAATTTAATGAGACCTTTTCCTGTTTTGCCTGATCAATATTTACACCAAGTTATGTGATGTTCCACAACCCTCCCCCCTCTGCCCCCCAAAAAACAAAATTCTTCAGAAAAGGCAATCTCAAAATGTTCACATTTTGACCCATACAATGTACATGTATATTATATGTTTATCGGGGGTACCATCAAGATCAAGCTCAACCAAGATTTGCATACTCTTCGTAAGTCTTTAAAGTTACGTGGGGTTAATTTGAAAACTGTGGTCTGTATCATGTTCACAAGCAAAACTTTATTAACAGACAAATATGGAAGCAAGGATGGAAAGAACGGTGGGTGGACAGATATGAGTGATGCTATTTTGTTTTTTGAAAAGATAATTGTATCGTTTAAAAAAATCATGGTTTATCAATGCATCGATGAACTGTCACCCACCCCTATATCCATGCATGAGGTTAGCATTTTACCATGCACTGCAAGTTACAACTTGATGTGGATTTATGAGCACATCATTGATATGCATCAGGCAATGAACCTGATTTTTTTCTCCAATTCTTCTAATGTTAAGGACTACAACAAATGTAAATATCAAACTATGACGACAACTTAGATGACCCATAGACTCTTCATACAACCTACTTAGCAGGTATGGTGTACTCATCCATGTCATCTTGAGGTCAGTGTGCCATCAAACAGGAACATATGAATGGTCTCCATGCTACCCCAGCCAGCACACCTTATTGTACGTGATGTCCTTTACACACTCCACCAACAGCTACAGCTTACCTTACCTCAGTGGATCTGGTATAGCAAGGCATCTGAAAGCATAGAAAAAGGCCATCTTGCTAATTCACACTTGATGATAAAACATATATATAGATAAATGTATGGCAAGCCGTTTTAACATTTACTCAGATTTATGGATATCCATAAATCAATTTTGCATGTCCAAAAATGATTATTTCATATCCCAAATTGATTTATGGAAATCCAAAATTCAATTTTGGATATCAATACATGTATATGATTTTTTATATCCAAAAATCATTTATTGAAATCAATAAATAAATTCTTGATATCAAAAATCATTTATTGAAATCAATAAATAAATTCTTGATATCAAAAATTATTTTTGGATATCCATAAATAATTAATGATATCAAGAGTTCAATTTTTGATATCCAAAATTCAATTTTGAATATCCGTAAATCTGATTAAATGTTAAAACAGTTTGCCATATAAATGTACAGCCAGCTATCCATCCTTCCCCCTAAAACTGACTGAAGCTCCAGGATCTCAAGAAGAAGGTTCATGAACATATGGGGGGGGGGGGGGGGGGGAGGGATACATACAAATCAGCTATTATTTTCCCTGTATTACAACAAATACTTATTCATTTAATTTCACAACATCTTGCCATTACAAGCAAGAACTTGCACTTTACTATTTAACTGCCATTTTTTCACATTCTTACATTCTTTAAATTCGATTGGGTTGTCTTTACCAAATATAAGACAAGTAGTCGCCATCACAAAAAAAGTCCAGGAATTTAAGGCTGTGAAAACATCCTTAAGAGTTTCCTGTTGACAAATTCATTGAATTGTCAAAGTTTTATGTTAAATGTGACAATATTGATTCCTGAAACTATACATGTTTAGATATACATGTAGATGGTAATCGACCCCTCTCCTTCCCTACCAGGAGAACAGAATTATTGAATGAAAAATTGCTGTACCTTTTTTTTTTTTTAATTTCAGATACAATGGTTAATATGCTTAAAGAATTAATGTTTTATTTGTCCCATTGTCTGTACAAAATCATCACAATAATTTTGTTACACAGTATCTATCACTGCAAAGCTTTATCAGTTTGTATATACAGTTAAGCCTGTCTAAAACTTAACAGCCAAATGCATTTTTTGTGTTGCAAAGTGTTGTACTGGGGTTTGTATAGGTTGTAAAAGGTTTGCAAAAGGTTGACATAGGGTTTGTAAAAATTTGACAAAGGGTTTCAAATGGCTGAAACGGTTGCAAACCATTTCAACATTTTCATCAATAAGCCTGAGAAAGTGTGTGAAATGGCTGTTAACCATTCCAGAAAGGTTTTCAAGTGTTGAAACCACCTGCCAGTGTATAACTGTAGTAGAAAGTGACTGAGGCATTATGTTCAGTCCCAGTGATTGTAAAATAAGTAGTTGCAGCTAGACCACCTGTACAAACTGAAGGGAAATCCTAACAAGGATTGCAACAATGGACATCCTGCACCAGAAATGAAAAACAAACCCCATGATGACACCTAGTCCTCACTTTGAAATTCTCCAAACAATAAAGCTCTATTTCACTGCCAACTCTGAGTCAATGTTTCAACATGATGGGTCAGGTTTGTGACATTTGAGTAAATACTGTCAAATTTGAGCAAGTTTTTGACATTGAGTAAATGTGTACTCAGGCATGTCAGAAATGAATGAAAGTCATTAGCATTTAAGTCAAAAACATGTTATCAAAACATAATTTTTCTTATAACCAGATTTTAAATACAATGAGGCCAACTTGTACAATGTAACTGTCGTACATGTAGGTACCTGCTATTGATAGCCCCTGGGGGTTTAACCTGAAAGAAAACATGTAAGCCTGGACTGTCTGAAAGTAAATATTAAAGCAAAATGGTGCCAAACAATATAATTCAGTAGCAAAACAGGCAAATCTAAAATCTGTAAAATTATTGCAGCCAAACTTTCTAACAATCTTTGGATATTAACAGCAAAATTTGTAGGGCGATCATAAAACAATAAAACTCATTAGTTTTTAAGTCACGAGAATGCAATCAAAATATAACTAGAACAGACTGATTTTCCAACAGAAAATCAAATGTCTCCTGGTGGAACACTTGCGTCTCTGAATAAGCTACAGGTGATAACAAATTACAAATGACCAAGTTTGCTTGAAAATTACAATCCTATTTTAGCTCTCACCTAGATACATTACTCTAGCAATTTTCATCAAGTTCTTCAAGACGTATTGCAGAGAAACCCATTTCGCATAAATGACCCTGTGACCTTGAAAATTAGGTCAAGGTCACCCAAATACAATCCCAACCTGGGTCTTACCTTGATACATAATCCTACCAAGTTTCATCAAATTCCATCAGTTCTTCATGACCTATCGAACGGAAACCAATTTCGCAAAAGTGACCCTGTGACCTTGAGAATTCGCTCAAGGTCATCCAAATACAATCCCAACCTAGGTCTTTCCTAGATACATAAGCCTACCAAGTTTCATCAAATTCCATCAAGTTGTTCATGACTTATCGCACGGAAAACAATTTCACATGTGACCTTGTGACCTTGAAAATTAAGTCAAGGTCATCCAAATACAATCCCAATCTAGGTCTTGCCTAGATACGTAATCGTACCAAGTTTCATCAAATTCCATCTAGTTCTTCATGATTCATCGAACGGAAACCAATTTCACAAAAGTGACCCTGTGACCTTGAGAATTCGCTCAAGGTCATCCAAATACAATCCCAACCTAGGTCTTTCCTAGATACATAATCCTGCCAAGTTTCATCAAATTCCATCATTTTCTTCATGACTTATCGCACAGAAACAAACTTCACATCAGTGACCCTGTGACCCTGTGACCTTGAGAATTCGCTAAAGGTCATCCAAATACGATCTTACCCTAGGTCTTGCCAAGATACATAATCCTACCACGTTTCATCAAATTCCATCACGTTCTTCATGACTTATCGAATGGAAACCAATTTCACATAAGTGACCCTGTGACCTTGAGAATTCACTCAAGGTCATCCAAATACAATCCCAACCTAGGTCTTGCCTAATTACATAATCCTACCAAGTTTCATCAAATTCCATCAAGTTCTTCATGACCTATCGAACGGAAACCAATTTCCCATAAGTGACCCTGTGACCTTGAAAATTAAGTCAAGGTCACACAAATACAGTCAAAACGTAGGTCTTGCCTAGATACATAACCCTACCACGTTTCATCAAATTCCATCAAGTTCTTCATGACTTATCGCATGGAAACCAATTTCACATAAGTGACCCTGTGACCTAGAGAATTTGCTCAAGGTCATCCAAATACTATCCCAAACTAGGTCTTGCCAAGATACATGATCCTACCAAGTTCCATCAAATTCCATCAAGTTCTTCATGACTTATCGAACGAAAACCAATTTCACATCAGTGACCCTGTGACCTTGAGAATTCACTCAAGGTCATCCAAATACAATCCCAACCTAGGTCTTGCCTAAATACATAATCCTACCAAGTTTCATCAAATTCCATCAAGTTATTCATGACTTATCGAACGGAAACCAATTTCACATAAGTGACCCTGTGACCTTGAAAATTAGGTCAGGGTCACCCAAATACAATCCCAACCTAGGTCTTGCCTAGATACATAATCCTACCAAGTTTCATCAAATTTTGTCAAGTCCTTCAAGACTTATCGCACGGAAACCAAGTGTTGAAGAAGAAGAAGAAGAAGAAGAAGAAGAAGAAGAAGAAGAAGAAGAAGAAGAAGAAGAAGAAGAAGAAGAAGAAGAAGAAGAAGAAGAAGAAGAAGAAGAAGAAGAAACGGGCACTAAACCAATATGTCCCCCGGCTTCCATCGGGAGACATAATTTTTCTTAATGAGATATCAAGTACAATTAGGCAAGCTTTTAACTGTTGTAGACCACTGCCTGCTACTGATAGCCCCTGGGGGTTTAACCTAACAGAAAACAAGCTAGCCCTAAAATATCCGAAAGGTGAATATTAAACAGAACAATGCGTAAGGATAAAATTAAGTAGCAAAACAGGCAAGTCTAAAATCTTTAAAATTATTTAAGTTAAACTTTCTAAACATCTCTGGATATTAACAGCAAAATTTGAAGAAATATTTGATCAAAAGTATGTCCTTAAATCCTCTTGACTCAAGTTCATTGTAAATAAATTTGGTTCTGGATGCAAAGTCCTGGAATTTTAAACAAATACGACCAAATCTCATAATTTGTGACAAAAGATTCAGAATCTCTCTTTATTCTTGACCAATCAATACATATGTTAAAATATAAACAGGGCTGGGCAACCTGTCGCAAATTCGCAAAAAAATGCGACCCAAAGGTTCAAAATTGCGACAAAGTACAATGCAATCACAACTTTGTGCAAGTGAAACTTGACAACATAAAAAAAACATATAAACAGGCAGCACAAGACTACAGTGAACAATATGATAATTGGCTTCTCATGTAATGCAATATCATGTGATATTGATGAATTGAATGGATTACATGTTTTGGTAATTGTATTTTATATACAAAAGGTTTTATATATTTTTCCTTTTCATGTAGATTTGGAAGAAGTAGGATAGCCTTAAATTAGCCTAGGTGGTGCTCTTAAAGTGGACCTATTTTTTCTTCATAGATCACCGTTATTGTTTCAGTGACACAAAGTTTTATTCTTTCTCACTGAATTACATATATGCCCATGATTTTTGCATGTAGAATGCCCCAGTAGTTATTCTTGTTTGGTGAAGACAAGATAATCAGTCACTTTTCCATGCAGTCTGTCTCTGGAGGGCATTCTCCTTTTATATTGTAGATGTACAAATGTTCTGATATTTTGGTCTTAGTAGATTAGAATGGACCAAGTATTTTTTATTGCATTATATATGTTAAACTAAGAAACAAAAAATCTGTCTCAACCATTTTGTTTGTAGGCCTAGAAGTTCTCTTCATTTTAACGAAGATGTAAAGATCTCTTATATTTTTCTGATTGTATTTTACAATGTGAAGAACATCTGTGTTCCCTCTTGTATTTTTCCAATGAAAAACTCATACAGTTGTGGTACATGATTTATGATAATAGCATGATTGGTGATGAAATTAAATCATATTCCATATGTTTTAGGTGCTGGATACATTTTTAGTCCTCATAACAATACATGTATAAAGAATGCATTGAAATGGTGCATGGTGCTCAATGAGCATCACTTCAATGACATTTAAGTTTCTTATGACATAAATTATGAATAGAGAACAGTAGAGAATTTATTTTGGTGTCAATTTGACTTTGATATAGAAAATTAGGGAGGACTTTTTTTACATGATCCCAGTCATATATGACACCACACAGGCATGTGTGTTCCCAATATGGGTTTTTTTGTGGACAGTCTTTTCAGCTTATGCCCCAGAAAAATATACTTGTGACTATGGTCATCAAATATAAACATTTTTCTGTATTTATCTTTTGTTGTCTTTTATTTTTTGGATCACTTCATGAGATAGAATGTAATCAAAGGATAATCAGAGTTATCAATTTAAGTATGATTAACTACACTTCAATCTTGATACATGTATTTCTGGTGTAATTTATAAAGAAGAACGAGATAAAGATCTTGATAAAATTTATTCCAAGATTTTATTGTGTACAAATTGACATCATTTTCATTGTTCCCATTAAAATCATCAGGTGGTAATATATGTTGTCTTTCACATATAATAAGTCAATTTAAAAGTTCAAAATGCATTCTCTGAATATCCTTAATTCCAAAATTCTCCGGGGGGGGGGGGGCTTTCAAAGCCCCCCCCCTCCAAAAAAAAAAAAAAAAAAAAAAATCCCCCACCAAAGATGAGGTTTTGCTACAAGAGGTTTCAGCTTTGCTACAAGGATTCTGGTTGTGCCCAGCCCTGATAAACAATTGAATAAAACATAAACAAATAGGCCAAAGGGGCTCATATTAAAACATTCGAGATGTTGCTATCATAAGAGCCCCTATATGATTAGAACAAATGATATCAATACAGTAAAATTAACACGAGCTATTACATTTGTAATATATCATCTACAAGATGACACAAAGTTGTCAATCATCTTAAATGAATTAAATGAAAACAAAAACATCGACATTCATATATATGTACGTTACTCTAAGTTAGACTGACAGGTTAAACTGTGGTACATTTTGACAAGTGAAGCAGTTTGTTGCAGTGCAGATATTTTGATAGTCATTTAAGAATATGATTTTTATGTACCTAATGAAACCTAGGAGACAATGTGTTTCTATTTTTTCCACAATGTTTACATTTGTATTGTTTATAACAATGGGATTGTGGTATCTCAAGCTATGCTGTGCATATGTCCTACTTACTCGATTAATAAAAAGCCTTTTAAATGCCTTGTGTTATGGTTGTGTGCTACAGTGCATGGAACAAAAGGACATGATAGGAGTTATTTAGGCAGATTATTGTAGACAAATTTAAAATAAAACTTGAGTTCAGAAAGCGTAAAAATGTCTGTAGCTTGAAGGGCCAAAATTTAAAAAATTTAAACATCTATCAACAAAACCCCATTCCAAATTGTCAAAGGATTTTTCAAAGTCTATTGAAACTAAGTGGCAGGTTGTCCTCTTCTGCATGATCAATTATAGTCAGAATTATATCTATGTGCTCTCCAATATACCGGTCTTTCATAAAACCTGTTTGATTATCATGAATTATTAATGTTAGTGCCTTCTTTAATCTTGCTGCAATTGCTTTTGTAGCCAATTTGTAATCTTGGTTTAATAATGATATTGGTCTCCAATTCCAAAGATCCAACACGCCTTTTTCTTTTTTAAGGTAACAGAGGGATAATCCCATGTAGTTGCGTAATAGAAAGTTTCTTGTTATCATATGAATTGTTAATAGCATTTAAAAGCAAGTGTTTTATATCTGTCCAGAAAACCTTATAGAATTCTGCCTGTAGGCCAGCTGCGCCAGGTGACTTGTTATTTTGTGTGCTTTTTAATGCTAAGAGAAGTTTACTTTCAGTAATTTTGCATTCACACTGTAACTTTTCTTCCTCTGACAGTTTTGGTATACTGTCATTATCTGGGCAGAAATCATATTCTTCACTTGTTAGTGTGTCAATTCCTTTTTTTTTTGTATACAGTTGCGAATAAAATGTTTTCATTTGTTCTAAAATATCTTGGGGATCAGTTACTATTTGGTTTTGCATTCGTAGACTGTTAACTTTTTTATTATTGTAATTCCTTTTCTCCAAGTTAAAAAATATTTTGAAGGTTTTTCACCCTCTTCATACCATTTACTCTTGCATCGCATGATTGCCCCTTTTGTTGTATATTCATATTCTTTTTCTAAATCATTTTTTAGTTCGTGAATTTTTAAATCTAAGTCAGTATTGCTATTCTCCATAAACTCGCTTTCTAGTTCTTTTAATTTACTTTCTAAAGATTCTATTTTGGTTTGGCGTTGTTTTTTCTTTCTGGAAGAATACTGAATTCTGGCCCCTCTGATTTCCATTTTTATCATTTCCCATAGCATTACATCATCTAAATATTTGTTTAATGTACAAACATCTTTTATTATATTTTTAATATATTCAGCGTAGTCAAGTTCTTGTAGTAACGAAGTGTTTAATTTCCAAAAACCAGGCCCCCTTTTGTTTGGATTTGTATGTATCACCAGGGACATGCTATAGATGGACTGCCAACGGCAGCGCTAATCCCTTTAGTGGTCAACTGGACGTGACGACTACAAAGCGTGTTCATTAGCGCCGCTCAAGTTAATCCCCCCTGCCCAGTCCGATTGTTGTTCCATCTATGTTTCCGCATTCGGTTGTATCGGGTTACTTACATCAGGCTTACATCGGGTGTGCTATTGTACCAAGTTAAAAAAACGGAGAGTTTTATGCATGCGCAACCAGTCTCATCATTTGAATCAGAACCGTGCGAGTCCATCGATGTGTTTTTCCTTGAAATCGGCCCATAAAAGGGAAAGTTTTTGCATTTTTTCTGTCCAATATGATGCAAAGTTAGACAACTTGCGTGCGTAATAACTCCTTACGCCGTAATCAGCAATCAAAAATGTAGTTTTAGATGGATAGTGTATGCCGGTAGGATCATGATGGTGGTTTCATTTCTTGTAGCTGAGTCCAGCGTAACACTAAATTTTGACTTTAAAATGTAAAACACCGTGAAAATTTTTTTCCACATTTCAGTCCGTGACACGATTATTCTTGCCTTTCATCGCGTGACCTGGCCGCTTTTATATCAGCGGCCAGCGCGGACCGTGGAGTTGTGTTTGTTCAGCACTGAAGGTGCTCGCTCAAAAACCCGATTACTTGAGCAGCGGCAACATAGATGGTACAAAGGGGGCCCCGCCGTTGGTAGTCCATCTATAGCACGTCCCTGCTATCACCAACGTTATCGCAGAGTGATCCGATCTGAAACCCGGAATTATGTCACTTTCCTATATGAGACCATTAAGACCAAATGAAACAATGAAAAAGTCTAATCTACACTGTATCAATGTCAGATTTTTCCTTCGCCATGTAAAGGATCTTTTCTCTGGATTATTTTTCCTCCATATGTCTACTAAATCTGTTTCTTCCATCCAATCTTTTACTTATCTTTGAATTTTGCTATGTGTGACTGGATTTCCACCGTTCTTGTCAATGTTTACATCGAGAACAAAATTATGGTCCCCTACAATAATTCTATTGTCATTCGGTAAACTTTCGACTTTGTCGATAAAATCTTCATAAAATCTATTGTTATCTTCATTAGGACCGTATACATTGCCAAGGGTGTATCTATTTTCATCAATTGTAATGTCCATAATTATATGTCGTCCCTCCTCATCTTTAATAATTGCATGTATTTCAAAATTAAAATCGTTCCTAAACAGAATGCTTACCCCTCTAGCATTTTGATTCCTATGACTAAAATATATTTTATACCCTCAATCCGCATACCATCCTTTTTCCATTTTTTCTGAACTATGGACTTCCTGCAAACAAATTATAGAATATTTCTTCTTTCTAAGCCAAGTGAACACCTCTCTTCTCTTTTTAAAATCTCCTAAGCTTCTTGTGTTAAACAATATAATCCCAACAGGCATATAATTTCTGGAAACACAATTGGTTCATGTACGGCATGTATGGATCGTTTTTCTTAATTGTATACATCAAAAATAAAACTAAAATGAAAAGAAAGAAAAATAAAATAAAAATATTAGATTGTAGCCTTCGGGGGGTGGGTGGGTGGGGGGTGGATGGGGGTGAGGGTGGGTCTTAATCTTCTAATGCAGAGACCCCTTGAAATACCCTGATAGTCATAATTATAAAACCTTCAAACCAATGTAGTTTAAATGCTAACCGTCAGCCACTATCAGTTGCCTACGGTAGGCCCTATAAGGGGAAAAGTTAGCGCTTACCTCAGTTCCAATAACATACTCTTACTGGTTTCTCTACTAGATGAGTAAGGTTCCATTCTTTTATAAATTATGCACATTTGATTCTTACTAATAGACCTAACTTTGAATCTGATTAGAACGTATATGTTTCGTGTACCATGCTAGTTTTAGGCCTATTTTGATTGCAATATAACACGCAGTCTTAAGTAGGGCTACTTCTACCCAGTATGGTGTTCAGATAAAATTCCTAAAATTTAAAATGACCTGTTGACCGTCAGCCGCTGTTGTTCGCCATCAGCCACAACAAGTTGCCTACGGTGAACCTCGCATTGTCCGGTATCCTTATCTTTGTGTTAATGCCTTCATATGTCCTCTGCTCAAAACATTGAAAACTGTGTCTGTGATCAATAACTCTATAATCATGATCACTTTTTTTGGGGTAACATACGTTGAAATAAAGTTTATACGTAGGCCTGAATACTCTCCAGTATCTATACGTAGATCTCTGCTCTGGGTGCTATAGGTAATTAAATAAACAAAGGAGAAGTTCATGCCCTAAAATAAATTGACCTAAAACTGTTCAGTTCACCGTCAGCCACAATAAATTACCTACATGGTGTCAGAGCGTTATTTTAGGCCAGATCAGCAGCATAATTATATCATTATCTTTACTTCGGTGCCTTCACCAGTCCTGTCCACAACTAATATCCTTTGAACAGTAGCCAGTCTCATGCATGTAGGTCCACCTACATGGGAAAGGTTCATTTCCCACAATTTATTAGCCTGTAACTTTCCGTTTACCATCAGCCACAATAAGTTGCCTACCGTGAGTGTTACTTTAGGCTAAGTCAGGAGCACATCGTTATCTTTGCATCGATTGGGTCAAACTTTTCAATACTGACTTAAACAGTTGTGTAATAAATTCTGGTTGGACCGCAGGAAGTTTTCACCAACTAGAGGAGTGAGGCAAGGATGTCCATTGTCCCCATAGTGGGAATGTACAAGGAAGCCAACCATCTTGATGTATGGCATATGTATGGACAATAAAAAAAATAAAAAATAAAAAATGTCTGTAGCTTTCAGTAACTTTAAATTTTTAAATATCTGTTTGGTACATGTATGTGCATTGTATTTGCTGCAGGTCAAACAGTGCACAGCTTTCTTCTGCAATTTTTTTATTGGTGAACATTTAAAGCCCCATAATAGTATACCATAGTTAATGTGGGGAAGAATCAAGAAATTATATATGGTAATCCTTACTTTCAGAGGTAAATGGTATGTCAATTTTTTATTATGCCTATGACACTGGAAATTTTTGTTGACATTTTTGTTATGTGATAATTCCACGACAATTTATTATCTAAGGGAAGTCCTAAGAAGTTGAGGGTGTTGACATGCTGTACAGGGTCATCATTTATTTTTATTTCAGGTAGATTAAATTTTTTATGTGCTTGACAAAAGATCATAAATTTTGATTTGTTTACATTCAGTGAAAGTTCGTTAATCTTGAGCCACCTGTTGATTTGTTCAAGTTCATTGTTCATTAAAATTTTGACATGCAGAATTCAGATGTAAAGAGGTTGACAGAGTGGCGTCATCACCAAAATTGAACAAATCATTTGCATTAATGATATCATTCATATAGATGATAAACAGAAGAGGGCCTAAAATAGAACCTTGAGGCACCCCTGTAGTTATTTGCAAAGGCTCAGAATTTATACCGTCAAAGTTGACAAATTGTTGTCAATTTGTTAAATAACTTTATAGCAAGTTTAGTGATATGCCATTAATTCCATAATATTGGAGTTTTTTCAATAAAATATCATGATTGAGAGTGTCAAAAGCTTTTGATAGATCGAGAAATATACATAGGGACATTTCTCCTTTGTCCTTTGCTTCAATAATATTGTTAACAAGATCAACACCAGCAAACTTTGTTGAATGACTTTTTCTAAAACTATATTGGCCTTTATAAAAGCATTCATTTTCATTAGAAAAATGGTATAATTGATTGTAAATTACTTTCTCAAAAATTTTATAGATTGTGTGTAGTAGCGAAATGGGACGATAATTGGTGGAAAGCTGCTCATTGTCTTTTTTATACAGAGGGATTATCTTTGCAATCTTTAATCTGTCCGGAAAGATGCCTGTATTTAAATTTGGATTTACAACTACAGAAAGTGGATATGCAAGAACTTCTTTCAATTGTTTGACGACTTTAATGGATATTCTACCATGACCAAAACTAGTTTTGGATTTCATTTGATCTATGATTTTTCGAGATATCCTCTGCAGTTATTTCTTTGATATGAAAATTGTGACGGTGGGTTCTGTTGAGATATTTATCAAAATTTAGATTTTTTGGTTTAGAGATGTCCTTGGAAAGATTTGGCCCAGTGTTTGTAAAAAATGTGTTAAATTGATCAGCTATTGTTGTTTTATCCTTAATAAGTTGTCCATCTATGTAGAAATACTCAAGAGAAGATTTCTTTAGTTTTGATTTATTCATGATACTGTTTATGGTTGTCCATGTTTGTCTTATATCATTTTTGAGCAATCGACAGGGCAAGGTCAAAAATGACTTAAAACCCTCCAACTGCTGACTCAAAAAGCCTGACCGGTTTCGCCAGTAGTCTGGCTCATCAGAGGCTAGTTTAATGGCTGTGCATGCATGCTCTATATAGTGGGTGTAACATACATGCGACTTACATCCAGGTGTATGTTCATGCGTTCACTGACGTAACAAAGCAAAAAGTCAGGTGTGGCGTAATTGTAATGTCGGAACCCTTGGCAACGCAACGTACCAGTAGAGATCCTGCCACTACTGTGGCATTCATTGTACCAGATGGTCCCCCGCAATCGTTACGATTTTTTATAGATAATTTTTGAGAAGAGATATGGTGTCTCATGACAGCCTACCTTCTTGAGTGGGGAATATTTTTTCACAGCTCGTGATTTAGGAAACTGGTGTTTCATAAACAAGTGTCATTGTTATTTGGCAGATGAACCAGGGGGTAAAAATTTAGCATAAGACTGAACAAGGGTTCATCTGCCCATAACATTGAGGCCGATCGACAGTTCTGTTGTCCCTAGTTGGTGTATCCAGTTCGTCTCTTTAGCAAGTCTAAGTTTTAGAGTCTTGCTTAGCTTTGGTGGTGTGCGTATGTATTCCAGAATTTGAATGCTTATAAGTTAAATCCAGTGTGCCATGGTCCAGTAGAGCAAAATGTCTCCCAAGTGGTTGGGTGCAGTCTTTCCTATTGATATAATAGAAATGTTCCCCCATCCTGTCCATGAGGCTTCTGCCTGTTTGGCCTACATACTGTTTCTGCACACCTTACACGTGAAGAGGTATATGAGGTTACTACGCTTGCATGAACCTCCTTTGGGGGTAGAATATGTACGCCCGGTGTGGGTGCTCTTAACTGTGCCAGTTTTATCTAATTTGACACAATATCTGCAGTCTTGTTTATGACAAAGATTGTTCTCAGTCACACCAGACACTGCCGGTGTGTTTTGTGGTTTTGGTGGGTATAGGATTCTGGAATGGGTGAGATCATCCTTAAGGTTCCTTGCCCTCCTGAATCACAAGACCACTTGCTTGAAACAGATTATTCAAAGGAACTGGGGCCCAATAAGAGCCTCCAGGAGTGCACCAGTGCAAGAAACACATATCTGAAACCATCTGAATTACTACCTTCCAAAGGGATATCTTTTTCATCAAATTATTCATATACTTAAATTCAAGCCAAGTTAAATATAACTAGAACAGACTGATTTTCCAACAGAAAATCAAATGTCTCCCGGTGGAACACTTACGTCTCTGAATAAGCTACAGGTGATAACAAATTACAAATGACCAAGTTTGCTTGAAAATTACAATCCTATTTTAGCTCTCACCTAGATACATTACTCTAGCAATTTTCATCAAGTTCTTCAAGACTAATTGCATAGAAACCAATTTCACATAAATGACCCTGTGACCTTGAAAATTAGGTCAAGGTCACCCAAATACAATCCCAACCTTGGTCTTACCTTGATACATAATCCTACCAAGTTTCATCAAATTCCATCCTGTTCATGACTTATCGAACGGAAACCAATTTCACATAAATGACCCTGTGACCTTGAGAATTTGCTCAAGGTCATCCAAATACAATCCAAAACCAGGTCTTGCCTAGATACATAAGCCTACCAAGTTTCATCAAATTCCATCTAGTTCTTCAAGACTTATCGCACGGAAACCAATTTCACATAAGTGACTCTGTGACCTTGAGAATTCGCTCAAGGTCCTCCAAATACAATTCCAACCTAGGTCTTGCCTAGATACATAATCCTGCCAAGTTTCATCAAATTCCATCTAGTTCTTCAAGACTTACCGCACGGAAACCAATTTCACATAAGTGACCCTGTGACCTTGAGAATTCGCTCAAGGTCATCCAAATACAATCCCAACCTAGGTCTTGCCTAGATACATAATCCTACCCAGTTTCATCAAATTCTGTCAAGTCCTTCAAGACTTATCGCACGGAAACGAAGAAGAAGAAGAAGAAGAAGAAGAAGAAGAAGAAGAAGAAGAAGAAGAAGAAGAAGAAGAAGAAGAAGAAGAAGAAGAAGAAGAAGAAGAAGAAGAAGAAGAAGAAGAAGAAGAAGAAGAAGAAGAAGAAGAAGAAGAAGAAGAAGAAGAAGAAGAAGAAGAAGAAGAAGAAGAAGAAGAAGAAGAAGAAGAAGAAGAAGAAGAAGAAGAAGAAGAAGAAGAAGAAGAAGAAGAAGAAGAAGAAGAAGAAGAAGAAGAAGAAGAAGAAGAAGAAGAAGAAGAAGAAGAAGAAGAAGAAGAAGAAGAAGAAGAAGAAGCGGGCACTAAACCAATATGTCCCCCGGCTTCCACTGGGAGACATAAATATACAAACAATGGGGAGCAGTTGCTACCCATTGAAATGACTTTTATTTGTTGTAAAAACCAATGGTCCGCATTGAACAAAAGTATTATCCGAAAGAATTTATAGCATCCGTCAAAGTTTCAACAGTGTAAGATTTTATGTTACTTCTTGAATATTTATTGTGCACCCAATATGTTTTCTTTGAAAATGAATTAGTATCTATAGATGGTTTACCATTATTTTTTTAACATTTTGCTTATTAATTCTGAAAGGGGACTTTTGACTTCATCTATGGGTAGAATTGTGTACATTGTAGAAAAATCAAAACATTTGATATTTTCTGCTTTTAAATCTTTGATTTTAGATAAAAACTTGGAAGAATTGCTAATACTCCAAAAGCAATTGATCTCACATCTTCTATAAATTGCATAACAGTATTTATGGAAATGATTCCTAATTGCAACCATACACAGTGTTACTTTCTTTGATAAGTGTTTTGTTGTGCATTTTGAAGCACCAGCTATGACTCTAGATTTAAAAGGGCTTTTATGTAATTTGGGTATCCAGAATAAAAATGGAATACAGGAGTCCTCTTCAGAAATGTTAATATTAAAGTTCCTTTTCATCTCATCTTTATGTGCATCTAACAAATTATCAATGGATTGCTTTCTCTTATGTGTAAAATATTGTTTACACCAAGTTCATTTTTCAAAACATCCAGATAATACTTTTTTTTTTTTTTGCAGATGATCCCAAAATTTTTACCTGCCTTATCAATGTTAGTGATTACAAATCTTTCTTGAAGTTTTTTGACTGCGTTTGGAACTTTAGGCTGTTTTAAATTTACCATATTGATGTATATTATATATACAATAGCTTTTCCGGCTATTGAAGAGAATCAATAAACTGGGACAAATATTAAACCTCAAAATCAGTGGGTCATACTGACCCAAACAGTAGGTCACCAAGTATAGTTTTATGTACTAATAATTATTGTAACCAAGTACAATTTTGACCAGGAGGCTAAATTCTCTTAGCCACTGGTGTCCAAGCTACACCCTGCCATTACAGAATCAGGTTTTTTTTCACATTTACAGTACTGGTGACCCAACAAAAATAGGTCAAGCTCACTAATATCATATAGCATTTTAGCAGCGGACATGGTCTAATTATATCCTATAAATTTGGCATGTCAATTGTTTTTTGGAGATATGGATTTTTTTCTCTTTCAACATATTTTGGCTAATAATTTCTGTCCAACACAGATTGCACCACTACTATGATATACAACTTAGACTTTGAGCCCCTCCACAATCCCACTAAATTTCAACAAGATCTATCAAACATTAAGCATACTAGACTGGTCACAAGATTTTCATATTTTAACCAATATATTATGATGCTGTAGGTGGCACCACCAACACTGAAGTCTACCTAGATTTTCCATACACTTGATAAGTTCTCTAAGTTATATGGGGCTATCTTGAAAGCTGTGGATTGTATCATGCTCACAAGTGAAAGTTCATGGACAGATGTACAGATATGAGTTATAAAAAGAGACATACCTTTAATGCAAGCATTGACTGAAGGGTCCGCCATTTGCTTGAATATTAAAGGTCATGATGACACCAAAAATTTAATCAGTTCATCTTGCCAGGTAAGGTAAGCATATTGCCAAATTTGAGCAAAATACATAGAGGCATTCTGTAGATATAACGTTAACGAGAATATGCACATCTGGATGGACATCCAGACGGAAATCCGGACAGATGGACAACCCGAAAACAGAAAGGGTCCCCCCTGTGGGGCAGACCCTTAAAAATCAGTGGCATTGTTGCAAACATTATAGTTGCTTCCAGTGGAAATTTATTATCAATTGATGTCTGTTTATTTAGTCTGTGTGTGCATACAGACTTCTTGTTTTTCCTCAAATTCTTTCTTTCTTTCCTTCCTTCCTTCCTTCCTTCTTTCTTTCTCTCTATATGTATGTATGTATGTATGTATGTATGTATGTATGTATGTATGTATGTATGTATCTATCCAGTGCTAGAAATAAGGAAAAATTTTCACTTGTCCGCCAACCAAGTGGAGTCTTATTCTAATTGAACTGTATGTAAATTTTGGACAAGTGCATTGGCAACTTTACTTGTCCGTCACAAGTTTCACTTAGTACGGGCAAGTGGATAAGCCCTATTTCTAGCCCTGCTATCTATCTATCTATCTATCTATCTATCTATCTATCTATCTATCTATCTATCTATCTATCTATCTATCTATCTATCTATCTATCTATCTATCTATCTATCTATCTATCTATCTATCTATCTATCTATCTATCTATCTATCTATCTATCTATCTATCTATCTATCTATCTATCTATCTATCTATCTATCTATCTATCTATCTATCTATCTATCTATTTCCATGTGCCAGTTTTGTGGTCAGCTTTTCTCGGACACTATTGGTCCAAAAAGTATCGGTATGGCCATAGACCTAGTAGTAAAATTGTGCATGTTGTTTGGAGCAGTTTTGATATAAAAATCATGCAAATTAGAGGCACATTTGTGGAAATTTTAAATCTTACATATCTTCAAAAGTTTTCTAGATAGAGTTGCCATTCAAAGCTTAATAAGTGGGTGTATTGCTAAAGCAAAATCCTATAGCATTCAAACAAATTTGAGAAGTTCAATTTGTGTTAAATTCACAGAATTTCCTTTGAATACACAAGCATCTCATAGATTGCCTCCCCCCACCAGCTGGTCAATGTTTGCCCAACCAGGCTGTTATGCAACCAGCCTTCAATTCCTAGGGATGCTAGCTGTGAATTCCTAGGGATGCTAGCTGTGTTGGTACAGTAAACTTGTCTGCACTGTGTAACCAAGGAGACTACAGTCTGTCCAGCAAGAGCTGAGCTATGTTGGCCTAATGGGGACCTGCAGTTGAACCACTCACACACAAGCAGGGCTCTTTTAGGCAGCACCACATGGCCACCAGCTGTGTGTCTGGCAGGGCAAATGACAGCATGCATGGACACATGTACAGTGAAACCTCCCTATGCTGAACACCCTTAGGACTGGAAAAAAGTGTTCAGTATAGTGAGGTGTTCAGTATAGGGAGGTTTGATAGCATTGAAAGTATACATTTGGGACCGAGAAATGGTGTTCAGTATGGAGAGGTGTTCGGTATACAGAGGTGTTCAGTTAGAGAGGTTTTACTGTACCTGGTCATACAAAAGAAGTAAACCAAGACTATGATTTATCAAAATAAATAACTTACCATACATTTATTTGCTGGATAGCGGGTGGCAAGTTTCCTTACTGCACTTTGCAAGGGTTTCCTACTTTTTCTTCTGACATGTTGCTGCACAGCAGCAACTGACCAGTCATACATTTTTGCAGTGTTCACTGGGGCTTGTCGGCCTTTTTTATCCGCCAGTCTATTTCAATTATAATTCCTAAACAAAATATCTATACAAACACAAAATAGACTCATTGCTTTCTCTCAAAGCTTATTTTGCAAGTAAAACTCCAGCAGCAGTTCTATCATGAGAATTATCTTCCAGGAAACAGACAGACAAGGGGGTGTCCCTCTGTTGCCCTCTTCAGCTTGCTCCATGCCATACAACATATAACTGTGGACAGCATTGTGAGTAGGGACACTCCTTCGGTTTACTTAATCTTAAGGAGCCTTTGATTGCATGATAATGACAAGTTGGCCAACCATTTTGAGTTGATTTATCATGGATTTACTGTCTACATTCACCCCCTGTTGTCTAAGATGTGGTTTCGGACTGTAATAACAAGAGATCTGATAGCATGGTGCCTAACTGGCCCTGGGTAGATAGGGGCCATCTCCATATTTGAATACAAGGAGAATGAAAAATATTGAAATATTTTCAATAATTTACAGTGAAATAAAGGAATAGCCAGAGCAACATGCCTAGCCATCAGGCCAACAGAGTGCATGTACTTGTGTTTGTATACCTTAATTATCATATTAATGACCAGTGATGGGCACCAGTGCTGTGGCAGTAGTGATAGGTTGCCTAGAAGCTGCCTGAGCAGCCTGCAGTTAATGAGACAGCCCCTGAGCTCATCTCTGGCTGGACAGACTGCACATACATGATAGTCTGAAGCCTCCTAAATGTGACCATGGAGGAAGCCCGGGGGGGGGGGGCTACTCCCTATACCGAGCGTAATAGGGATGTGTCGCTCTGAAGGGTGTCTTTTCACCCGTTCTTTCCCTAACAAAGGTATCAATTTTCCCAAGATTTCCCTAACAAAGGTCCATAAATTTTTCTGAGACCCCAAACCAAGGTCACTGATAAAATCAACAGGGACCTAATCAAGACCAAATGGTTTACGCTCCAGCCCCATGAACAGGGCGCATGCTGTGGGAGTGATTGACACGCCCTAATGAAGATCCAATATTTGGTAGGACGGGAGCCCTAATGAACGGTCATTGTGAAAAACTTGAGCTGCACACCCCCACCTAAAAAAGTAGGCAGTGCCTCCCCCTCCCCCCCCCCCCGAGGGAGGAAGGAAGCTTTCTTCCTCCATGTGCAAACTTACAACTTCAGTTTGCAGACATATTCAGGCTGGTGACACTCAACAGTTGCCTGCTAAACATCCGTTCTTGGCGGTCTACTACCCCCCAGGGGGCCAACATAGTGTATCGCCCCAAGAAAGTCTGCTTAGGAGGCAAACTCAACAGTTAAACACATAGATTGAAGTTGAATTTTATGTTTGACATGGATTAGGTTAGCTAATAGTTGATATTAGTACAGACTGTCATTTACATGGTTTTATGTTCCTGTTAATAGTGAACTCATATACATGCACTTATAAATACATGTACATGTGTATGTGTATCACTGTAAACACGTTTCACTTCTTTCAGTCATTTTATACCCCAGATTTCCAAAGCATGGGAATCTGGTATTGATGTGATAACTTTCACTTCATAGTATTAATGGGTTTAGCATTATATTTAAATGTCATGTATTTATTCAAATTAGGGGCAATTAAGACTTTAAAAGTTCTGTATCTTCCAATGTATTACAAATAGACACAAAATTTAAAATATTATATACAGGTTTGTGATGCCTGTCAATCTAATGGACAGTGAATAAAAACCGTAGCATTTGAAATTATGCAAATTAGCAGTACTTGATACATTTAAAAGTTAAATATTCCCAAAACTATTATAAATATAGGTGTCAGTCCAACTTCAGTTTGTAGGCTTGTGACACAGCCGCATCTAATGAAACATGAACTAAAGCTGCAGCACTCTAATTTATGCAAATTAGGTGAATACACAAAATTTAAATGTTACATAACTTCAAAACTATAATAGACTGAGTTGTCATTCAAACTTCAGTTGAGACTTGCAGGATAATTCATCAATGAACCATTAATCAAAGTAGTAGCAGTTTGATTTATGCAAATTAGGTAAATACATAAAATTTACATCTTTGAATAGCTTCAAAATTATAATAGATTTCAAGAGGTGCCTTTCCAACTTCAATTTTTAGGTTTTTGACATAGCCACACAAAAAAAATTGCAGGAATTAAAGAAATACTGAATGGGAAATTTTCAGAAGTTTTCTAGGCACACAGACTGATTTGCTGACAAGCAAATCAAATTTTACTAGTTTGTTTTTCTTTTTCTTTTCTTTTTTTAACCACTGGACCAAGTCTTCAGTGCCACTGGTCTTGCTAAGTGCATGTATTTTCTTATTAAAATCAATAGTGTAGAACAAAATCACATGTTTTGGGCTCATGCAGTCACGCAAGCTGGGTTCTTACTTTTTTTCCATATACAGAGCATATGCTTTGACCTAAATGTTGTTACTCTTTTTTTTATCACTTTACCACTTTAACACTTTATACAAATAGAGAACTAAACACTCTTCACAATAAACAAACACCACATACTATAATTTTTCAAACAGAAGAGAATATTATAAATCTACTGGAGCAACGCTGATGTAAACGGGGTATTTTGACAGGGGAATAAATAGATCCTGATGCTTAATTCTGCCCTGTTGTAAAATCAACTTCCTTGTTGGTACAATGTCAGTTGGATTGGTCACCTGATGTTCCGCGTACTACCACTGGAGCGTGTCAGTCAGCCAACCTGCCAGCCAGTTTTGAACGTTTGTAAAATGCAATGAACACCATGGAAAGAGACGAGTAATAAACCCAGATGGATTATACACTTAGATCACTTCTCTCTGTAAGGATTTGGTAAGTAGCATTATTATCTTAAATCTGTTTTCAGACTGAAAGTACAAAATGTACAAAGAGCAGCCAGGTTATTTTAAGGTGATCCAGGTGAGCATCAGTCAGCTATTACTTGTCTGCCTTTTTGAAGTGAAAGTGTCCATATAAATGTGAAAGTATACATTTTTTGACAGGGAATGACGAAGATATATCTACATATGTTTTCACACACACACACATATCACAACTGTTGGAGTAAAATTGTCATGCAATCTTTGGTTTGTTCATATATTATACTACATACATGTATATGTGAATGTGGAAATAACTACCCTCTGATTTAACTAAATTGTTGGGTGTAACAGGTCAGTACACTGTATTAGTTTGTGTTCCCAATGACCATGTACAAAACTTGATGTTGGTCTTTTCTCGCTCAAGCCAGCTAAAACCAGCCAGTGCTCAAATGTCATTTGCTTCAATGCTTCTAACTAACTTCAATCATAATAACAAGAGGCCCATGGGTCTAATGCTCTGTTAACATATAATCTGATAATTGTCACCAAAAAATCATTTCCTGAAAAGTATTCCCTCCATGACCTTCAGAAGTTAATCCAGGTCATCCATATTATGCAATATCAAACTTCCACATGATACACATGTGCGGTACATTCGGTTATTCATCATTTTGAATTGATGTGCTTTTCTTAAGTCCTTAGTGACCTTGAAAAATAAGTCAAGGTCACACAATCATTGGGTCTGGGTCCCACTAGTATCAAATATGAAACTAAGATTTTGATCTCCTCTACAATCCCACTAAAATTTCATAAAGGTCCATAAAAATTGAGCAAACTGGTCTGGTCACAAGATTTACATATTCTAACCCATATACTACATAATACTGTAGCTGGTGTCACCAACATTGAAGTTGACATAGATTTTCATCTATATATCAATACACAGTGTTGTAAAGAAAAACTAAAAAACGGAGCATCGGTTTCACTCCATATTCATCAGTTGTATCACTATACCTAATCCCACTGCATGTTTTTTTTGTTTTTGTTTTTCCACGAGATTGCTCACACAACTTCATTTCTCTGCTCAAACTTTTGAATTGAGCAGTTGCTTTGTTGTAAGAGGAGCACTACCATTCTCTTTTGTCATGTGTTTCAGATTATAACCTACTGTGCTTCATATTCATGTAGCATTTATTGAAAGCAATTGTGATTGCCCTCTCTCTTCCTCATTTAATGTTCTGGGGTTTGAATCTCCAGCAAACATTTTCATCTTCTTTTTTTTTTTTTTAAATTATTGTAAAATTCTTTTCTTTTTTTGGGGGGGGGGTCACATTTTTATTCTTTCTTTTCATTTTTTCCTCCTTTTTTTTCTTTACTATGACAAAAAAATTTTTGTTGAATCCTGGGCATGGCAATTTTTTGCTTGGTAATTTTTATTGCTTGCAATTTTTTTTTTTTTTTTTTTTTCAAAATTCCAAGCGACACATTGTTGCTTGCTTTATTGTCTTCACAGGTCAACAGTACAGCCCTTCGGACTTCACTGCCAAGGTGACATGCAGAAGACCAACATAGCACATGTGGCAAGAGGCGAGATGGGTACACTGCACAGGCGCTTGAGACTATTCACCATTTCCCTTCCCCCTCAACTGTTACATTTTTTTTTTCTTTCGCAGTAGCAGTCAAAGCACAGGGGAGGGAAGGGAAAGAAGGATGGGTGAAGGTGAATAGTCTCGAGGGCCTGTGAGTGAAACCACACAAACAGACAGCTAGTGCATCAGTGTGTCAGTTTTTAGTAGGTTGTATTTCACTGCATTCGCACATGTGGAGTTGTTTCAACTGTTCAATGCACCTTAGGGGCATGTAATTAATTGCAACCTTCATAAGTGGTTTCAGTGTAGTGGTGGTAGTATTAATACAGTACATGTATTGTTCAGGCCATCACATGCACCATACCTGTCAAGACTCCCCCATGCATTTAGTGGCAGTATCCCACTTTTTGTTTTACTTTTGATCATTTCAGTAGAAATTTGGCCTATTTTGGAAAATCTCCCCCATAAAAAATAATCTACTTCTTCATTCTTTGTTAAATACAAAATCTCCCCCAGGAGAGCAAAAAATCTCTTTCATGTCAAAGGATGTTGACAGGTTTGGTGCACCTCCTCCCCATTATTGACTAGAAATCAGTCATATATGACACAGTTTAGGACAGAAACACGTCATGTTGACTGTGAGGTACACATCAATCACATGACACAATTTAGCACACAAAAGTAATTGAGAAAAAAACCCCACCTAAATAAGTGCAATGCAGGGTTAAGCTTAACCAGAAGTTAACAGGTTTCTAGGTATTTAAAATTGGGTTAGGTCTAATACTGAAAACATGTTCCGAACTTTGGGGGGTTAGGAGGGACAAAAAATACCTACTATTGGTCCGGTTTCTTTCTTTCCTTCTTTTTTTTTTTTTGCAATGCACATTACAAAGAAATTGTCAGTTTATTTCACTTTGGTTTTCCCAGTGTGAAGTTGATTGTTGCAGTCTGATTGAACCCCCTATACATGCAGATGGTACCTCTCTCAGATGTGTTGCCACAGTTAAAAAAATCAGTGAGAATGATAAAAAATTTCTGTGTGCCAACACAAACATTCTCTTCTTTCCTTCCTTCCTTCCTTCCTTCCTTCCTTCCTTCCTTCCTTCCTTCCTTCCTTCCTTCCTTCCTTCCTTTCCTCACCACCAATTTGTTTGACATTTCATTTGGACACTATTACACCTAGAAACTCCAAACTTGGCATTATTATGCCTCCATACATAGAGTCTTGCTTTTTTATTAATGAGAGTGAGGGCTTTGAAAATTACGCAGATTAGGGCCATTTGAAAATTGAAATCTTGAATATCTTTAAAGCTATTACATGTGGAGTTCCCATTCCAACTGCAATATATCAGTTTGTGCTGTTTGTGCATCCAATGAGGCACAAACAAAGATTGTAGAATTTTAATTTATGCAAATTAGCAGCACTTTAAAAGTTTAAATGTTGAATATCTTCAAAACATTTAGATTATGTATAGGTAGAGGTGCCATTCCAACTTCAATATATAGGTTTGTGCTGCAGGCACATCCAATGGACCACAAACAAAAGTTGTAAAACTGTAATTTATGCTCATTACGGGCACTTGAGAAGTTTAAATGTCTAACATCTTTAAAGCTCTCATAGGTAGAAGTACCATTCCCAATTTAATTGATAGGTTTGTGCTGAAGGTGCATCCAATGAACCGCAAACAAAAGTTGTAGCAATAACCCATGTACGAGTATACAAGAACAATGGCTTAATTGGCCTGTTAATAGCTCAATACACAAGTCACGCCCCAGTGGTCTTGCCTGATGTCCTGCAAGGGTGTGGGTATTTTACAAAGAAATACACTAGGAATATGTACATTTTCCCTAAAAACTGACCACAGAAACCAGAGATACGCTTTGTGCGAAAAATGCTGAAAAGAAAGTTTTTCAGTCACACTTAGTGCTTTACCAACTTAAAATTATGAAATGCCCAGTCAATGGTGGAATACATAATTTATTCAAATTTATCAAAGTTTGCAGGACTTTTTATTGTTCTTCATGTTCATTCATGCATTTCACGCACATACACTATTGAATTGATGCAAGTTTTGGAGACACACTGAAAGATTTGCTTTCAAGCACATCTTCACTTTTGAAGCAATACCAGCAAGACTGTCTCTTGATTTGGTGTCCATATAGATCTGCAAAACGATGCTCTACTGTGACTTTTAAGAATTCTTTAACAGTACTCATACTCATGGCAAATCATTTGTTACTTTGGAGTGGTTTTATGGTTACTGTTCATACAGCCTCAGTTGTGTGATGTAATACATTATTTTCCTGAATACCGTTAATGATAATACTAGTTCTGTTTTGTAAGATGACATTCTGTTCTGTTACAGGTACACAAACTTCAGTGCTGGATCTAAGTGAGTCTATGTCCTGACACTACCCTTCAAACATGCAGCCAGTAATTCTTATCACTTCAACCTGGGGGCTGATGATGGAGATGGTGTTTCTTGTTCATACTGGTATGTTCTCAATTTTCTGCATAGCCCAGCAAAACACAAGAGATACCATGAATGCTTGTATTCATGGATATACCTCCCACTCCCCCTGGTGACACATCCTTCGATTTGCCCACAACAGCTATCTTTGTGCTGCCCTGGCACCTTCAAGATACAGTTTTAAACATGGCTGTATAAAAAGCGTATATCATAATCCATGCCCCTCACTTTGCCTCACTGATAACTTTGGTAACAACAGGCCTCATTTGGAATAACAGCAGTGATTATATCAGTAAAACAAGAAGTGTGTGACAATCCTGTGCTCAGCTGAACTTAAATGCAAAGACTGAAGTGGTCCTGTGAACTTCAGAATGATATCAAGGTCACCTTTGTTTAACACCTTCATCAAAATAATTCTTTGATATTACCTCATACAAATTATGGCATACTTACCTAGGGATTCAAACATTATAAACTAACAAAGCTTAAGAAAAAGGCAGTGCATTGTATATCTTGTAGCAATTATAATGCACATAGTGAACCAATTTTAAAATGTTTGAACCTATTGAAGGTAGATGATTTGTTCACTTTATTGCAAATTTGTGCATGAGAAACTTCCAACAAGACTGCTTTCATTACCATATATATATCTAATAGGCATACACATAATCACGATACTAGCAGTATAAGAACTGGGTTATCTATTAATCAAGTTGATAACAAATTTGCGCAGGAAAGTCTAATTTTGGATATTCCAAAAGTCAAAACTCAACTGATTACAATACATTAAATAGAATCTATTCTCATAGCCTAAAAGGTTTTTCAAACTATGTGAAAACTTTTTTGGAACAAATACAACCATGAATGCACTGTGTATAATTGTTACATTTGTCAACAAAATAATTAATCTAAAGATTTTTGTACACCACAGCATTTTAAGATATTTACAAGAATTTAGTAGTCATCCTGATGTACATGTATAACATATTTCTTTAAAAAAATCATCATGTTCATAACCACAATTCTTGTTACAAGGGTGGCTCTTGCCACAGCAACATGCATACTGTTATCGCGAGAGTCTCACTTGACCAACTTAGACAGTTTTTTATTGTATCAATATTTATGTATTACATGTATACCATTTGTTGGTCAAAAATAAAACAGTTCTGAGTTCTGAGAGGGGTGGTCTTTCTTGAGCGGGACAATACAATGGAGATACCACTTTTGTGACATGTAGAAGTGGCCTCTTTAGAGGGGATGGACTCTCTTGAGGGGTGCCTTATTATTGTTTGAACTTCTTCTTTTGTTGTAGATGTCAGGACAGCAAGAGAATGCTACAGGAGCGGATCTGTCTTTGCGAAGCTACAGTGTAATGACCCAAACCTTCCACTGATGAATATAATAGATGCCCACTTTGAGGCATCATCATGTTCACAGCAACAGACATGTACAGCCAATGCAACAGATCAGCCAGAATGTAAAGTCCATGTGCCCACAGTGGATCAGCGCTATTATTCTGTTCTACAAACAAAGTGTGGCGGACAAAAAGCATGTAAAGAGCTCCTTGCCCAATGGACAGCAAACCCAGATTGTCCAAAATGTTTAGCTGCCAAACAACCTGCCACTGACCAAATCCGAATTGATTTCACTTGTGAAAAAGGTATGGATCAAGCTTGTACATACAGAAACATCACTGGTCTTTTTTGGTTGGGACATAGCATACACATACATAAACATTTTTACCTAGTGAAAAGCATTATACATGCATAAACATTATCCAAATTTTTCCTTGCGCAAAGCTTGTACATGTACATGTACATCCGTAAACATCATCTGCCTTTTTGCTTGGAATAAAGCATGCACACACATAAACGCTACCTGTATGTACATGTATATACATACATGTACATTAGCTGTCTTTTTGCTTGGGGCAAAGCATGTACATACATAAACACTACCTGACTTTTTGCTTGGGACAAAGAATTTTTTTGTATTTCTCTGGGATTTTGAGATTAAAAGTAGATGAGTCACTAAATTTCAAAACAAATTATTCACAATTAATTTTTTATCCTAGACAATACTGTTTAGCAAAAAATGTTCCAACCTGTGTTTTCATCTTCCACGATTTTTTTTCAAAATCATTATATAACTAGTGTCCTTTACTTTCTCTGAGTCTGGTGCCCCCAAACCCCCAAATTCTTGGCTTCTTACTTGTTCTACTTTACCCTTCCAAATATAATCCCAAATAAGTATCTTTTTAATTTTCTTCAACAAATCATCTCTTATATAAATACTCTTCAGCTGTAATGAACATCTTAAAATAGCAATTCCCATGGAATTTACTAAATATATACCCTTCCAAATATGGACAGGTTTCTTTTATTCCATATTTCTAGACTCTTTTGCATTTTTAGAATTTTTCCTTCCCAAAAATCTTCATCATTTAGATTCTTTCCCTGTGGTAGTCTACATGTAAGTGCTTTTACAGGTCCATTTGTCCAATTAACAGCCATGCTGTTATTTTCTATCTCAAGAGTATTTAGTTTAATTCCTTTTATTTTGTCCTCATTTATTTTAGCTCCGGATGCTTTATTGTATGCTTTTAAAACTTCAAAAAAGTTTTTTTTTTTTTTGGGGGGGGGGGGGGGGGGACAATTACTGCTTAATATTTGCTGGGTGCAAATAGTGAACCACATAATACAGTGTATGCATTGACATTTTAACGAAAAAATTACAGAAATGACTTCTAGTATTTTCAGGAAAAATTTCTATAAATGAAATAAATATCCCAATGTAAAAGGAATTGGTGGTCATTTTACTAGTGAACATTGACTAATTGTGTTTCCTAGTATTTTTCCATCTTATTTATGTTAAGTTTTAACCTTTTGGGTTTGCAAAAAAAAAATAGCTTAGCTTAGTCTCTGCTTGGTTTAAGTTCAAACTCATCTTCCATTAAGTTTATATGCATGCATAGATATAGTTTTGCTGAGCATAGGCTGATCATAGTAATATACATGTATATCAAATATTTGCTTGTGTGAAAACTAAATGCATAGAATATGCTGAACTGACCGTACAAAGTGAATGGTAGGGGTAAAATATCTGCAGGGGGAACAAATATTCCCAAATATTTGTTCCTAGCAAGGGAGAACAAATATTCATTCCTGGGGACACCTATATTTGGGGGAACAAATAGTCTCTGACACTGGCATGTATTTGAAAAATATAATTATCTAAGTCACAATTTGTGTAACATATGGAAAGTTGGAATAAATTTGAAACTAAAGATAAATCCAACCGTTCACTTAAGATCCCACAATTTGGAAGTATAAAGAAAATGTGGAAATACTTTGGAAATTAAAATCAATCAAGAGATTGCTGGATCCATGTCCCCCTCACCCCATTTATAACCTCGCTAATCACAGGTCTCATTTTGGAATGACTGTTGTCAGTAATCAAAGATGTTTTACTTTTCATTCGTTTTAACATTTGATGCCATACAAGGATATAGGTAATAGCATACATAGAATGATCCAGCTAAAATGCATCCGAGGCTCCATTGGTCTCCCAATAATTTGTGAGATCTCCCGATTTTAAAAGTAAATTTCCCAATTTTTACAGGATTATTTTGTTTGGTGAAAATACATGTAAAGTGTCAAAAATAGCCAAGAATGCAGCAAACAGAGGGCAAATGTTAAAAGTTTTCCCAGGAGCATAATCCCTGACCCCATTAGATGTGCTTCCTTCCTTTGGCACGAAAGCAAACAATCTACTGATTTTTATAGACTTAGCATGTATAGAGGGAGTTCTCCCGATTTTATCCCCAGTCCAACTTGGAGCCTCTGAATGCATAATTTTCAAGTTTGATGTCATGCAGTAATAAATGTATATCAGCATATTTGTTAAATGAAATTGAAAAGGTCGGTCCTTACAAGCTATATGGAGCAACTACTTTTCAAAGTCCAGAAAAGGTTTTAATCTTCATGTATAAATTTTCAAGCTACCTCTCCTTTGGCTTGGTGGCATATACATGTAAGGAAATACATATATAGAGAATACACAGCAATGACAAGCCTTAAGAGTTACGTCATCACCCATCTTTGAATTTGTCCAAACACAGGAGGAGGACTAACCAGTATAAGCATACCAATCTATACAGTAACATGGTTAGGTGACCTTGGGAATTAGGTCAAAGTATGTGACTATGAACATGTGCAATGTAAAAGCCCTATGTCAAAAACTTTTTGAGTTATTGCATGCAAACTAGATGTACTAAAATGGCCCTGTGACCTGGACAATTAGGTCAAATTTACCAATCTCCAAACACATCTGAGACCAAATGCAGTACTACAGTAATGTCCAGTTTGAAATTTACAAAAATAGTATTGTGAGAACTGATTATCCTCAGTGCCCACAATCTTTTTTTTCCTCCATTCTACATTCTTTTTTGAGGCTTTGCAGTAGAACACTTTGTATACAATATTTCCATATTGTTATCTACGAAATGATAGAGCAATTTTGGATGTGTTCTTGGGGTAAGTTCTGGTGACAGAGACCACTGTACTCTGCACCACTCATAGGGCCTTCAAATAAACACTTCAAAAGTTTCATAACATTAGTTTAAAAATAATAACAGGAAGCTGGTTTTCAATAGGAATGTGGTCCACTATTAATGTGCATCTCTGATGAAAAATTTGAAGATGTGATGGATCCTTGTTGAGATATTATGGTAATGTTGTCCCCTTGTACATCACTCAGACGGCCTTGAAATAAATACTTTTAAGTTTCATTACATGTTTATAAATGCAAAAAGGAAACTGGTTTTAAAAAAAGTATCTGGTCCATCATAAGACATAAATTTGGTAATGCTGCAATCAATATTTTTGAGATATTGTGGTAACATATGTTATGTGGGTTGATGCCACTCAAACAGCCTTCAAATAAATCCATTAAAAGTTTCATAAAAAGTTTTAAAATGATCAGAGGAAACTGGTTTTCAAATAAGAACCTGGTCCATCATAAGATACATCTATAACAGCACTTTGGTAAAGCTGCAGTCAATATTTTTTAGATACCGTGGTAACATCGTCAGGGTTGATGCCACTCAGATGGCCTTCAAATAAATACATTAAAAGTTTAAAGTTCTCCCTCACCAAGTACTTTATTTCTTATGAAAAGTGAAGGAATTGGACTGTTGTAGCACTTTGTGAAAAAAAATTGCCTTTGCAATAATGCAATAAACACTCTATTCACAATTTTATTGTGCGGAATTGTGTCTCATTTGGTGGCCGCACACGTCTAGCATCGCTACTGTCCATGATAGTTTGATGACAGGGGACGTCAAGGAAGGGAGCTTCTACACCAACTGATTGTAAACAATGACTCGCAGCAGTCAATGTCAGTGAGCTCATGCCTTACTGGATTAAAATGGGGATGGAAATAGGAATTTGTTCCTGCTTGTCCAGTCTGAACTCATCCACTATGGTGAACCGATGTTGGAAGGAGCCACTGGCTATGACAAAGCCGGTCTTTGCTGGTGCAACTGGGAGTGATTGAGTCTGTGCCCAGCACTGATCATGCCGTAGCTGCAGTGCCACGGAAGATGATCAAAGCTGGCACATGGGAAGTTTATACTGGTAATGGATGCTTTTCTAAAGTCATTGTGCGAAAACTACTAAGTAAGTGACTGGTTGTTTAGGTCTCCTTAGTAAGTACTGCCAGATTATAGCCTTTTATAAGAAGACAGGCCATTTATTCTATCGGTGATTTGCTGTCTTGTGTGCAATTGTCTTAGTTCAGTGACTTCTACTCTCTTTTTGCCATACAGTGCTTTATTTTATCCTATTTTTTCATGCGAAAGGGATTCATATAGGGCTATGCTCTTGTTTCCGATTTTTTTTTTTTTTTTTTGCAAAAAGTATATTTAAACCAATAAGGCAGGCCATTTTGCGCACTTGGCAATACCAGAATGATATGCTGCACGCTAGGACAGGCAAAACAGTAGCACTTCCCGCTGTATGGTTTATTTAATACAAAGAGAAACTCAACAAACCTAATTCTGTAAGCCCATGTACCGTTTGAACACTATCAAGTCTGATATTCTAAGAGCAAAGTCCTATTTCGTATCATTCACTGAAAAACTGTATTGTTCTAAATCATAACAGCAAATTAATTTATGAAAGGAACAAATCATATTCATCAAATGATAAATTTAGAAGAAAGTTTTAGGCATTATTAGCCTTTAAAAATCGGGTCATCAGCGGGGAACCAGCGCAAGACTTGTTTCGGTGCCATTAATCCCCGGACAAGTCATTCTGCTAACTGGCGGCACCATGTTTGCATTTCCAATACAAACATCCCGAGCTGATGTATTACGGAATAAAGCGAATATGATGTTCCTTTGTTAATAGGCCTACTTAAAAACGTAGCCCACATGACATAAATATAATGAAACTACACCTAACACTCATGATTAGGCCTACCAAAATTGAATGTGTGTTTATGTGTGTTTAAGCTGTGGTCAAGTGCTTTTGTATTTCCCTCTTTTGAAGTTTGCTGCATGCTACAGTAGTCATTATTAATCTGTTTAGGCATGGACCAGAATGACAGATGCTTTTCAATGTGACTCTTTACCTTCATGTATCGAAAGCCTTGCTATAAATCACTAAGTAGAATAAAACTAAAAGCCTGCTGCATGTAAGCTTATGATTTCAAATTCAACTGGTTTTGAGTTTACATTTACATTTACACTGTCTTAACGTGCAGCGTACACTGCTGGTATTGCCTATTGGCAACTGCACAAGATGGCCTGCCGTAAACTTCAACCAGTCACTTATATAAAAATTTTCACACAATGACTTTTGAAAAGAATCCCTTACCAATACCAGTCTAACCTTCCCAAGCCCCAGCTTTGGGGACCTTCCATGGCAGCTACAGCAAGGCATGGTCAGTGTGGGGCACAGAGTTAGTGCCAATTGCACCAGCAAAGACAGGCTTTCTTTGGCATATTCATGGCTCCTTCCAGTAAGGCTGAATTTCTCTGTCCTTCTCCCTTCCTAACCCTACATCTCCCCCTCATCCTCACTAAGTTCCTCTTCAGACAAGAAACAGCTTAAACTGAGACTGGCTCATTCTCTACATCGCTACTGGTCATGCTGTCTCTATCGCTATCCACCATTGTATCACACTGACTCCCTTCTGTGACGTCACAACCCAAATCCCGCTTGATAGCCAAAAAAGCGCAAACTTGTCTACTTTGGGCCTGTCATGGGCAACAAAATTCTTTTGCAAATAAAGTTATTTTCCTGTGTGAATTTTCTTCACAGAAATGCTATAACACTCCATATACAAGTCTTTCACTTTGAACAAAGATAAATCTTTTGGCTTTTGGGACCTTCAAAATGATCAGAGGAATCTGGTTTTCAATTAAAACCTGGTCTATCACAAGGTTCTTCTGTGGCAAAAAGTTTGTAAAGCTACTCTCAATATTTTTTGATATATTATGGTTATGTCGATCCCTTGTTCGCCTTGAAATAAATACTTTAAAAGTTTCAAAATAATAAGAGGAAGCTGGTTTTCAATAGTAACCTGGTCCTTTATAAGGTGCATCTCTGATAAAAGCTGCAGTGAATGTTTTTTTAAATATTGCTGCAACATCAACAAGAAGAACAGATGGACAATGCAAGGGGAGGACAATACCCTCTGGCACTTTATGTGCTGAGGGTAAAAATGGCTCTGTGACCTTGGAAATTGGGTCAAGGTCACTCATCTTCAAATTTGTCAAAGACCTTATGCAGAAGTGCAATCCTGTGCAATATGAAAGGCTTATGTCAAAAAATGTACAAGTTACATGTACATGTATCGTGTGAAAACCAAATTTATTAAAATGGCTCCATGAATTGGGTCAAGGTCACCCATCTTCAAACTCGCCCAAGACCCTATGTAGGACTATAATCACTTGCAATTTGAAAGGCCTATGTTTAACATTTTCAAGCTATAGTGAGAAAACCATATTCACTAAAATGCCTCTGAGACCTAAAAATTTAGGTTGAGGTCTTCCAGCTTAAAACTCATCTGAGACCTTATGCAGGACTATTAGCATGTGCAATATGAAACCCTATGCACAAAACTTTTCAAGTTATCGCATGAAAACAAAATTCACAAAAATGGCTCTGTGACCTTGGGAATTGAGTCACTGTCACCCGTCTTCGAATTTGTCTGAGACCTTATTCAGGACTATAAGCATGTGCAATATGAAAGCCTTGTGCAAAAATGTTTCAAGTTACCACCTGAAAACCAAATTCACTAAAATGGCTCAGTGACCTTGGGAATTGGGTCAAAGTCACCCATCTTCAAAATCCTCTGAGACCTAAGGTAGGACTGTAATCACCTTAAACTTGACAGGCCTATTTCAAAACTTTTCAAGTTATCGCATAGAAACCAAATTAACTAAAATTGCTATGTGACCTTGGGAATGGGTCGAGGTCACCCATCTTCATTGTCCAAGACCTTATTCAGGACTATAAGCAAATGCAGTATGAAAGCCTCATGCAAAAAAAAAACTTTTCAAGTTATACATGTAGCATGAAAACCAAATGCCCTAAAATGGCTCTGTGACCTTGGGAATGGGATCAAGGAAACCCATCTTTAAAATCATTTGAGATCTTATGTAGGACTTTAATCACCTGCAATTTGACAGGCCTACATGTATGTCAAAAACTTTTCAAGTTATTGCATGAAAACTGTCTGTCCAGACACACAAACACACACACACACACAGAAATACACGAACAAAGTAATCGCGATATATGCCCCCCCCCCTCCTCCTTTGCAGTGGGGGCATCATAAAGAAAAGTGAAAGCTGCTCATTTTGGTTCTGCAAGATGACTACTAGCTTGTTGGAAAGCCATGTCACTAACTAAAAAGTCAACATTGTCTTTGATGTAATCAACCAGATGACTGAGGTCTTGTTTCGAATATAATATCCCTCCTTCCTGCTTGCTTCCACAGTCAAATTATGCCACCTTCCCTTGTACTCCTGTCCAATGGGAACTTCAAATTTCTTTCTTTACCATGTATACATGTATATGTTTATCCTTTAACATCTTCTAGAATTTCAGATGGACAGACACTGAAGGCGATGGCAATTAAATAGAGAATCTTGCATGGTTGATAGTGAGTTACTATTTTTCTCTCACGAGGGACTGTTGCAGGTGGGAAAAATCATAAGAAACTGCAGGTCACGGATTATTTTTCCAACCAACAATGTCAAGTGGGAGAAAAAAATAACTCACTATCCAGCCATATAAGATTTTGTTTATTCTACATTAATTGGGTATTCACACCAAACAATATGCCCTAGGTCTTCTTTCTATGCCAACCTGGTATGCCGTGTTTATTTACAGTTATTCTGCGTCACGTGTGACGTATAATCATACATCCCTCGTGTACATTTGATTTTGTCTGTGTGTTAACATCACTGATGCAGATGTGTCACAATTTAGTTGTAACAACGTATATATATATATATATATATATATTTATGTCTTTATTTCAGACTCATACAAATGGTCCATAGATTTACAAAGTACATAAACAAAACAAAACAAAAAAAACAAAAAACAAAAAAAAACAAAAAACAAACCAAAAAAAAAAAAACACGCACAAGAAAAAAAAATTATATAGTCATGTATACAATACTGTTGCAATATCTGACAAATATTAAGAGAGATTCATACCGGGGCAGAGTCAGCTAACAGTATCGCTGACAGAGTACATCAGTTGTTACATTAAGGATGCATCAAATACAACATATTACTCCAGTGTCTGTGCACTGGAGAATAATAGAAAATGTCAGAGGATAACACCATGGAAATTAACTTATTTTGGCTATTTTCAAGTCTTTGCTGTAGATTAAATATCTGCTTTCTCCACAGAGCATCAAATGTAGGGGATCTATTGGTTACTAGCATATTACTGGCGCTACAATCCCGAGCATACCCAAAGAAACGTCTGAAGGCATTATTGTAACTGGCACGAAGTTTACATATGGAACTCTTGCGGAAAAAAGTCCACAGAGACGCACAATACATTGGGGTACAGTAGGAGTTAAACAGCATTAGCTTAACATCCTTGGAACAATCATGAAATTTTCTTAATAGAATATTAGCCTGCATATAAAACATCCTGGTCTGGCGGTGTATGTCATCGTCATCTTTACATGAAGCACAAAGAAAAACTCCAAGGTACTTATGCACATTCACATAAGTAAGTTTTCTACCATCAAGATATAATTGAGGAGTTTTGTACAATTTAAAAGTACGAGATTGAACAATCATACAGCGTGTTTTTTCAGCATTAAACAGTGTTAAAATGTATAGATCATGTGATCTGCAGTGAGTTTCTCCTTTTGCAAATTCACTCTAGAAAATCATAATTCACCCTTAAACATAGAGTAACAACACTTTGGCCTAACTTGGGCTCAGGGGTAAAAAATGGATGCATTTGAGAAAGCAAGATCCCGGTTTACATGGCAAGCAATATGTAAAAACTGTAAGAAGTCATATTCAAGAATTCTTCATACATAAAAAAAAAAGATATTTCCCACTTTATTAGGTGACTTGGAGCCTCTGTTTCCCTCAATCTTGATAATAATGGAGTAGTTCTTTTCAGACTGGTCCCTGAGCCCTTCCTTACCAGAAGCCACCTTCTGATACACCAAGTGTGCCATATACATATACATCATGTTGTTCCCCTCTCACCAACTTCTTATGGCATTGGCTTTGATAGCAGAACAACTTGACAGCTTGCCTTGAAATGAAACTTACTACATGTATTTACAATTCACACCCAACTGAACAAAGATCCAGCCAAGAGATGTTGGAATGGGGCACTTGGGAAATTGGATGGCACAAATTGTTCATTTCACAGATGCACACATTTCTGGTAAAAGATGAGTTTCTTTAGTCGTTGATTTGATTAGTTTAGATTTTTACCATCAAAAAGGTAAATTCATATACATGTATACACACCTTTAGTCCTTATAGTGTCAACACTTTTCTGTCACAATAGGCACAGCCTTGAGAGAAGGAAATGCTGATTGATTTTTATGCTACATTTCAATAACTATCTTCAATTTTTTTCTTTTATTTCCAGAATTACAACATCTTGACTTAAGCAAATCACAAAATACAACAGTCGATGTCACGACAGGCTTGTACTTATACAATGCCTGGGATTCCCTTACAGGACAGAAAACAATTAGTAACTGTCAGTGCACATTAAAGACCAACAGTAGGGGATCATTTCAAATGAGAATTATGAAAGCATACTCATTAAATATGAAAAACTGCTTGTCCATTCATGGGACCTTGAACCCAGATGCAGATGAGACATCCAGACAATATACAAAGAAAATGCTGTGTGATGGCAACAGTTCCACCTGGGACACAATTTCAAATGTCCACAGTCTGACTATTGACATAGAGAGGCCAGAAGGAACCAGAGGTCTTGTGTGGGTGGAGATCAAAGGTATGTATGATTATGTCATTGGAAAACAATGCAAATGCCTGGAGGCTATCAATATGTGTATTGTATTTTGAATCCATTCATGTTTGGTTTTGATAATAAAGCTAAAATACATACAAGGATACACAAGTCATTGTAAGGTACATGTACACGGTTGATTGAAATTTACTTACCGTTTTCGAGGTGTCCTCTGATCTGGCAATACATGCAGTGAAGGTCATTTGTATGCAAGGTCCACCACCAGATGCACTATCAATCATAGCTGAAACAGTGCTCAACAAGGAACAAGCCTAAGTTTCCCTATGACTTTGAGAAAAAGTTCAAAGTCACCTACATGCAATATCCCAACCTAATCCTGATCCTAATCCTAATAGAGGAACATTACATAGAGCATCTTAGTCCTGACACAATGTCTGAGTTATTCAAAAATCACATTCTTTACATTGTCCTGTGACACATCTTATGATCAAGTTTGGTCCATACAAAGTCACAACATTATTCCATTAACAAAATCCCCAGACTGAAATGCAACAGACAGTTTAACAGTGGTATTGACATTTTTTTTAAATGCACCCTACCCCCCCCCCAAAAAAAAGCAACAAACAAAAGGGAAATAGAAATAAATTGCAGCGCCATGCATGCACCTGAACAATTAAGACCTAAGGGCAACCCTGAAGTGTTGCTCTGCAATTTTGAAGCAAAGTGTTTTATGATTATGCAGTGTATATATACACACAATAGAATCTCCAATTGAGAACACCTCTATTAAGAGACCATTTCTATATTAAGATGACCAATTTACAGACCTGTTGTTGTTCACTCTTAACTTATATACCCATTAAGACCCCTCCCTATTAAGACCACATTTTTCAGTCCATTAGGTGGTCTTAATAGAGAGATTCATATGTATATACATATATATGTATATGTGTATATATATATATATATATATATATATATATATATATATATATATATATATATATATATATATATATATATATATGCTTTGGGTAGCATATTACCTATGCAACCCGTTGGGAAACCGCACACATGTACCCACACTGTGTTTTTACACACAGTCCCAAGCTCCTGTGTTCAGGGCTTTGTGGTACGGTAGTACCACCACCCAGAAGTCTGATTAATCACACTTGCTGACCCCCCAGCATTGTTTCTACGGCAGTCCTTATTTAACTGGCCTGCCGGGATTCAAATTCTTTTGAATCTAATTCACCTTGACAATAATGTCTTGGTAGAACCGAGATTCTGTGTTACGCAATCACGATAACGTGTTTTACGTGACAACAGAAAGTTACCCCTCGGCATATATATCAGACGTAACGTCGGTTAGCCCACAGTTCCTGATGAGTTGTGAAACACAACGAAACCGGTCGAACTTCTACTTCTAGCTATTGTGACCCTTGCTCAGTACTTACAATATGTATGAACATTTTGTTCTAAACAGTGAGGAAAATTATCTATCAACAAAAGGCCCATGGGTCTAATGCTCTGCTGGCACCAAGGCTATATAGTACCTGTTCATTTCAAACTTGCGTGTCCTCAAGTGGCTTCTGAACATATAAAGCTTACGTACATTTAGAGTATAAAATGTCCACCAGATGGCACTTTGCTCCACATGTAATCATAGCTTATTTGTGCAATTCCTGTGATGGATATTGCTGCATATTCCAAGACAACAATGAGTGAGTCCTTAACATTATGTCCTCAGTAACCTTAGGACAGAAGATCCTGGTCACCCAGATTATGTAATGCAAGAGGCCCATAGGCCTGGTGCTGTGCTAACATTGCCATTGATGTCCAAGCTACACCCTGTCATTACAAAATCACTTCTTTCAACTTTACAGGCATGCTGACGTCATAAAAATAGGTCAAGGTCACTGATATTCTATGAAATTCTAGCTTTGGGCATTGTATATACATATATATTCTATAAATGTGGCAAGTCTAATTCAATTACTTTTCAAGATATGGATTTTTTTTTATCTTAAAACATATTTTGGCTCATAATTTCCATTAAATTATAGGTGGCGCCACTAGTATCATTAGCAACTTAGGCTTTTACCTCCCCCTCAATCCCACCAAATTTGGGAAAGATCTGCCAAAAATTAAAGATGCTAGATTGTTCACAAGATTTTCACATTTTGACCCTAAACTGTATAATATTGTATGTAGGTGGTGCCATCAATATCAAAGGGGGCCTAGATTTTCATACACCCTGTAAGTCCTGAAAGTTATATTAGGCTAACTTGAAAACTGTGGACAGTATCCCGCTAATGACCAAAAGGTTATGGATAGACAGGCAGACATGAGCTGTCACATAAGCTCTGCGACCTTTCGTCAACAGAGCTAAAAATAGTGAAAGAAAAATGCTCATATCTATGAAGTGCCCTGACCACCAAGGAAGAAAAGGAAGAGAGAGAAAAAAGTGCTCATATTCATCTTGAAAGCAAAAGCCTAAGATCATGGAACCATTGTCTAAATTTACGTTAATCATGTGTTTAAATGATAAATAATTGCTAGGAAAGATGATTTGCTGCATAGCAAATCAGTGTGTGGGTCTTCAAAGCATATTTGTATGGCAATGTACAACTATTCCATAACACAGGAGTAGAAGTTGGAATGGCATCTTTATCTATTATAGCTTTGAAGTTATTCAAGACTCAAAATTTCTAATGGTGCTATTTTGCATAAGTTAAATTGCTACAACTTTTATTTTTAGTTCATTAGGTTTGCAATGGTCAACAACTTGCTAGTAGAAGTTGGAATGACATCTCTATTATAGTGTTGAAGATATTCAAGATTGAAAATTCTGAATACAGCTAATTAGCATAATTTAAATGGCTACAAGTTATGTTTTAGATTCATTACATGCACAACGGTCAATAATCCCCTAAAAGGAGTTGAAATGACATCTCTACCTGTATTAGTTTTGAATGTGAATAAATGACTGTTGTGAATGAATGTTTATTGCCACATATCATAACAATTAACACATCAAAATAAAAAATAAATACAAAATTGTCATATTACAAAATCGTTAGTACACATACATGTATAAGTAATTTAACACATAATCTGTGGAAGGGATATAAGAAACCTTTACAGGCTTATGGGTCCCTACTACAATACAGTCTATAAACTAAGTTCTGCAAAAACAGTATAAAAAGTAATCAAACAATTTTACAATGCACCTGTACATGATAACAAGTGGAAAAAATACATGTAGATTAATATCTTTTACAATTCTTTATGTAATGAAATTAAAGTGTGTGTGTCAAGTTTTGAAATTCCAAATACTGCTAATTAGCATAATTTAAATTTCTACAACTTTTGTTTTCAATTCATTAGATGCACACTGGTCAATAACCCCCTGGTAGAAGTTGAATGACATCTCTATCTATTATACTTTTGAAGATATTCAAGATTTAAAATTTCAAATGCCCCTAATTTGCATAATTTGAAACATCTTCATTCCTTTGTATAAAATGGTCAAACTCCTTGTATGGAGGTACAATCATGCCAAGTTTGGAGTTTGTATGTATAATAGTGTCCGAGAAAAGTGTCGGAAAAATTTGCTAGTAAAGAAGAAAGAAGAAAGAAAGAAAGAATTTCAGAGAAAACTAGGAAAGTATAATTTGCTACATAGCAAATCAGTGTGTGTCTTCAAAGCATATTGGTATGGCAATGTACAACTATTCCATAACACGGGTAGAAGTTGAAATGGTGTCTCTATCCTTTATTGCTTTGAAGTTATTTGAGATTTAAAATTTCTAATGGTGCTATTTAGCATAATTTGAATTGCTACAACTTTTATTTGTAATTCATTAGGGGCAATGGTCCACAACCCCCCTACAAGAAGTTGGAATGACATCTCTATCTATTACAGTGTTAAAGATATTCAAGATTGAAAATTTTGAATACTGCTAATTAGCATAATTTAAATTGCTACAAATTTTGTTTTAGATTCATTACATGCGCAATGGTCAACAACCCCCGAGTAAAAGTTGAAATGACATCTCTATTTATAATAGTTTTGAAGATATTCAAGTTTTAAAATTTCAAATGCTGCTAATTAGCATAATTTAAATTGCTACAACTTTTGTTTTAGATTCATTACATGTGCAATGGTCAACAACCCCCTAATAAAGTTGAAATAACAACTCTATCTATAATAGTTTTAAAGATATTCAAAGATTTAAAATTTTACATGCTACTAATTAGCATAATTTTAATTGCCACAACTTTTGTTTTAAATTCATTGGATGTGCAATGGTCAATAACCCCCTACTTGAAGTTGAAATGACACCTCTATCTATTATACTTTTGAAGATATTCAAGATTTAAAATTTCAAATGCCCTTAATTTGCATAATTTTAAACATCTTCATTCCTCTGTGTAAAACAGTCAAACTCCTTGTATGGAGGTACAATCATGCCAAGTTTGGAGTTTCTATGTATAAAAGAGTTCGAGAAAAGTGTCGGCCAATTTTGCTGGTAAAGAAGAAAGAAGAAAGAAAGAAAGAAAAAGAATTTCAGGAAAAACAAAAAAGTGTGTGTTGACACACACACTTTAATGATACTGTTGCTTTTCCAGAGTGAGCATTACCTAAAAATGTAAATACAACACCATACAAATAGCAGTTGTAGGCAGCGGTGGGCCCCAGAATAAGGATATTGTATCAGACACTGAAGTCGCCCCCAAGCTATGAATTAAGCAACAACGCTATTTGAACATGCCAAGCCCCCATGTTGGGTGAAATATGGAGCTTAGTGGAGAAGGTTGCCCCGATAGTGGATACAGGTCCAAAAGTATTGGCAGGTTTTTATGTAAGTGGTAATAACTCCTAAATGTTTTATGGGCCTATCTCAAAAAATTGTGGGGTGCAAAGCATTCACGAGATGATCCCTATATTCAAACTGGCAATTTAAACTTCACCTTAAACTCAGATAAAAAAATTGTTAGTGTTCAAAATGTTCACCCCACATCCGGCTTTCCATATATAAACTGTTTGTTCAAATTGGTTAATAACTTTTCGAGTTATTGACAAAAAACAATAAACTTGGACAAGCGCCAAACTCCATAATTACTGGGTCACAGTGAGCCACAAAGTAGGTCACCAAGAACAATTTTATGCATTATGTAATCAAGTGCAATTTTAATCTGGAGGCTCAATTCTCTTCGCCATTGATGTCTAAGCTACATGTACACCCAGCCATTACAAAATCACCTTTTCAACTTTACAGGCAAGGTGATCTCACAAAAATAGGTCACAGTCACTGATATTACATTCTACCTTTGGCCATGGTCTTTATATCCTATAAATCTGGCAAGTCTAATCCAATTACGTTTCCAAATATGGACAGTATTGTGCTAAGGAGTAAAATTTTACAGATGGACATCTCTAGTAAATTACACTTAGGTACTTACAATGATCGAGAAGTGAGAGTTTAAGGCAATTGACTATAGTCGCCTCCACACCCAAGTGATGAAATAGGATGATCAAACAGTGAATGATGGTTTCAGACTAAAGGAAATCTTTACGTGGGTTTAAATGAACTCTATGGTATACCAACTATCGCCCTACCACCACTTCTATGTTAGCCCTACCTAAATCTATAGATTAATATAATCTATTAGACTTAGTGTCTAGGAATGATGTGTTGTACTTTTTCAGAATTCTTCCATATCTATGGAAACACTTCAACAGAGTTTTATACATGTATTGCTTTTTGGTGTCATAGGTTTTGTGGCATAGTTTTTTCCTCAATATTCTTATTTTCCTTACAAATTCACTTATTTTTGATGTGTTTCTGATATTGCGTAAAACCTACCCAATGACCACACCATAGGCTAGGTTCTCTGGAATGTTTCCAGTGATATCAGGATATGAAACTATGTCAAATTTGAATTGTTCTTATTTGTCAAAAATCTTTGTCACAAACTGTTTGTTGTCAATCCCTATTTCAAGATCAAGGAAACTTGCCTTATTGCACTCTCATTTTCTTTATTCAAAAGGAGTGTTTTGGGGTAAATTTCCTTCCAACGTTTCTTGATCTCATCTTTGTTGTTAAGAGTACATAGATCATCGGTGAATCTTCTAGTATGTGAATAGAATCTTAGTAGTCTGTTCTTGTCAATTCCTCCATCCATTTGGATTCATAATAATGTAGATACAAATTGGCAATATAAGGAGCTGGATCTGTTCCCATGGGTATTAGACGGACAGACATGAGTGGTCCCATAAGCTCTGCGACCTTTGGTCAGCAGAGCTAAAAATGAAAGAAGCCAAGGCTACATAACCTATTGAACAAACTTGCAAGTATTGACTCATGCAAAGGGAGGCCCTAGCTGGCACACAATTTTTCAAAGAAGTTAAATATGTGAAATTATTTAAAACTTGTAATGGAAAAAGGACCCGAAGCCATCCTCAGCTGAATGACAAGTCAGCTGAGCTAAAAAAACTTGTGACCCTAGCTTCTTTTTGTGTGATTTCAAAGTAAGAAGTTTTGCAGTGGATGTCTCAAGATTTTTTTATACACTTTTTGACTTTATAAAAATCAAACAAATCATTACCAAGACCACATAGTATATAATTGTCCAGGGACACATCCAAAGTGCTCAGAAGTCCTCCACATATTTGGAAAGGATGCACCTGATCATTTCAGATAAATTAAAAGTATTATAGTCAACAGATGAACAGTAAATGATGGACAGATGACCAAGCATCTAGTAAGCTTACAACTCAAATGAGATATTACAAATACCTTAATTTGTCCTGTTTGACAAATAAAACCAACAAGCACATTTCTGCATCTGCAGTACATTTAGTGAGAGGCGTCACTTTGTATGTAGTTGTGAATTGCACAACTTTGGATGCTGATAGGGCAGACAAGCACCAATCATATGAGCTTAGCTGACTAACAAGTCAGCTGGGCTTTAATGCGATAGGTTGTCAGTGCAGCAGCCTAGCTATTTCAAAAGTTTTTACTGCATATTTGCCCAGTTTAGTCCATCACATACATCATACAATTTAGTCTACTGGTTGGATTTAACTTTCTAATGTGGCATCATATGTACATCTAGGTTCTACTGATTCTGAAATTGTTAAAATTCCAAGAATAGCTCTCCACTTGAAAATGTTCTATTAACGTGTCTTGAATTTGCCTGATATAAACAGACTGTCAGATGTGTCAGAACAGGTATTTTTGATGGTGTCACACCCCTCAGTTTTGTTTCAGTTGCTGATGTGCACAAACAGAGTAGCCCATCTCACTTTATAGAAAATATTTTGCCTCTGCTGTAAATTAGAAAATTGACACCAATCAACACATTAATCTATACTATTTTATGGTCAAGAAGTCAAATAATTTCACTTTTCTGTTAGAAAACTGAAAAGGGTAATTGTTCTAAAACATAGGAAGAGTTGAACATAAGTTTCTATGAAGTGAGATGAGGCCACATCGAAAGTTTGCAATATTAGTGGTTTGCTCACAACAGTTGGTGCTTTAAAACCTTTTGGTAGCCCACTGCAGTCCTTGAAATGGGGCAGCAAAAAATGGTCCCTCTCCTTGAAAGTGCCCAACCTGACCCAAAAGAAGCTTCTAAAAATTGACTCTTCTCATTCTGACCAGAAAAGGGTTAAACATCCTGGGTATGAATTTGAAGGATGCATAAAAACCTGTGAGGCATCATGTCACAATTCATTACCAACCAAAAGATTAGTTGTTTACATGTATATACATGTAGCATTTACAATTAATGTTCAGAGTTTAAACCCCTTTAGAATCTATGGGTCATGTAGGAACAATTTCTACTTTTTGGGGTTTATAGTTCATTGTTTGTAGCAAAATATGTGATGGTTGGCTGACGCTAGATGAGAGTTTCTGTCTGGTTTCTTTTTATATATTAGGGCATGTATGAGCCCGATTAACATCTACAGTGCTACCTGCTCTAAAGACCAGCTCCAATATAAGACCACAAGGCTTTAAAACATTTTACTGTACCTGTTAAATATACCTTCATTACAAGACCATCTGCAGTTTATGACCACTTTCCACTGGTAGGTACATGTACCACTGTGGATGTATATGTTACGCGCCATCGATGGATCTGCACAATCCATCGATCGTGCAGCGCTATCAATGGATCTATTTTTCGCGCAACAATCGATGGATCGCGCACCGATTGATCGATCGCGCTGCGCTGACAATGGATGCACAATCAGTGGATAATTTGTTAAATAAATTCTAATCTATTAATCAGAATGGAATAAACTTATGGTGACTTTAAAATAAAAACTCGTTCATGCATGTATAAGTGACCAAGTACGGGCCTTTGTTATTACCGTGATTTTGTAACTGTACATCTTTAGCTCAACTGCCTGGATTCGACGATTCTAGACTTTACTTGGCCGTAAATCAAATCCATACCGAAAAGTGTCGGCAAACGACCAGTACAAAACACGCACATAAACTTTAGTTAGGTATGTAATTGGTAAACACATCTAGATCAAAGTAAAATTAAAAGGAGTGCCAATCGACCGATCAAGCTGCACTTGCAAAGGATGCCCAATCGATGTATAATTTAGTTTGAAAAAATTGTAATGAAATAAACTAGTATCTTATCTGCCTTTGTTGTGTGATAGATAGATAGATTGATTGATTGATTGATAGCCAGGTTTGTCAATAAAGTTATTAAGATGGATTTTATTTCCGACACATTGGTAATTTAAGCCTACATACATGTAAAACCACAAATAAAATGCAAATTATCGTTGTTATAATTATCAAACCCCATTAAACACAGGCAGGCCTAACAGACGTTTTTTGAATAATTTTTTTAATCAAAGAGTACTCTAACTCAATATTATTAATTTTTTTTCTTTTTTTTTAATACACTATGTAATTTGATCCGGGAATTTGATCCATCACTGTTCAAGTATTTGAGTTGAGACTGGAGCAAGTAATGAAGTGGACAATGAGAGTGCATAATGATTTTTTAGACTTTGCTTTCTTGTACACGTTTGTTCAATATTCTTTTGTTTCAAGATACAAACTCTGCTACTGCAGTAACAGATTTCCATAAGTTTTTGCAAAAAATAACAACTCGGAGGTAAAAACAAAATCATAAAAGCCTGGCTGTTCATGATCTATAAGTACTTTGAGAATGTAAACTTGTTTTTTCTTGTCAGTGCACTCAAATTATGGTTTAAAAAAATCACAAACTGAAAGTCACCCGCCACTCAGAAAACCCAAAATTTGACAGATCTGTCAATCGATGGTGCAGCGCCAGCAACGCTCACGTCATGAAGTGTCACAACAAGGCCGTTGTTCGCGCAGTGCCATCTAACGACAGTTGCGCGAACAATAGATCCATTGATGGTGCTGCGCGATCGATCGATTGTGCAGATCCATCAATGGCGCGTAACACATATACAACAGTACCACACAGCAGGGAGTACATGTACATGTACATATATATTAAGACATGGATCTCCTGCATGAGTTAACACAAACTAATTATTTGCATGTGACAGTCAAGGTTTTCTTTGTACATACACATACATAGATCACATTGTAACATGCCACTGCTTTGTTCAGACCAAATACAACAATTGAACAAAGAATTAACTCTGTCTTTTTTTTCTTTTAAGGTGACACAAATATATCAGTGAAATGCACTTCAACGAATATGAATACACATGCCAACATGCCAGTGAAGTCCCAGTCTCGTGCAGCAGTGATCGGTATCTCTGTGGCTCTAGCGATAGTATTGCTGGTGCTGGTGTTGGCTGTCGCTCTCCTTTGTATCAGGTGGGTTTACTGCACAACAAAACGCTGTGAATTCTGTTACATATCGATTTGCAATGATTGTCTCATTAATCATAGCAAATATATTTAATACCCGGTTTAATCTATTCTATGGTAGCAGTGTTTACTTGAAATACTGTATTCCCCCATGTACAATCCGCTATCATGGATAATGCGCAGGGGGGGCTTTACAGATGACTACCTGGTAATAGACACTGTTACTGTTTATAATACATATTGCAATTTTGTGAATACAAGCAGGTACTACTGAGACAAGATGTGAAAACCTCGACCCGCATTGTGCAAGAACCGGTAAAGATGACAGTGGTGCTGCTTGGCAGCCATGAGTGGTTCGAGTGACTATCATAACTTTGAAAGTTAATCTTTGATGTCACAAACACCGAGCGTGAATGTGTTAAAACAACTTAGCTGCCAGATGTGTTGAGCATATTTTTGAGATGACATTCTGAGTACAGTAATACCTCTCTTGGGAGACCACCCTTTGGGGCCTCATAAAAGTGGTCTTTCAAGACAGATGGTCTCTCACTAGAGGTACAATAACAATTAACATTGGAAGAATAGAACTTGGGGTTTTACAAAATGGTCTTTCAAGAGAGGGTGGTCTTTCATTGGAGGGCTCTCTAAAAAGAGGTACCACTGTACTGCCAGATGTGTTGAGTATATTTCTTGAGATGACTTTCTGAGTCTCAGTAGAGTTTGAGTAGCTTTTGGAAGCAATATAAGCTGGTGGATTTTCATGGCTAATCATTCAGTATTCCAAGTATTATCCTGTCAATATAGTCATCCTGAGGATCAGGCTTCACAAAGTCACAGTCAAGTAAAAATGTTCAAGTCTACCATACAGCACAGAAGAGCCTACACAGCGAAAGAAAGGTTAGCAGTGGTCAAGTTTGCAGAAGAACACAGCAACAGAGCAGCAGGAAGAGAATACGGCGTCAACGATGCCAACGTCTGACTGTGGCGGAAGAACAAGGCATCGCTGGATCGGCAATCCAAGACCAAGCAAGCAAACAGGGGCAAGCAAGTGTCATTTCCGAAGCTGGCAGAAGATCTGCTGGCATATGTTACCAAGAGATGAGTGGCTGGGGTAGCAGTCAACACAACAGCACTTCGCCTGAAAGCCCTCCATCTTGCCAAGACCAAGTATTCCCAATCGGCAGCTGACTTCAAAGCCTCGTCGTCATGGTGCTACTGGTTCACGGCCAGACATGACCTCTCGATCAGGTGACAAACCCACATCAGCCAGAAACTTCCAGACAACTACAAAGAAAAGCTGATACAATTTCAGAGATTCATCATCGACCATGAGAGCAGCACAACTACAGGCTTGCTTGTACTGGCAATGCTGATCAAACGACATGCGATCTTCCGTACAGCCGTACGCTAGATTTTTTTGGTGCTAGATCGCTGTTGATGGGCACTACTGGCAACGACAAGTCCAGATTCACTGTGATGCTGGCCTGCATGGCAGATGGAACCAAACTCCCACCCTATGTAGTATTCAAGAGGAAGACCATGCCTAAAGACAAGTTTCCGCCAGCAGTGATCGTCCGAGTCCGCGAGAAAGGCTGGATGGACGAGGTCCTGACCAAAGATTGGATCTCAGCAGCATGGGAGAAGAGGCCTGGGGACTTGCGACGTGAGCAAAGCATGCTAGTTTTGGATGCTTTCTGCTGCCACAGAATGCCGTCACTAAAGAAAGATTCTGCAGCAAGAGAAGACCGACTTGGCCATCATTCCTGGGGGCATGACCAGCATGCTCCAGCCTCTGGATGTATCGGTCAATAAACTGTTCAAAGACCACCTTGAGGGCAATGTGGAATGAGTGGCTCATGAGTGGGGCCCATTCATTCACAGCAGGTGGCAACATCAAAAAGCCAGACATGCCGACAATCTGCCAGTGGATCTTGGATGCCTAGGCCAAGATGGACAAGAGCATCATTGTCAAGGCATTCAAGAAGTGTTGCATCAGCAACGCCCTGGATGGGACAGAAGATGACATCATTTGGCAAGATACAGACACATGCTGCAACCCTACAGAAGATGACAACAACAAAGATGAGTTGTTGTACACAGAAGACGATCTCATGCCCCTGGATGAGATTTGCACAAGCATCTTTGGTAGCGACGATGAAGACACAGACCCCTTCATGGGATTTGATCTTTGTTAGACAGCATGTCATGACAAGGGACCCCACCTTCTCACCAGTTACAACCCCAAAGTCCTTTTCAGGACTAACCAAATCCTCCAAAAAGAGTTGGTTTAAATACAGTGGTATTTTTATACATAAGAATATTTTCAATAAAGTTCCAATTTTATTCACATTTAAAATAAATTAATGACAATTTTATTGAACATTTTTTTCATGAAAATATATACATAAATGTGTACAACAAAGTCCAAATATACTTTTTTCTTAATTTTGCATGGCAAATTAATCCATTCAAAATGATAAAATTACATGTTAACAGAAGTCCAAATAACATTTTGTATACTTTTTTTTAACTTGGCAATTCTTTAGTCATACCGGGAATAATAAAGATATGAAATATCTATTCATTAATTCTACTACTTGACAATTTGAAGGCCTGTCTTGAATACTTAATCTTTCAATTTTTATTTATTTATTTACTTATTTATTTATTTATTTATTTATTTATTTATTTATTTATTTATTTATTTATTTATTTATTTATTTATTTATTTATTTATTTATTTATTTATTTATTTATTTATTTATTTATTTATTTATTTATTTATTTATTTATTTATTTATTTATTTATTTATTTATTTATTTATTTATTTATTTATTTATTTATTTATTTATTTATTTATTCATTCATTTTTTATGTAGGGATGCTTTTATCTTCTTTCTTTTACGATCATGTTTACGTGAGCGGTTTCACTTGATCGATTACTTTGGCCTTATTCACCCATGTACATATGAACACATTCCTTAAAAAATGGCGGCCATGTTGATCACAAGTTCGCTTCTCGACTGAAAAATAGCCGGTTCCCTTATAAAGTCAGAAAGATAAGTTCCCTTAAAGGTCACATTGGAGACATTAGACCTCATCATATCAAAATTTGTTCATATTTTGTGGTAAGGAAATGTTAATCTATAAACAATGACAGCGTTGTGTACTGGCACACGGGTATTTCGTGATCTGCCTGGCTTACCCTATCTCCAGTAAGAGAAATACACAACCGATTTTTTCTCGTTTTGGGCTTCATATTTTGGTCTCTAGAGTCTATATTTGTGCATAATATGCATCAGGAATATTAAACCAGAGCTATGCCTGGGGGGGGGGGGGCATGAATGTCTCGCCAGCATTGTAATTGTATGGGTGAGGATTATTTTTGTGCAGTGGTGCCTGTATTGGTAGAATAACATGCAAAAGATAGCACAGTGTTCTTGAAAAATTGTGTCACTGGAGGGGTTATCAAGACAGGTACCACTGTATTTGGTAAAGTTGCTGAATATGTGAAATGAATAACAATCTATTTGTTGAGAATATATCGCTCCCCCACCCTTTTCTGAATCAAAATGGTCAATGATGTATATAATGTGTTCAAAATACTCAGAGCTTGACGTACCTGTCTGTATATTTGCAAGGAGATCCAGAGACACTCAGGTATTAAAGTATTGAAACCGCGACCCAAAGGGGCTTATGGTAACTGAATATTGATTCTAATGTACCAAATTTCAATAATCTATCACACATTGGTAAACACTAAGTCTATAGCTGTGTTTTTATCGGTCGTTGGTTCATGTATAATTTGATGAAGACCAAATTGACCCATTAAGGCTAAAAGTGACTTGTAGCTTGAAGAATCATGAAGACAGTCAATGTTAAAGTCTCCCATGATGACTTTCTCCAATGCTCAATCAAGCATGAAGTAATCAATGTAGTGTGACAGTTATGACTCTCGTCTCTGGGGATGATTACAATAAATCATCCACCCAAATATGAAAGGCCTATGTAGTCTAGTTACTGAAATAATGCCACTCCGAAGTTTTTCTCCAATGCTCAATCATGCATGAAGTAATCAATGAAGTGTGACAGTGATGACCCTCGTCTCTAGGGATGATTACATTAAATCATGTACCCAAATATGAAAGGCCCATGTAGTCTAGTTACTGAAATAATGCCACTCCGAAGTTTTTCTCCAATGCTCAATGAAGCATGAAGTAATCAATGAAGTGCAACATTGATGGCCCACATCTCTAGTGATGATTACAATCAATCATCCACCCAAGTATGATAGCCCTATCTGATCTAGTTAGTGAAATAATGCCACTCCGAAGTTTTTGGTTGACAGACGGATGGACGGACGGACGGACGGACGGAAAGTGACTGCTTAGTCTCGCAAACAGCTAACGCTGGCGAGACAAAAATTAATAAGACCAAAAATTTGTATTGTACATGGGGGAATATGGTCAGAGTGCAAATTTCAAGCTGTCTGAATCACATGTCAGTTAAAAATACTTACTGAGGGGACCTTGTGTTACATTTAACAACATGTAAATAAGAATTATTTACATGATAACTTATTAAATTCACCTCATGTTGCAATTTGCAATAATTACTTGCTAAAGTGCCCTTGTGTTGCACTTGGCAACATGCAGTAATTACTACACTGACCCTGCATTGCATTTGACATGTAAGTATTAAGAATTACTTAAATGCTAACTGATTAAATTAACCTTGCATTGCTTTTGGCAGATAAATTATTTACCCACCAACCTACCATATTGACCCTGTATTTGGCAGCATGTAAGAATTACCAACTCACTTAAAACTGACCTTGTGTTACTTCTTAATTCTCTTTCAATGTGCCAAATAACTCTAAAATATTTACGTTTCTGCAAAAGTTAACTCCAAATGTGACACTCTCATAGTGCAGGTTTCATAGACTCAAATCCACTTAACATGGCATCTCATGATATTTAGCTTTTTCGGTCCTAGCGAGACCTTTGACTAAATGATTCATTCAAAGGAGCCTGATTTTCATCTGTGTTTCAACAATGTTTGGACAACAATTGTCAGTATGTGGGTATCAAAGTTTTGACAGGGTTCAAGGGGTTAAATTGAATCAATTGCAAACTGCATAACAGGGTGAGTGGATGTTATATGTCAGCACAAAAAAGGCAACAGATACGCTCAATCTACAGTGAAACATGTCCAAGTGAATCTCTGACATTAATCAACAACTGACTTTAGTGAACACTTATTTTGGTCCTTTTTTGCCATTGTATTTAACAGGGAGCATCCAAATCAAATACTTTACTATTTAGGTGTTTACTGAGTACCTTTTGGAGAATATCATCCATCTCAGCATCTACAACATGTGCACAAAAGTACTCTTTTTTTTTTTTTAAACTTGGTGGTGGTGTTCACTAATTTCAGGTTGTATTTGTAGTTTGGTACCCCAAAAGGTGTTCATGGTTGAATTTGTAGTTTGGTACCCCAAAAGGTGTTCTATCCTGTTTTGGAAATCTTAGGTTTCATAAAAGTGTTTTCAAAAGTTTGCTTTGAAGTGTAAAATACATTCTATCCTAAACCTATGGCTACAAATCACCAGCTGTTTTAAGGTTCATAGTCTTTTAAAGACTTGGACATAGTTTTGTCATGTTTTTTTTGTTTTTTTTGTTTTTTTTTTTTTTGTTTTTTGTTTGTTTTTCGTAAGTTATTAACCCTTAACGCGCTGATTTAAGATTGAGTCAACAGCTTTCTTTGGTGCACATTACACGCAAAGTGTCCAAATGAAAGCTGCTAACTAAGACTACTTTTTGCAATAGACTAGGCTTGCTGGTATTTGAATGAAAGGTTATCTTCATGAGAAATTTGAATCTTCTAACCATTATATGTTTAACATTAATGAGAGATCATCTATAGCAGTGATAAGCACTTTAAGGGTGAATCTGAAACAGACAAAGTGAAAAGTAATGTTACTTCACACTTTGCAACTGTTTCAACCACATACTATTACTACAGTCAAGGCAATATACATGTACAAAGTTACCGAGGCTCTTAAGATGGACCCTGGCTGGTTAAATCCATGTGTATACATGTAGTCTTACAGTTCAAGATGAGCAGAATCTGCAGTAAAACCTCTGCAGCTGTCTAGATGAGATTTTTACCATACGTTTGCTCGGTGACTAATTTCTAAGACTCAAGATACTGTAGTTCTAATAGGTGTTTGTACATTCTCAGCCCCAAGAAATAATAATTTGTCAGCTGTGCAATTAGTCGCGCGCACAGCTGCGTGCGTGTGTGTGTGTGTGTGTGTGTGTGTGTTAATCTGGGCCTTGGTTATCTATACATTCCACTGTGGGATTAGCCCTAGAGTGGTCTTGGAAGCTGTGCATGTACCTCGACAAGAGGTAACCCCGCACCCCACACTCCACCCTGTTAGCCGTCGGTCAGAGTATTGACTGTTATAAGAATCCTCTTAGCACACACCCAGTACAAATGTGCTTACTTTTGCATGAATAATTTTCATGCTTTTTACACTTCTGGTATTTTAAAGTTTTAATTATTTTGGCAATAACTGCTTTGAAAACTATGTTAAAGTAATATTTTATTGTATCTTTATTTCCATTGTTTTGTGCACTAAACAAAATAAGTACAAATTAAATACAGCAAAATAGAGTGACTTTACAGTCCAACCCAATTGGAGAGCATCAGGTCTCCCACAGTGGTCACATGATTTGATGGACTCTTCCAATAAAAGGCCATCTAACATTAGACACTACATTTATAATTACCTGAGCCTACACTCTGAAACATTGATTGCTGGTCTCTGAAGTAAAATTGCAATGCCCCCCTTCTTATCAGGCCACCCAGAAAAATGTGGCCCTAGAAGTATGGCAACCATTTAACATTTAATCCTATTTGGCAATTTAGTGATATTGCTAAATGGTCTCATTTACTGATATCCCTAAATCATTTACAATATCGGTGCATGCTCAGTAATTTTACTGTGCCTGTGTAGTGAATAGTGCAAAGCTACAAGCATTTGGACCTGTAAGCCTTACTGTTAAGTGTGATAACAAAATTAATAGCATACACTGTCTTAGCAGCATGATAATAAACCATTGACAATGCCAGAGAAAATGGTCAATTCTCAACAGAACATTTTAGGAGGATGAAGCCATTACACTTCGTTCCAACTCGGCAGCCATATTGGACAAAAATAGGACAGGAAATGGAAATATATCAAGCAATATCACTAAATATGTTACCTGGTGATATCGCTAAATGATTTAGCCATATCACTAAATCATTTTAGCAATACGTGTATGTATTAAATCATTTACAGATGTCACAAAATCATTTAGTGATAGATATGGGGCACCCCTTTACTATTTATTAGGTTTTTCTTGATATCAAGAAATCAATTTGTTGATATCAGGAATTCATTTATTGGTATCAAGAATCTGAATTATTGATATCAAAAAAATTGAATCTATAATTCCCAACCATTTCTAGATATCAAGAATTCATTTTTACATATCAAGAAATCTACATGTATATATCAATATCAAGAAATCCATATATTGATATCAAGAAATTAATTATTGATATAAAGAATTCAATTTATTGATATAAAGAAATGCAACATAGTCATTCACATTGAATACTCCCTTGTACAATGATAAGCAGAAATTTTACCTGGATGGCAGAATTTGGTGCTGAACTGGTGTAGAATTGCTGCACATTACAACATCAAGGTGGGTTCCATGGGCAGCATTGTGGGCGAGGCTGTTTCAGATTAATGCTAAAAAATAAACACTTAGTTGTAACCAACTGAACTAAATGTATAAAAACAAGATATGTTTGTAAAACATAGATGCCCCCCTCCCTCATTACCCTTGCCCTCGCTACCCTATTGATAGTGGTAGATGGGGCACTCGTGACCTTACAAAATTAGTGAAGGTTGATCATACATCAATGTCACATATCTTTATACTTTAACCTAGCCCTTAAAAAATGACTAAAAACCTGGGCAATATAAAAGTTATAGCTGAAAAATTAGTCATCATTTAGAAACCATATTCAGCAAAGTGGCTTTATGACCTTGGAAATTATGGCAAGGTCACTCATTTTCACTTGACCTTGTTCAGTTATTGTGCAAAAAAAAAGTCTACTGTCTGTGTGTGACCCTCAAAACTGGGTCAAGGTCACCCATCTACAAACTCAAACTAGCCCTTATAGGCAACCATAAAGCTGTGCAATCTAAAATGCAAGATTTCATGCAGAAACAGTATTCAACCAAATGGCTCTGTGACCTTTGAAACTACGTCAAGGTCATCCATCTTCAAACTTGACCTAGACCTGAATACGGGCAATTATCCAGTGGAATATAAAAGTCCTAGTTTAAAAACCTCTTAAGTTATCATGTGGAAACCAAAGTTAACTCAGGTACCAACCCATATTCAGTAAAGTGGCTCTGTGACCTTTAAAATGAGGTCAAGGTCATCCATCTTCGTACTTTGCCTAGCCCCAAATAGGGACTATTATCCTGTGCAATACAAAAATCCTAGCTTAAAAACCTCTTCAGTTATTGTGCGGAAACCAAAGTAAACTCAGGTACCACTGTGACCTTGGAAATTAAGTCAAGGTCACCCATCTTCAAACTATGCCTATCTTTTGACTAGAATAATACACCTATACAGTATCAAAGTCCTAGCTCAAAAACTTCTTGAGTTATTGTGCGGAAACCACAGTGTACCGACCGACATGTGCAACGCTATATGCCCCACCTTCTTCGAAAGGGGTCATAAAAATGAAACTAACAGTTGAATAAGAATAAAAATAAAGGAGCCTTTCACTCATTGGCAGTTATAAATCACTAATGTCCAATAACGGTATCACTAACAGAGCATTCAGAGGGAGCATATAGTAATCTATTAAAAGAAAACACAAACTCAAGTGAATTTCTCGACAGATAATTTGTTCTCTTGATATCAATAAATGATTTATTGATATCAATAATTCAGATTAATTATATCAAGAATTCTTGCTATTTCTTGATATCAAAAAATGGAAGTATTAATATCAATAAATCGTTTATTGATATCAAGAAATCAAATTATTGATATATTTAAAAAGAAAGGATTTCTTGATATCAAGACATTCATTGATTGATATCACTAATTTGAATTATTGATATCAATCAATGAATTCTTGATGTGTATAGGGTGCCCTTTTAGTATTTATAAGGTAAATCTTGATGCCAAGAAATATTTTCTTGATATCAATAAATTGATTTATTGATATCAATAATTCTTCCTATTTCTTGATATCAAGAATTTATTAATTGATATGAACAGTTCTAATTATTGATATCAATAATTCCCAACCATTTCTATAAATCAAGAAATCAAATTCTAGATATCAAGAATTCATTTTTAGATATCAAGAAATCTATTTACTAATATCAAGAAATTAATTCTTCATATCAATAATGTTGGTGAATTCTTGATATCAAGAATTCTATTTATTTATATCAATAAATACAAAATAGTAGTCCACATCAAATCTCCCTTGTACACTGGAAAGCACAATTTTGGATTGGCTGGCAAAATTTGGTGCTCAACTTGTGAACTTTTGCTGTGCATTCCACGATGACAGCAGGTTCCATAAACAGCATCATGAGCAAGGCCCTTCCAGTGATCAATGCTGAACAATAGCATTGTTTACATCCTCTATATTGCAACACCTTTTGCCTGACAAAACTGATTTCTGAACAAATTTCAGGATATCTTCCTTCTCACCACTGGACAGAAAGTGATCATTTTCAGCCAATTTTGTCTATGGTAATTGAAATCAATTTAAATCATGACAGAGAAAATGAACACTAGGTTTTAACCCATTGAAACAAATATAAAAAAATAACAGTAGAATACAAATAAAACTAGAACAGACTGATCTCCAACAGAAAATCAAATGTCTCCTGATGGAACACTTACGTCTCTGAATAAGCTACAGGTGATAACTACTTACAAATGACCAAGTTTGCTTGAAAATTACAATCCTATTTTAGCTCTCACCTAGATACATTACTCTAGCAATTTTCATCAAGTTCTTCAAGACTTATTGCGGAGAAACCAATCTCACATAAGTGACCCTGTGACCTTGAAAATTAGGTCACCCAAATACAATCCAAACCTTGGTCTTACCTTGATACATAATCCTACCAAGTTTCATCGAATTCCATCCTGTTCTTCATGACTTATCGCACGGAAACTAATTTCACATAAGTGACCCTGTGACCTTGAGAATTCACTCACAGTCATCCAAATACAATCCCAACCTAGGTCTTGCCTAGATACATAAGCCTACCAAGTTTCATCAAATTCCATCAAGTTCTTCATGACTTATCGCACGGAAACCAATTTCACATAAGTGACCCTGTGACCTTGAGAATTAGGTCAAGGTCACCCAAGTACAATCCCAACCTAGGTCTTGCCTAGATACATAATCCTACCAAGTTTCATCAAATTCCATCATGTTCTTCATGACTTATCGCATGGAAACCAATTTCACACAAGTGACCCTGTGACCTTGAGAATTCGCTCAAGGTAATCCAAATACAATTCCAACCTAGGGCTTGCCAAGATACATAATCCTACCAAGTTTCATCAAATTCCATCAAGTTCTTCAAGACTTATTGCACGGAAACCAATTTCACATAAGTGACCCTGTGACCTTGAGAATTCACTCAAGGTCATCCAAATACAATCCCCACCTAGGTCTTGCCAAGATACATAATCCTGCCAAGTTTCATCAAATTGGAATTTTTTATTTTTAAAAAATGCTAATTGATTCTACGGTGATTGGACTATACTTTTGACAGGACCTGTTGGTCACATGACTGTCTCTGCACTCCCGTGACTTTTCTTTGTTCTTGTCTACTTCCCGGGAAATTTAAACATTCTTTGTCTTTTCACTCTGGAGTCAAGACGTGCTGATCGTCTCTTAGACTTATGTAGTTTTTCTTTTCCCACCCACCCTCCCAATTTTTAATATTTAAATTACTGAATCTCACGGGGTGTGCTTGACAGTTTGTTTGTTGTTTTGTTTTTTTTCTTTCTTTTTTCTTTCTTTTTAATTTTCTTTATTTTGTTTGGTTTTATTTCTGTCTTCACACGTATGGCGGCCAAATAAAGTGCATTTTAATTGATCTTATTTTGTTGTGTTGTATGTCCATGAGTAGAAGGAATTCCATCATGTTCTTCATGACTTATCGCACGGAAACCAATTTCACAAAAGTGACCCTGTGACCTTGAGAATAAGGTCAGGTCATCCAAATACAATCCCAACCTAGGTCTTGCCTAGATACATAATCCTACCAAGTTTCAGCAAATTCCATCAAATTCTTCATGACTTATTGCACGGAAACCAATTTCACATAAGTGACCCTGTGACCTTGAGAATTCGCTCAAGGTCATCCAAATACAATCCCAACCTAGGTCTTGCCTCGATACATAATCCTGCCAAGTTTCATCAAATTCCATCAAGTTCTTCATGACTTATCGCATGGAAACCAATTTCACACAAGTGACCCTGTGACCTTGAGAATTCGCTCAAGGTCACCCAAATACAATCCCAACCTAGGTCTTGCCTAGATACATGATCCTACCAAGTTTCATCAAATTCCATCAAGTTCTTCAAGACTTATCGAACGGAAACCAATTTCACATAAGTGACCCTGTGACCTTGAAAATTAGGTCAAGCTCACCCAAATACAATCCCAACCTAGGTCTTGCCTAGATACATAATCCTACCAAGTTTCATCAAATTTTGTCAAGTCCTTCAAGACTTATCGCACGGAAACCAAGTGTTGAAGAACATGAACAAGAAGAAGAAGAAGAAGAAGCGGAAGAAACGGGCACTAATCCAATATGTCCCCCGGCTTCCACCGGGAGACATAAATCAGTGATGTCCAATAAGCGTATCACTATCAGTGTTTAAAGAGAGAGCATACAGCAATTTGTTTAAAGGTTTCTTAAATCTTGATATCAATAAAAACTTTTTTATATCAAGAATTCAAGTAGATTTCTTGATGCTGTTAATTGCTTTATTTTGTGTGTATAAATTTTCACAGTTTTTGTATTTTTGACATTTCACTGTAGTTTTTCTGTTGTTTTGGACATAATTCCAATTCCAGCAATGTTAAAGTACTATTTTACAGTATTTTTATTTTTATGGTTTTGTGCCATCAGCAAAATAAGTAAAAATAAGTTTACATGTACAGTGAAATTACAGCAATTCAAATTATCAAAAAATGATTTCTTGATATCAATAATTTATTTTTTCTATATCAAGAATTCCTGTTTTTTTCTGATATTCATAATTCAAATTATTGATATCAAAAATAATTTCTTGATATCAATAGAAGAACACAAATTGCCAGCAACAGTGCAAAGTGACTGCAACATGGGGAACCATGCAGCTTTGATTCTATATTGAGACTTTGACACAACAAAATTGTACAAAAATAAATTTACCATCTTTTCTTTCCAATTCAGAAATAAAAAGCGGGCAGCCCACAAGAAGAAAGCAAATTCCCAGAAATTCCTTTCAAACCGGGAACTACCAGCTGTGCCTCCAGGAGGAAAGACAAACATTCCAAATGTGTACACACTGCCTAACAAACCCAATATGCATGGGTCCCAGAAAGCAGATATAAAAAATCATGTATGTCAACCTGCAACTGTAGCAATCCCTGACAACAGATGTTCTACTGTAACTCATGATTATACAGAGGTAAAGATGGTTGGTGATAAAGATATACCTGGAAGTCAATCAACTGAAAAAATTCAGGACCATGAGTATGATTATGTGACTACAAATCATGATCCTAATCTTGCTCCTCAAAAACATTCTGCAGATGTGAAGAAGCAAATAACCAGTGGTGAAGCAGATGGTGGAGAAAAGGAGGAGGAGGAGGAGGTGGATGATGAAATTATGATGTCAAGTAATCCACTCTATGCTTAAGTCAACAGAGCAGGCTGGGGAAATGCCTCTGGAACCTGACAAGCGGATTTTATGTCTTTCATGTGTTCTTTTAGTATCTTGGTACTGAATTATCACTTTTATATCCCCAAACAACACAAAATATCTTAATTCATGAATATGGAGGGGTAAAGATGGCTGATCATCAGTACTGTACACCTGTAAGTCAGTCCACTGGACACACCAGGGACTATCAGTCTGATTATACGACTACAAGTCATGGCCTTTTTCTTGCTCTGATCTAAAACATTCTGTAGATGTGGAGATACAAATAACCAGTGGTTATGTAGAGGTTAAAGAAAAGGAGGAACCAGCGAAAGTCCACATTAAGATGTCAAACAACAAATTGCATACTTCAGTTAAATGCCTGTATAATCTCATATGGCCATTTTATGCATACTGAATAATCCTTTTTAGATACCAAAACATAGAATATTTCAAATTTTTTCTAGAACAGCACGTTCTAAGTTTAATAATCCTTATTGATCTCAACTATGCTGGAATCAACTTCAGTTAGGACAAAATTATTAAGTCAGATATTCTGAATTGGACCTGCTCATTTAACCATATTTATCCCTTAGTAACATTTTTTATTCTGCAGCATAGGACAACCTTTCTGAACATTACATCCAATTTTTCAGTTCTGTTATACATTGTATTTGTTGACTCTTTTGTGATGCTATATATTTCACCATAAGGCCATTCCTACTTAACCACCTACTTCTGTCAACCCGTTCACTTTCAGTTGTCTCACCAAGAGATTCTATTGTAGGGCCAACAAGATGTCACATGAAGATTTCTTCTTCAAGGTCTACAGGCCCCAAAAATCTCTCTCTCTCTCTCTCTCTCTCTCTCTCTCTCTCTCTCTCTCTCTCTCTCTCTCTCTCTCTCTCTCTCTCTCTCTCTCTCTCTCTCTCTCTCTCTCTCTCTCTCTCTCTCTCTCTCTCTCTCTCTCTCTCTCTCTCTCTCTCTCTCTCTCTCTCTCTCTCTCTCTCTCTCTCTCTCTCTCTCTCTCTCCCCACACACACACACACACACACACATCAAGCAACAGCTCAAATGTGGGTCAATCAGGACTTTGAGGTTTTGGTGAAATGAGGGATGTGTTTTAGTAACCTACGCAATTCACTTTTGTCCCATATCTTTTTTTACTCGAAACATGAACAAACCTGGTGAACATGATTCTCTGAAAATTCCTACTTAATTCCAGTCCTAATCATATCTCAAAAAGGGTTGTAAATATATATGTGTGTGTGTTTCTCAGAGCAAGTGTACACATTTCTTTGGGTTTCCTGTGAAAGTCAACAACCTATGTAAATTTTAGTTAGGATAAAGTAAGTCACTGTCCCAGTCACAGCTCTCCACAAGTCCATTTAGGTGAGAGTTCATTCAACACACGAAGGGACCTTTCCCCATTCAACTTGTTCAATAACCTGGGTAACCAGAATCATGCAGACTTCACTTTTTTTAATCACCTTCCTGGGCAAGCTCCATAAAAAATAAGACAGTGAAGCCTGGTAATAACAACAAACATATGGAAAACTTTATCAGCCATGCGCTCACTCAGACCACTTCTTTACATACTGTGAACTCATTTAATTTTGCTGTTTTGTTATTTTTGCTTATTTTGCTGATGCTTCAAAACCCTGAAATTAAGAACACAGTGAAAAAAAATTAAGGTGGAAGCTGTGAACCTAGTGCGCAGTGGGACTGGCAACTTTAGATCGATATTACCCATTTAATTTTTTCCCAAGTACATTAAACCTATATATTTTCTGCTTACTACATATCCATAGATTTGTATCCATAGGGTTTTTTTTGCAGGATTGGAATTTTTTTGACATTTTATAGCATTCTTTCTGACTTGGTGGGATTTTTACATTTTTCGTGCATAAGTCGCACAATTTTTTTTTTTTTCAAGTTGAAATCAGACGAAATTTAAAATATATATCCATGTCCAGGATCGAATTCAATGGTTAGTCCTGAAATAGCATAAATAAAAAGTTATAAATTTTTTACTTTATTTCTGACAGGTTGTTCATTTTCTTTCTATAAATTGCTCCAAAAGTCATGGAAGGGGTTGTCAGAAGAAAAAAAAGCCTGGGAACCACTCCTGGATATGATGATATTTTTCTTTTGATATCCATTGATTTTAATGTGATAGGACAATTCGTACATTTGTGAGGCAAGATACAAATTGCAGAGGTTGAGCAAAAAACAGTTCCGATAAAATCAGACTGAAAGAAAAAGTTGCCAATTCTTACACATTTATGGCTGTAATATGACACATGCTCATTTTTTCTGTCCTGTGTTTTAATTCTTGTGTGAAATAAACTTGTAGCTTTACCTCTGTGATGTTGTCATTAAAAAAAATATATATATTTGTTGACTTAAATCTCGACTTTTTTAACTTGGGAACACCACACTTGACTTGTTTGTGTGTGGTTCACATGCAGCTTTCCATATTTGGGGACCAGTAAGTGGATTGTGCTAATTTTATTTACATCAAAAGAGAATTTCAAAGTAATCAGAACAATGGTAGTGATTAGTCTGAACTGGCCCATTCTTCTCTCCATGGTTAATGGTTACCTGTGAGTGACCCTTGTCGATGGCTCAATTGGTTTCCAGGGGTCATGGACTAATGACTGTGCAAACAATGACATGGTTTATTATCATGCCCATGCAAACAAACCCAAGTGCCCAGCACTGCTTCAACTTTTCACTGTAAACAAAAGTTTTGAGATCAATTTTCTCATATAAATCTTATGTTCACACATCTGAGTTTTGGGGAGCATGTAGTTTAAGTATCAAACTATCCAAAAATATGAAAAAGTGATTAGAAGTTATCCAAAGGTGCTGGCTTCAGATATTCCACCTGAACATGGCATTGATTGGAATTAAAACTACAATAGTGAATTTAAAGTTTCAGTATAAGGTCCAAAATGCAAAAATCATGAAAATAAATACCTTTGAAAATAAATGTATTAACAGTAGTTATAAGTTTGGCCACTGTATATTTCTGTGTTAGGTGGAAGAAAGTATCTGATAACTTAATTGTGACCTAAATAAAGAACAAACCTCACTGAGCATGCTCAAGTGAGATACTGATTTGGCTTATTTGTGCAGGAACAGTGTTGGTGACAGAACCAAACATACCTTCTAGACTACAAGGAGATACAACAATTATTTCTCCTTGATCAAAGATGTGACAAATTTACATTAAAATGTTCCAGAGTATGAAACCTGGAACAACTATATAATAATCCCATGATGTTACGATACATATTTAGTTGGTACAGATGCTCATTTCTATTTTCTTCAAATGACAGTGAGTCATTGCTGTATAAGTGTCAATATGTGTATATCACTCTTACCTTGTTGAATGGAGCTTAATGCGATACAGCAGACTACAGTTGTACATGCTATTAGGACCATCCTTCACCTAGCTAACAGCGGCCTCATGTGGCAGCTAGCTCTCTCACAGCTAATAATTGGAAGGTAAATGTACCAAAGAAGTAGCTATATCTATGCAGTGATCATAAAAATGGGGGGGGGGGGGGGGAGGGTCATGATTGGTCTACCGGAAATACAACTGTTAAACTATGCTTCCAGGCTTTTGTAAATAACATGATTTATTTATTTTAAATAATGTAATTTAACATACTGGAGTATCACAAATTCATTTCACTAAATGCTGCTGCCACACCAGACCCAGGGTGTGACTCCAAACTCTACCTGCATTCAATTAATTGGAGATAACTTGCCACACTATAGTTTCATCCCCTGAGATATTTCCTGTTGTATTTGGTTTGTTGTGCCACAGTGTAACTCTTACAACAGATCAAAAGCTCCTTATTTTAACCCTTTCCCCCTCAAATTGGCCAAAACCGTCTGGTGGTAAAATGTCATTTGCTTCAGTGTTTTCAACTAATTTCAACAGTTATGAAAAACAATTTGACTGAGAAATGTACATAAGACTTATCAAGATCACATGCCCCAGGTCAACAGCTTTCCTTGGCAAGGGTTGGGCACTTAGTGCCCAACCCATGCCAAGGAAAGTTGTTGACTCAGTCTTAATTAAAGGGGGGAAGGGTTAAAGCAGGCCAAAAAGGAGGTGATGACATAACCAGAGACATCCCTTGTGGACCCTACTAAGTGTGAGAAAAAAACATTGTTCAGGGTTTACCTGGAGCCTGCTCTCCAAATTCACCAGGGTGAAATTTCACAGAATGGCAGAATCTCCTCACATTAATCTTGGTCTGTCCTGAGATATTTGTCAGGTGTGGCAATAGTATAAAAGAAATTCTTATGCCAAGAAAAGACTTCTGGAAAAAACCTCTACCATCATGAAGCCAAATTTTACAGAAGCAAGTCTCCTATACATGTATTTGGGATTATATCATGACTCAATGCAAGTTACCCAAACATCCCGCACCATCTATTGCAACACTTATCAATCTTAATAGCATGGATCAACTTTCTCAACATTGCAGTTTTTCAAATGTATGTTTAAAGTAACATCCAACTGGAAAAAGTGACTCTACTCCCAGACCAAGTATCAGAGACACTGCAAACGTAATTGCAATATATAATGTGGGCTTGCAACTACAAAAGTACTATGGATTTTCAAGTTAAATTACAGAAGCAAATAGCACAGGTTACGAGTTCATAAAATTTTAATGCTCATACTGAAAAGTTATTGAAGGATTATAAAATTTGAAATTCTGAATACATGTTTAACAGGTATATTTATGTATAAAAATTGTGAACGGGATATTCCAACAAATTATTCAGAATATACTTACAACAAATGTGAATGTACATCCTTACAACACAAGACAAAAACATAATCTACATATATTTCCTTGTAAAGCAACTTCACCTCAATTTTCAATCAAATACCAAGGTACAAAAACTTGGAATCGGCTATCTATAATATTGTGAGAAATTGAATCATTATCATCATTTCAGCTAAAAGTACAACATCATTATTTGTCACACTGAAGTACATATACCAGAGATGTATGGCAATTTAGATTATACAGTTAATATCATTGAAATGTGAATGAACTGTATATTCTGGAAACATTTGTAGAAGTTGTGATGTTATGTTATGTTATGTTATGTCATGTCATGTTATAAATTACAGCTATGTGAATGAACTGTGTATTTCGAAATGGTTTTAGAAGTTATGTTATGTCATGTTATCAATTACAGCTATAGTTAGGCTGAGAGCCTTTTAGCTGTTCAACTAGTCCATTCACTCTAATTTACATATTTTTGTATATCTTAATGGGTAGGCTATTTCAAATCTGTTACATATATATATATATATATATATATATATATATATATATATATATATATGTATATATATATATATATATATTGCTCCATGTCCAGTTGCATTTCAAAACTATTCAAAGATATTGTGAAGGAAAGACAGGGCTATAGATCTAGAGAATGGGAAAAACTCTTTGAGGACAACACAGGAACTACTGACGAAAGCAACTTTGACACCAAGGAAAATCTTACAAACATGGAAAAACCTTTTGGACATGAAAACATACACAGAACTTCAGAATACATGCACTAACAGAAGAAATAAAATGTTGATATATATATATATATATATAAACTATAACTTCTGTACAACTTATTACTTGACAACAAGTACTGGTATTACACTGTGTAAAAAAATTCCTTGTTGCTAATCACATATCATCCACACCTGCATTTATGATCATTTATGTTAATCACAAACTGCAAATGTTCAGATGTACACGTACGTCAATAAAACTACATGTATATATAAAGATGGCTTATGATACATGTACATGGTAATTAATAAAATACATTCTGCATTTATGATTGCTGATACAACAATTAAATGGTAAAGTATTCTAATGTATCACACATATTATCATAATAATAACTCAAAAAAAGCAATATTGCTAATCTGATAATGCCACAACTGGGTATATGTCACTGAACTTTTTGCTCATTACCTTTCTTGGACTTTTTAAGCGAAAGTGAATTTAAAGTTTTGCTCAACATACATGTAATGCTCATACTGAGCCACTTCTTAAGAATATAAAGCTTATGACCTTTCTCAACATCAATAAGTACCTCTTTGGAGCCTTTATGTACAAGATATCAAAGAATGTAGTACATTTCTTTCTTATCAAATTTTTACTCGAAATTAAAACATTCTCAAACATTACACCCGACAAAGTAAACATTTGCACTTGTTTAAATCTCATACTTATATTGGGATATTTTGTATTAAAAACAGAGACCCCTGTTTCTGGAATATATCCCCATTCATATTTGAAGATTTCAATAATACAATTCAAAATTTCATACAAATGGTCATTGAGGGGTGGTTATTGAGGTATGAACATGTTTAATTGCATAATCATCCTTAAGGGTTTCCTGTTGACAAATTCATTGAATTTTCAAAGTTTTATCTTAAATGTGACAATATTGATTTACTTACACTATACAGGTTTAGATATACATGTAGATGGTAATCGACCCCTCTCCTTCCCTACCAGGAGAACAGAATTATTAAATGAAAAATTGCTGTACCTTTTTTTTTTTAAATTTCAGATACAATGGTTAATATGCTTAAAGAATTAATGTTTTATTTGTCCCATTGTCTGTACAAAATCATCACAATAATTTTGTTACACAGTATCTATCACTGCAAAGCTTTAACAGTTTGTACATACAGTTAAGCCTGTCTAAAATTTAACAGCCAAATGCATTTTTTGTGTTGCAAAGTGTTGTACTGGGGTTTGTATAGGTTGTAAAAGGTTTGCAAAAGGTTGACATAGGGTTTGTAAAAATCTGACAAAGGGTTTCAAATGGTTGAAACAGTTGCTAACCATTTCAACATTTTCATCAATAAGCTTGAGAAAGTGTGTGAAATGGCTGTTATTAAATAAACCATTCCAGAAAGGTTTTCAAGTGTTTAAACCACCTGCCAGTGTATAACTGTAGTAGAAAGTGACTGAGGCATTATGTTCAGTCCCAGTGATTGTAAAATAAGTAGTTGCAGCTGGACCACATGTACAAACTGAAGGGAAATCCTAACAAGGATTGCAACAATGGACATCCTGCACCAGAAATGTAAAACAAACCCCATGATGACACCTAGTCCTCACTTTGAAAGTCTCCAAACAATAAAGCTCTATTTCACTGCCAACTCTGAGTCAATATTTCAGCATAATGGGTCAGGTTTGTGACATTTGAGTAAATACTGTCAAATTTGAGTAAGTTTTTGACATTGAGTAAATGTGTACACAGGCATGTCAGAAATGAATGAAAGTCATTAGCATTCAAGTCCAAAACGTGTTATCAAAACATAATTTTTCTTATAACCAGATTTTAAGTACAATTAGGCAAACTTGTAACTGTCGTACATGTAGGTACCTGCTACTGATAGCCCCTGGGGGTTCAACCTGTCAGAAAACATGTAAGCCTGGAATGTCTGAAAGTAAATATTAAAGCAAAATGGTGCCAAACAGTATAATTCAGTAGCAAAACAGGCAAATCTAAAATCTGTAAAATTATTGCAGCCAAACTTTCCCACAATCTTTGGATATTAACAGCAAAATTTGTAGGGCAAATCATAAAACAATTAAACTCATTAGTTTTTAAGTCACGAGAATGCAATCAAAATATAATTTTTCTTAATGAGATATCAAGTACAATTAGGCAAGCTTTTAACTGTTGTAGACCACTGCCTGCTACTGATAGCCCCTGGGGGTTTAACCTAACAGAAAACAAGCTAGCCCTAAAATGTCTGAAAGGTGAATATTAAACAGAACAATGCGTAAGGATAAAATTAAGTAGCAAAACAGACAAGTCTAAAATCTTTAAAATTATTTAAGTTAAACTTTCTAACCATCTCTGGATATCAACAGCAAAATTTGAAGAAATATTTGATCAAAAGTATGTCCTTAAATCCTCTTGACTCAAGTTTATTGTAAATAAATTTGGTTCTGGATGCAAAGTCCTGGAATTTTAAACAAATACGACCAAATCTCATAATTTGTGACAAAAGATTCAGAATCTCTCTTTATTCTTGACCAATCGATACACATGTAAAAATATAAACAATTGGTTAAAACATAAACAAATAGGCCAAAGGAGCTCATATTAAAACATTCAAGATGTTGCTATCATAAGAGCCCCTATATGATTAGAACAAATGATATCAATACAGTAAAATTAACACAAGCTATTACATTTGTAATATATCATCTGCTATTTTGTTTACAAGATGACACAAAGCTGTCAATCATCTTAAATGAATTCAATGAAAACAAAAACATCGACATTCATATATGTACGTTATTCTAAGTTAGACTGACAGGTTAAACTGTGGTACATTTTGACAAGTGAAGCAGTTTGTTGCAGTGCAGATATTTTGATAGTCATTTAAGAATATGATTTTTATGTACCTAGTGAAACCCAGGAGACAATGTGTTTCTATTTTTTCCACAATGTTTACATTTGTATTGTTTATAACAATGGGATTGTGGTATCTCAAGCTATGCTGTGCATATGTCCTACTTACTCGATTAATAAAAAGCCTTTTAAATGCCTTGTGTTATGGTTGTGTGCTACAGTGCATGGAACAAAGGACATGATAGGAGTTATTTAGGCAGATTATTGTAGACATATATTTAAAATAAAACTTGAGTTCAGAAAGCGTAAAAATGTCTGTAGCTTGAAGGGCCAAAATTAAAAAAATTTAAACATCTATCAACAAAACCCATTTCCAAACAGTCAAAGGATTTTTCAAAGTCTATTGAAAGTAAGACAGCTGGTAGGTTGTCCTCTTCTGCATGATCAATTATATTCAGAATTATATTTATGTGCTCTCCAATATACCGGTCTTTCATAAAACCTGTTTGATTATCATGAATTATTAATGTTAGTGCCTTCTTTAATGCTGCAATTGCTTTTGTGGCCAATTTGTAATCTTGGTTTGATAATGATATCTGTCTCCAATTCCAAAGATCCAACACGCCTTTTTCTTTTTCAGGTAACAGAGAGATAATCCCATATGGTTGCGTAATAGAAAGTTTCTTGTTATCATATGAATTGTTAATAGCATTTAAAAGCAAGTGTTTTATATCTGTCCAGAAAACCTTATAGAATTCTGCCTGTCGGCCATCTGAGCCAGGTGACTTGTTATTTTGTGTGCTTTTTAATGCTAAGAGAAGTTCACTTTCAGTAATTTTGCCTTCACACTGTAACTTTTCTTCCTCTGACAGTTTTGGTATACTGTCATTATCTGGGCAGAAATTATATTCTTCACTTGTTAGTGTGTCAATTCCTTTTTTTTTTATACAGTTGCGAATAAAATGTTTTCATTTGTTCTAAAATATCTTGGGGATCAGCTACTATTTGGTTTTGCATTCGTAAACTGTTAACTTTTTTATTATTGTAATTCTTTTTCTCCAAGTTAAAAAATATTTGGAAGGTTTTTCGCCCTCTTCATACCATTTACTCTTGCATCGCATGATTGCCCCTTTTGTTATATATTCATATTCTTTTTCTAAATCATTTTTTAGTTCGTGAATTTTTAAATCTAAGTCAGTATTGCTATTCTCCATAAACTCGCTTTCTAGTTCTTTTAATTTACTTTCTAAAGATTCTATTTTGGTTTGGCGTTGTTTTTTCTTTCTGGAAGAATACTGAATTCTGGCCCCTCTGATTTCCATTTTTATCATTTCCCATAGCATTACATCATCTAAATATTTGTTTAATGTACAAACATCTTTTATTATATTTTTAATATATTCAGCGTAGTCAAGTTCTTGTAGTAACGAAGTGTTTAATTTCCAAAAACCAGGCCCCCTTTTGTTTGGATTTGTATCTATCACCAGGGACGTGCTATAGATGGACTGCCAACGGGAGCGCTAATCCCTTTAGTGGTCAACTGGACGTGACGACTACAAAGCGTGTTCATTAGCGCCGCTCAAGTTAATCCCCCCTGCCCAGTCCGATTGTTGTTCCATCTATGTTTCCGCATTCGGTTGTATCGGGTTACTTACATCAGGCTTACATCGGGTGTGCTATTGTACCAAGTTAAAAAAACAGAGAGTTTTATGCATGCGCAACCAGTCTCATCATTTGAATCAGAACCGTGCGAGTCCATCGATGTGTTTTTCCTTGAAATCGGCCCATAAAAGGGAAAGTTTTTGCATTTTTTCTGTCCAATATGATGCAAAGTTAGACAACTTGCATGCGTAATAACTCCTTACGCCGTAATCAGCAATCAAAAATGTAGTTTTAGATGGATAGTGTATGCCGGTAGGATCATGATGGTGGTTTCATTTCTTGTAGCTGAGTCCAGCGTAACACTAAATTTTGACTTTAAAATGTGGAACACCGTGAAAATTTTTTTACACATTTCAGTCCGTGACACGATTATTCTTGCCTTTCAACGCGTGACCTGGCCGCTTTTACATCAGCGGCCAGCGCGGACCGTGGAGTTGTGTTTGTTCAGCACTGAAGGTGCTCGCTCAAACACCCGATTACTTGAGCAGCGGCAACATAGATGGTACAAAGGGGGCCCCGCCGTTGGTAGTCCATCTATAGCACGTCCCTGCTATCACCAACGTTATCGCAGAGTGATCCGATCTGAAACCCGAAATTATGTCACTTTCCTATATGAGACCATTAAGACCAAATGAAACAATGAAAAAGTCTAATCTACACTGTATCAATGTCAGATTTTTCCTTCGCCATGTAAAGGATCTTTTCTCTGGATTATTTTTCCTCCATGTGTCTACTAAATCTGTTTCTTCCATCCAATCTTTTACTTATCTTTGAATTTTGCTATGTGTGACTGGATTTCCAGCGTTCTTGTCAATGTTTACATCGAGAACAAAATTATGGTCCCCTACAATAATTCTATTGTCATTCGGTAAACTTTCGACTTTGTCGATAAAATCTTCATAAAATCTATCGTTATCTTCATTAGGACCGTATACATTGCCAAGGGTGTATCTATTTTCATCAATTGTAATGTCCATAATTATATGTCGTCCCTCCTCATCTTTAATAATTGCATGTATTTCAAAATTAAAATCGTTCCTAAACAGAATGCTAACCCCTCTAGCATTTTGATTCCCATGACTAAAATATATTTTATACCCTCAATCCGCATACCATCCTTTTTCCATTTTTTCTGAACTATGGACTTCCTGCAAACAAATTATAGAATATTTCTTCTTTCTAAGCCAAGTGAACACCTCTCTTCTCTTTTCAAAATCTCCTAAGCTTCTTGTGTTAAACAATATAATCCCAACAGGCATATAATTTCTGGAAACACAACTTGTTCATGTACGGCATGTATGGATCGTTTTTCTTAATTGTATACATCAAAAATAAAATTAAAATGAAAAGAAAGAAAAATAAAATAAAAATATTAGATTGTAGCCTTCGGGGGGATGGGGGGTGGGGGGGTGGATGGGGGTGAGGGTGGGTCTTAATCTTCTAATGCAGAGACCCCTTGAAATACCCTGATAGTCATAATTATAAAACCTTCAAACCAATGTAGTTTAAATGCTAACCGTCAGCCACTATCAGTTGCCTAAGGTAGGCCCTATAAGGGGAAAAGTTACCGCTTACCTCAGTTCCAATAACATACTCTTACTGGTTTCCCTACTAGATGAGTAAGGTTCCATTCTTTTATAAATTATGCACATTTGATTCTTACTAATAGACCTAACTTTGAATCTGATTAGAACGTATATGTTTCGTGTACCATGTTAGTTTTAGGCCTATTTTGATTGCAATATAACACGCAGTCTTAAGTAGGGCTACTTCTACCCAGTATGGTTTTCAGATAAAATTCCTAAAATTTAAAATGACCTGTTGACCGTCAGCCGCTGTTGTTCGCCATCAGCCACAACAAGTTGCCTACGGTGAACCTCGCATTGTCCGGTATCCTTATCTTTGTGTTAATGCCTTCATATGTCCTCTGCTCAAAACATTGAAAACTGTGTCTGTGATCAATATCTCTATAATCATGATCACTTTTTTTGGGGTAACATACGTTGAAATAAAGTTTATACGTAGGCCTGAATACTCTCCAGTATCTATACGTAGATCTCTGCTCTGGGTGCTATAGGTAATTAAATAAACAAAGGAGAAGTTCATGCCCTAAAATAAATTGACCTAAAACTGTTCAGTTCACCGTCAGCCACAATAAATTACCTACATGGTGTCAGAGCGTTATTTTAGGCCAGATCAGCAGCATAATTATATCATTATCTTTACTTCGGTGCCTTCACCAGTCCTGTCCACAACTAATATCCTTTGAACAGTAGCCAGTCTCATACATGTAGGTCCACCTACATGGGAAAGGTTCATTTCCCACAATTTATTAGCCTGTAACTTTCCGTTTACCGTCAGCCACAATAAGTTGCCTACCGTGAGTGTTACTTTAGGCTAAGTCAGGAGCACATCGTTATCTTTGCATCGATTGGGTCAAACTTTTCAATACTGACTTAAACAGTTGTGTAATAAATTCTGGTTGGACCGCAGGAAGTTTTCAACCAACTAGAGGAGTGAGGCAAGGATGTCCATTGTCCCCATAGTGGGAATGTACAAGGAAGCCAACCATCTTGATGTATGGCATATGTATGGACAATAAAAAAAATATAAAAAAAAAATGTCTGTAGCTTTCAGTAACTTTAAATTTTTAAATATCTGTTTGGTACATGTATGTGCATTGTATTTGCTGCAGGTCAAACAGTGCACAGCTTTCTTCTGCAATTTTTTTATTGGTGAACATTTAAAGCCCCATAATAGTATACCATAGTTAATGTGGGGAAGAATCAAGAAATTATATATGGTAATCCTTACTTTCAGAGGTAAATGGTATGTCAATTTTTTATTATGCCTATGACACTGGAAATTTTTGTTGACATTTTTGTTGTGATAATTCCACGACAATTTATTATCTAAGGGAAGTCCTAAGAAGTTGAGGGTGTTGACATGCTGTACAGGGTCATCATTTATTTTTATTTCAGGTAGATTAAATTTTTTATGTGCTTGACAAAAGATCATAAATTTTGATTTGTTTACATTCAGTGAAAGTTCGTTAATCTTGAGCCACCTGTTGATTTGTTCAAGTTCATTGTTCATTAAAATTTTGACATGCAGAATTGAGATGTAAAGAGGTTGACAGAGTGGCGTCATCAGCAAAATTGAACAAATCATTTGCATTAATGATATCATTCATATAGATGATGAACAGAAGAGGGCCTAAAATAGAACCTTGAGGCACCCCTGTAGTTATTTGCAAAGGCTCAGAATTTATACCGTCAAAGTTGACAAATTGTTGTCAATTTGTTAAATAACTTTATAGCAAGTTTAGTAATATGCCATTAATTCCATAATATTGGAGTTTTTTCAATAAAATATCATGATTGAGAGTGTCAAAAGCTTTTGATAGATCGAGAAATATACATAGGGACATTTCTCCTTTGTCCATTGTTTCAATAATATTGTTAACAAGATCAACACCAGCAAACTTTGTTGAATGACTTTTTCTAAAACTATAGTGGCCTTTATAAAAGCATTCATTTTCATTAGAAAAATGGTATAATTGATTGTAAATTACTTTCTCAAAAATTTTATAGATTGTGTGTAGTAGCGAAATGGGACGATAATTGGTGGAAAGCTGCTCATTGTCTTTTTCATACAGAGGGATTATCTTTGCAATCTTTAATCTGTCCGGAAAGATGCCTGTATTTAAATTTGGATTTACAACTACAGAAAGTGGATATGCAAGAACTTCTTTCAATTGTTTGACGACTTTAATGGATATTCTACCATGACCAAAACTAGTTTTGGGTTTCATTTGATCTATGATTTTTCGAGATATCCTCTGCAGTTATTTCTTTGATATGAAAACTGTGACGGTGGGTTCTGTTAAGATATTTATCAAAGTTTAGATTTTTTGGTTTAGAGATGTCCTTGGAAAGATTTGGCCCAGTGTTTGTAAAAAATGTGTTAAATTGATCAGCTATTGTTGTTTTATCCTTAATAAGTTGTCCATCTATGTAGAAATACTCAAGAGAAGATTTCTTTAGTTTTGATTTATTCATGATACTGTTTATGGTTGTCCATGTTTGTCTTATATCATTTTTGAGCAATCGACAGGGCAAGGCCAAAAATGACTTAAAACCCTCCAACTGCTGACTCAAAAAGCCTGACCGGTTTCGCCAGTAGTCTGGCTCATCAGAGGCTAGTTTAATGGCTGTGGGTGCATGCTCTATATAGTGGGTGTAACATACATGCGACTTACATCCAGGTGTATGTTCATGCGTTCACTGACGTAACAAAGCAAAAAGTCAGGTGTGGCGTAATTGTAATGTCGGAACCCTTGGCAATGCAAGGTACCAGTACAGATCCTGCCACTACTGTGGCATTCTTTGTACCAAATGGTCCCCCGCCATCGTTACGATTTTTTATAGATAATTTTTGAGAAGAGATATGGTGTCTCATGACAGCCTACCTTCTTGAGTGGGGAATATTTTTTCACAGCTCGTGATTTAGGAAACTGGTGTTTCATAAACAAGTGTCATTGTTATTTGGCAGATGAACCAGGAGGTAAAAATTTAGCATAAGACTGAACAAGGGTTCATCTGCCCATAACACTGAGGCCGATCGATGGTTCTGTTGTCCCTAGTTGGTGTATCCAGTTCGTCTTTTTAGCAAGTCTAAGTTTTAGAGTCTTGCTTAGCTTTGGTGGTGTGCGCATGTATTCCAGAATTTGAATGCTTAAATCCAGTGTGCCATGGTCCAGTAGAGCAAAATGTCTCCCAAGTGGTTGGGTGCAGTCTTTCCTTTTGATATAATACATGTAGAAATGTTCCCGCATCCTGTACATTAGGCTTCTGCCTGTTTGGCCTACATACTGGTTCATGCACACCTTACATGTGAGGAGGTATATGAGGTTACTACGCTTGCATGAACCTCCTTTGCGGGTTGAATATGCACGCCCAGTGTGGGTGCTCTTAACTGTGCCAGTTTTATCTAATTTGACACAATACCTGCAGTCTTGTTTATCACAAGGATTGTTCTCAGTCACACCAGACACTGCCGGTGTGTTTTGTGGTTTTGGTGGGTATAGGATTCTGGAATGGGTGAGATCATCCTTAAGGTTCCTTGCCCTCCTGAATCCCAAGACCACTTGCTTGTTTTCCAGCACTGGTGCACTCCTGGAGGCTTGTATTGTGCCCCAGTTCCTTTGAATAATCTGTTTCAAAGGCGGCAAGGCCGGATTATACTGGGTGATAAGGATCAGCTTATCGCGTTGTTTCTTGGTTGGCTGGTCTTGTTTGTGACAGGAGTGATTTCCTGTCCAGGAGACGTACCAGGTCCAGTGTCTCCTGCGAAGTGTTGGGGGGATATCCCCGCGCCTCATAAAAATTGAGGATTTTTTTGGCATTGGATTCAAAATCCTCTACTCGGGTGCAAATTCGTTTGACCTTCAGTAGTTGGCTATATGGACCTCCCTGTTTGCAGGCCACAGACCACAGTTATAAATCCTTCTATTTTTCATATTAGCATTTTTCAGTCTAAAAAATCAGCATTTTGGTATTTTAAAATTCCGTGAACGGCATTTAACAGATAAAAATGTCAGAAAAATATGGACAGATTTTTGTCATACAATTCCCAGCTCGTTAATTTGTGATAATTGAAATACGAAACAACACCTGGATGTCAGCTTTATACAGGTGTATGAACTGTGCTCTTGCCAGGGTCACATCATTGTCCTTCCCCACCATAAATTTCCCACCTGGCCTGGAAGACAGTGCACCTTTATGATAACCAATTAAGCAACTCTGCGATGCAGCAAACCTGACTTAGCTAACTTTATTTAAACAGAAGCTACAGCATGCTGAAAACACAGTATTTTCACAATTACGGACTATCTCCGTTGGGATGCGCAACCATCCAATCACAACTGTGGTCTGTAACCTTGCAATGTTTAGGGTGGGTGGAGCGGTAATGTAAGTATGTATGTGTGTTTGTTGGCTTTGTGTACAGTGAGGTGTATATGCCTTCCTGTTTTCAGCAATGCTGACGATTGTGTCCAGGAAACTGATCTCTGTGGAGGAGTATTCCATACAGAATTTGATAGTTGGGTGACACATGTTCAAATATGTCCCGAAGTCCAAAAGGTGTTGTTCCCCAAAAGTCCAGATATAGTACATGTAGATATCATCAATATATCGCCACCAGACTATAGGGTGTAGTGGGAATTTCAGTAGCCTATTTACTTCCAGGTCTAACATGAAAATGTTAGCATAGGAAGGGGCAACTTTTGTGCCCATGGCTGTGCCACTGATCTATAAGAAATGTTCCCCATTGAATTCAAAATTGTTGCCCTGTAGAACTAATCTCAACTAGAACAGACTGATTTTCCAACAGAAAATCAAATGTCTCCCGGTGGAACACTTACATCTCTGAATAAGCTACAGGTGATAACAAATTACAAATGACCAAGTTTGCTTGAAAATTACAATCCTGTTTTAGCTCTCACCTAGATACATTACTCTAGCAATTTTCATCAAGTTCTTCAAGACTTATTGCAGAGAAACCAATTTCACATAAATGACCCTGTGACCTTGAAAATTAGGTGAAGGTCACCCTAATAAAATTCCAACCTTGGTCTTACCTTGATATCCAAATACAATCCCAGCCTGTGTCTTGCCAAGATACATAATCCTACCAAGTTTCATCAAATTCTTTCAATTTCTTCAAGACTTATTGCATGGAAACCAATTTCACTTAAGTGACCCTGTGACCTTGAGAATTCACTCAAGATCACCCAAATACAATCCCTACCTAGGTCTTGCCTAGATACATAATCCTATCAAGTTTCATCAAATTCCATCAAGTTCTTCAAGACTTATCGAACGGAAACCAATTTCAATTAAGTGACCCCGTGACCTTGAGAATTCCCTCAAGGTCATCCAAATACAATCCCAACCTAGGTCTCTCCTAGATACATAATCCTACCAAGTTTCATCAAATTCCATCAAGTTCTTCAAGACTTATCGCACGGAAACCAATTTCACATAAGTGACCCTGTGACCTTGATAATTCGCTCAAGGTCATCCAAATACAACCCAATCTACGTCTTGCCAAGATACATAATCCTACCAAGTTTCATCAAATTCCATCAAGTTCTTCATGACTTATTGCACGGAAACCAATTTCACATAAGTAACCCTGTGACCTTGAAAATGAGGTCAAGGTCATCCAAATACTATCCCAACCTACGTCTTGCCTAGATACATAATCCTACCAAGTTTCATCAAATTCCATCAACTTCTTCATGACTTATCAAACGGAAACCAATTTCAGTTTTCACATAAGTGACCCTGTGACCTTGAAAATTAGGTCAAGGTCACCCAAATACAATCTCAACCTGGGTATTGCTTAGATACATAATCCTACCAAGTTTCATCAAATTCTGTCCAGTCCTTCAAGACTTATCGCACGGAAACCAAGTGTTGAAGAACCTGAACAACAACAACAACAACAACAACAACAACAACAAGAAGCGGAAGAAACGGGCACTAAAACAGTATGTCCCCCGGCTTCCACCGGGAGACATAATAGATGGATCAGTTCTGTAGTGGTTGGTTTCTTTGTTATATTATTTTTGTACTTCAAAAAAATAAAATCATAGTAAAGTGTTTTTTTTTTGCCATCCTCATATTATAAGTAGGAAAGTTTACCTTGAGGTTTTCATATTCAGGTGTGCTAGGCTTAGTCTTCCTCAGCAAATAAATTGTATTATATCCAATAGCTTCCGAAATGTTACTCTCTGGGATAGATAACTACTTCAAAGTTAAACTCATCTATTTTGTGATAGACTTGCATGCAAAACCTGTCAGTAGTGACCTGAATATCGAAGTCCAGAAACACATATCTGAAACCATCTGAATTACTACCTTCCAAAGGGATATCTTTTTCATCAATTTATCCATATACTTAAATCCAAGCCAAGTTAAATATAAATATTCAAACAATGGGGAGCAGTTGCTACCCATTGAAATGACTTTTATTTGTTGTAAAAACCAATGCTCCGCATTGAACAAAAGTATTATCCCAAAGAATTTTATAGCATCCACCAAAGATTCAACAGGGTAAGATTTTATGTTACTTCTTGAATATTTCTTGTGCACCCAATTTGTTTTCTTTGAAAATGAATTAGTATTTATAGATGGTTTACCGTTATTTTTTTAACATTTTGCTTATTAATTCTAAAAGGGGCCTTTTGACTTCATCTATGGGTAGTATTGTGTACATTGTAGAAAAAATCAGAACATTTGATATTTTCTGCTTTTAAATCTTTGATTTTAGATAAAAACTTGGAAGAATTGCTAATACTCCAAAAGCAATTGATCTCACATTATCTATAAATTGTATAACGGTATTTACGGAAATGATTTCTAATTGCAACCATACACAGTGTTACTTTCTTTGATAAGTGTTTTGTTGTGCATTTTGAAGCACCAGCTATGACTCTAGATTTAAAAGGGCTTTTATGTAATTTGGGTGTCCAGAATAAAAATGGAATACAGGAGTCCTCTTCAGAAATGTTAATATTAAAATTCCTTTTCATCTCATCTTTATGTGCATCTAACAAATTATCAATGGATTGTTTTCTCTTATGTCTGAAATATTGTTTATACCAAGTTCATTTTTCAAAACATCCAGATGATACTTTTTTTTTTTTTGCAGATGATCCCAAAATTATTACCTGCCTTATCAATGTTAGTGATTACAAATCTTTCTTGCAGTTTTTTTACTGCGTTTGGAACTTTAGGCTGTTTTAAATTTACCATATTGATATATATATATATACAATAGCTTTTCCGGCTATTGAAGAGAATCAATGAACTTGGACAAATATTAAACTTCAAAATCAGTGGGTCATACTGACCCAAACAGTAGGTCACCAAGTATAGTTTTATGTACTAATAATTATTGTAACCAAGTACAATTTTGACCAGGAGGCTAAATTCTCTTAGCCACTGGTGTCCAAGCTACACCCTGCCATTACAGAATCAGGGTTTTTTTTTCACATTTACAGCACTGGTGACCCAACAAAAATAGGTCAAGCTCACTAATATCATATAGCATATTAGCAGCGGACATGGTCTAATTATATCCTATAAATTTGGCATGTCAATTGTTTTTTGGAGATATGGATTTTTTTCTCTTTCAACATACTTTGGCTAATACTTTCTGTCCAACACAGATTGCACCACTACTATGATATACAACTTAGACTTTGAGCCCCTCCACAATCCCACTAAATTTCAACAAGATCTATCAAACATTAAGCATACTAGACTGGTCACAAGATTTTCATATTTTAACCAATATATTATGATGCTGTAGGTGGCACCACCAACACTGAAGTCTACCTAGATTTCCATACACTTGATAAGTTCTCTAAGTTATATAGGGCTATCTTGAAAGCTGTGGACTGTATCATGCTCACAAGTGAAAGTTCATGGACAGATGTACAGATATGAGTTATAAAAAGAGACATACCTTTAATGCAAGCATTGACTGAAGGGTCCGCCCTTTGCTTGAATATTAAAGGTCATAATGACACCAAAATCTAATCAGTTCATCTTGCCAGGTAAGGTAAGCATATTGCCAAATTTGAGCAAAATACATAGAGGCATTCTGTAGATATCACATTAACGAGAATATGCACATCTGGATGGACATCCAGACGGAAATCCGGACAGATGGACAACCCGAAAACAGAAAGGGTCCCCCCTGTGGGGCGAACCCTTAAAAATCAGTGGCATTGTTGCAAACATTATAGTTGCTTCCAGCGGAAATTTATAATCAATTGATGTCTGTTTATTAAGTCTGTGTGTGAATACAGACTTTTTGTTTTTTTTCAAATTCATTCTTTCTTTCTTTTCTCTATGTATGTATGTATGTATGTATGTATGTATGTATGTATGTATGTATGTATCTATCTATCTATCTATCTATCTATCTATCTATCTATCTATCTATCTATCTATCTATCTATCTATCTATCTATTTCCATGTGCCAGTTTTGTGGTCAGCTTTTCTTGGACACTATTGGTCCAAAAAGTATCAGCATAGCCATAGACCTAGTAGTAAAATTGTGCATGTTGTTTCATATCTTCAAAAGTTTTCTAGATAGAGTTGCCATTCAATGCTTAATAAGTGGGTGTATTGCTAAAGCAAAATCCTATAGCATTCAAACAAATTTGAGAAGTTTAATTTGTGTTAAATTCACAGAATTTCCTTTGAATACACAGGCATCTGATAGATTGCCTCCCCCCACCAGCTGGTCAATGTTTGCCCAGCCAGGCTGTTATGCAACCAGACATAATTGACCTGTGAGAGTTTGGCCTCCTCACCTATCAGTGCAGCCTGAGACAGTGGTGCTCTGTGTCCAGTGCAGTGGGCTTACATTAGCCTTCAATCCCTAGGGATACTGGCTGTGTTGGTACAGTAAACTTGTCTGCACTGTGTAACCAAGGAGACTACAGTCTCTCCAGCAAGAGCTGAGCTATGTTGGCCTACTGGGGATCTGCAGTTGAGCCACTCATACACAAGTAGGGCTCTTTTGGGCAGCACCACATGGCCACCAGCTGTGTGTCTGGCAGGGCAAATGAGAGCATGCATGGACACATGTACAGTAAAACCTCCCTATGCTGAACACCCTTAGAACTGGAAAAAAAAGTGTTCAGTAAAGTGAGGTGTTCAGTATAGGGAGGTTTGATAGCATTGAAAGTATACATTTGGGACCGAGAAATGGTGTTCAGTATGGAGAGGTGTTCGGTATATGGAGGTGTTCAGTTAGAGAGGTTTTACTGTACCTGGTCATACAAAACTTTACTCTAGTGTTAAAAGTATGCATGAGAAGGTGAGCTGCTGTGTGAATACAAGCATGGGGCTCACCCCGTTCTTCAACACTCTACAAGGCGTAAGACAAGGAGATGTGTTGAGTCCTGCGTTATTCAATCTATTCTTAAATGATATTCCCAGCATATTGAGCCCAATAGACGGGGTTGAACTAGGAAGAAGAAACATAAATTGTTTAATGTACGCCGATGACATCGCTTTAGTATCGTCGAGCATGTCAGGACTACAGCAGAGTGTCAATAGGGTCCGTGAGTATTTCAATGAATGGGAACTTTAAGTCAATGTGGATAAGTCCGCCTTCATGGTTTTCGGGTCTCAAGGTAAAATTGGCTCAGAACACCTGTCATATGGGAGCCTATCTATCAAACAAGCACATGAATATTGTTATTTGGGCATACTGTTTACACGTAATGGCCTATTTAATAGGGCCCAGAATTATCTGGTTGAGAAAGCCAGGAAGGCAAGTTTCAAATTAAAGCAGGTGATAGCCCAGTCAAACCTTAAGCCAAAAAATGCACTATCTCTGTTTCACTCACTTGTAAGCCCGATATGTACATATGCTTCTGAATTGTGGGCCCCCGTGTCGTTGGGCAGCAGCTCTTGTGAAAAATTGTTCAAAGATTGTGAAAACAAGTTGCCAATGGAAAAATTATTTCTAAGTTATTGCAAATTTGTCTTAGGTGTTAACAAAAGAGCAGTAAATTTGGCTGTTAGAGGAGAACTCGGCACCTATCCACTGATGCTACATGGCTTAAGGAAGGTTATGAAGTACAACAGAAGATTGTCATTGTTCGGAACACAACATTTAATGCACAGTGCCTTTTTAGCCAGTAAACAACTGGAAGTTGAAAATAGTGCTAAAAGCTGGTTAGGTTTCTTCACAAAAATTGGTGGAATCTGTGGTGAAGACGTACATGATATACAGTCGACACATAATAAAATTCTAGCTTTGTATAGATCATACTTTATGTCCCAGCTACAAGACCTCAATTCTGGTAAACTAACCCTCTATGCCAAACTTAAATACAGTCATGGTTATGAAAACTACTGCCAAATTATTGAAAATGTTAATCACAGGAAAGCATTAACCAGGTTACGGATAAGTGCACACGCACTGAATATTGAAGTAGGTAGGTACGACAGATATGGTATCAACAGAAATCAAAGATTATGTAGGAAATGTCAACTGGGCGAAGTGGAAGATGAGGAACATTTTTTACTTAGGTGTGGTGCATTTGTTTCTCAAAGGGAAACCCTAATAAGAGAAATTTCAAAGGAGTGTAAACTATTCACCAATTTGTCTTCTGCAGAAAAAGTGTTTAATTTATTGAATGCCGAGGGCAGCTGTGTTAAGAATGTCTCCAAATTTTGCTTTGAATGCCTGGATTAATTTTTTGTCTTTTTTTTTTTTTTTTTTTTAATGAAATCCATCCATTAATTATATAGTTCACTGTACTGTGGTGCAGTTTCTTGTTCACTATCTATGTGGACTGTAGTCATGTTGTATGTGTATGTGCAATGGCCCCAGGAGGGCAATATGCAATAAAGTATTATATATATATATATATATATATATATATATATATATATATATATATATATATATATATATATATATATATATATATATATATATATATATATATACAAAAGAAGTAAACCAAGACTATAATTTATCAAAATAAATAACTTATCATACATTTATTTGCTGGATAGCGGGTGGCAAGTTTCCTTACTGTACTTTGCAAGGGTTTCCTACTTTTTCTTCTGACATGTTGCTGCACAGCAGCAACTGATCAGTCATACATTTTTGCAGTGTTCACTGGGGCTTGTTGGCCTTTTTTATCCGCCAGTCTATTTCAATTATAATTCCTAAACAAAATATCTATACAAACATAAAATAGACTCATTGGTTTCTCTCAAAGCTTATTTTGCAAGTAAAACTCCAGCAGCAGTTCTATCATGAGAATTATCTTCCAGGAAACAGACAGACAAGGGGGTGTCCCTCTGTTGCCCTCTTCAGCTTGCTCCATGCCATACAACATATAACTGTGGACAGCATTGTGAGTAGGGACACTCCTTCGGTTTACTTAATCTTAAGGAGCCTTTGATTGCATGATAATGACAAGTTGGCCAACCATTTTGAGTTGATTTATCATGGATTTACTGTCTACATTCACCCCCTGTTGTCTAAGATGTGGTTTCGGACTGTAATAACAAGAGATCTGATAGCATGGTGCCTAACTGGCCCTGGGTAGATAGGGGCCATCTCCATATTTGAATACAAGGAGAATGAAAAATATTGAAATATTTTCAATAATTTACAGTGAAATAAAGGAATAGCCAGAGCAACATGCCTAGCCACCAGGCCAACAGAGTGCATGTGCTTGTGTTTGTATACCCTTATTATATTAATGACCAGTGATGGACACCAGTGCTGTGGCAGTTGTGATAGGTTGCCTAGAAGCTGCCTGAGCAGCCTGCAGTTAATGAGACAGCCCCTGAGCTCATCTCTGGCTGGACAGACTGCACATACATGATAGTCTGAAGCCTCCTAAATGTGACCATGGAGGAAGCCCGGGGGGGGGGGGCTACTCCCTATACCGAGCGTAATAGGGATGTGCCGCTCTGAAGGGTGTCTTTTCACCCGTACTTTCCCTAACAAAGGTATCAATTTTCCCAAGATTTCCCTAACAAAGGTCCATTAATTTTTCTGAGACCCAAAACCAAGGTCACTGATAAAATCAAAGGGACCTAATCAAGACCAAAAGGCTTACGCTCCAGCTAGGGCGCATGCTGTGGGAGTGATTGATGCGCCCTAATGAAGATCCAATATTTGGTAGGATGGGAGCCCTAATGAAGGGTCATTGTGAAAAACTTGAGCTGCACACCCCCACCTAAAAAAGTAGGCAGTGGCCCCCTCCCCCCCACCCCCACCCCCGAGGGAGGAAGGAAGCTTTCTTCCTCCATGTGCAAACTTACAACTTCAGTTTTGCAGATCGACACATTCAGGCTGGTGACACTCAACAGTTAAACACATAGATTGAAGTTGAATCTTATGTTTGACAATGGATTAGGTTAGCTAATAGTTGATATTAGTACAGACTGTCATTTACATGGTTTTATGTTCCTGTAAATAGTGAACTCATATACATGCACTTATAAATACATGTACATGTACATGTGTATCACTGTCAACACGTTTCACTTCTTTCAGTCATTTTATACCCCAGATTTACAAAGCATGGGAATCTGGTATTGATGTGATAACTTTCACTTCATAGTATCAATGGGTTTAGCATTATATTTAAATGTCATGTATTTATTCAAATTAGGGTTAATTAAGACTTTAAAAGTTCTGTATCTTCCAATGTATTACAAATAGACACAAAATTTAAAATAATATATACAGGTTTGTGATGCCTGTCAATCTAATGGACAGTGAATAAAAACCGTAGCATTTGAAATTATGCAAATTAGCAGTACTTGATACATTTAAAAGTTAAATATTCCCAAAACTATTATACATATAGGTGTCAGTCCAACTTCAGCTTGTAGGCTTGTGACACAGCCGCATCCAATGAAACATGAACTAAAGCTGCAGCACTCTAATTTATGCAAATTAGGTGAATACACAAAATTTAAATGTTACATAACTTCAAAACTATAATAGACTGAGTTGTCATTCAAACTTCAGTTGAGACTTGCAGGATAGTTCATCAATGAACCATTAATCAAAGTAGTAGCAGTTTGATTTATGCAAATTAGGTAAATACATAAAATTTACATCTTTGAATAGCTTCAAAATTATAATAGATTTCAAGAGGTGCCTTTCCAACTTCAATTTTTAGGTTTTTGACATAGCCACACAAAAAAAATTGCAGGAATTAAAGAAATACTGAATGGGCAATTTTTAGAAGTTTTCTAGGCACACAGACTGATTTGCTGACAAGCAAATCAAATTTTACTAGTTTGTTTTTCTTTTTCTTTTCTTTTTTTAACCACTGGACCAAGTCTTCAGTGCCACTGGTCTTGCTAAGTGCATGTATTTTCTTATTAAAATCAATAGTGTAGAACAAAATCACATGTTTTGGGCTCATGCAGTCATGCAAGCTGGGTTCTTACTTTTTTTCCATATACAGAGCATATGCTTTGACCTAAATGTTGTTACTCTTTTTTTTAATCACTTTACCACTTTACCACTTTATACAAATAGAAAACTAAACACTCTTCACAATAAACAAACACCACATACTATAATTTTTCAAACAGAAGAGAATATTATAAATCTACTGGAGCAACGCTGATGTAAACGGGGTATTTTGACAGGGGAATAGATAGATCCTGATGCTTAATTCTGCCCTGTTGTAAAATCAACTTCCTTGTTGGTACAACGTCAGTTGGATTGGTCACCTGATGTTCCGCGTACTACCACTGGAGCGTGTCAATCAGCCAACCTGCCAGCCAGTTTTGAACATTTGTAAAATGCAATGAGCACCATGGAAAGAGACGAGTAATAAACCCAGATGGATTATACACTTAGATCACTTCTCTCTGTAAGGATTTGGTAAGTAGCATTATTATCTTAAATCTGTTTTCAGACTGAAAGTACAAAATGTACAAAGAGCAGCCAGGTTATTTTAAGGTGATCCAGGTGAGCATCAGTCAGCTATTACTTGTCTGCCTTTTTGAAGTGAAAGTGTCCATATAAATGTGAAAGTATACATTTTTTGACAGGGAATGACGAAGATATATCTACATATGTTTTCACACACACACACATCACAACTGTTGGAGTAAAATTGTCATGCAATCTTTGGTTTGTTCATATATTATACTACATACATGTATATGTGAATGTGGAAATAACTACCCTCTGATTTAACTAAATTGTTGGGTGTAACAGGTCAGTACACTGTATTAGTTTGTGTTCCCAATGACCATGTACAAAACTTGATGTTGGTCTTTTCTCGCTCAAGCCAGCTAAAACCAGCCAGTGCTCAAATGTCATTTGCTTCAATGCTTTTAACTAACTTCAATCATAATAACAAGAGGCCCATGGGTCTAATGCTCTGTTAACATATAATCTGATAATTGTCACCAAAAAATCATTTCCTGAAAAGTATTCCCTCCATGACCTTCAGAAGTTAATCCAGGTCATCCATATTATGCAATATCAAACTTCCACATGATACACATGTTCCGTACATTCGGTTATTCATCATTTTGAATTGATCTTCTTTTCTTAAGTCCTTAATGACCTTGAAAAATAAGTCAAGGTCACACAATCATTGGGTCTGGGTCCCACTAGTATCAAATGAAACTAAGATTTTGATCTCCTCTACAATCCCACTAAAATTTCATGAAGGTCCATAAAAATTGAGCAAACTGGTCTGGTCACAAGATTTACATATTCTAACCCATATACTACATAATACTGTAGCTGGTGTCACCAACATTGAAGTTGACATAGATTTTCATCTATATATCAATACACAGTGTTGTAAAGAAAAACTAAAAAACGGAGCATCGGTTTCACTCCATATTCATCAGTTGTATCACTATACCTAATCCCACTGCATGTTTGTTTTTGTTTTTGTTTTTCCTCGAGATTGCTCACACAACTTCATTTCTCTGCTCAAACTTTTGAATTGAGCAGTTGCTTTGTTGTAAGAGGAGCACTACCATTCTCTTTTGTCATGTGTTTCAGATTGTAACCTACTGTGCTTCACATTCATGAAACCAATTGTGATTGCCCGCTCTCTTCCTCATTTAATGTTCTGGGGTTTCAATCTCCAGCAAACATTTTCATTTTCTTTTTTTTTCTTTAATTATTGTAAAATTCTTTTCTTTTTTTTGGGGGGTCACATTTTTATTCTTTCTTTTTATTTTTTCCTCCTTTTTTTTTTTTTACTATGACAAAAAAATTTTTGTTGAATCCTGGGCATGGCAATTTTTTGCTTGGTGTTTTTTATTGTTAGCTATTTTTTTTTTTTTTTTTCCAAAATTCCAAGGGACACATTGTTGCTTGCTTTATTGTCTTCACAGGTCAACAGTACAGCCCTTCGGACTTCACTGCCAAGATGACATGCAGAAGACCAACATAGCACATGTGGCAAGAGTCGAGATGGGTACACTGCACAGGCGCTTGAGACTATTCACCATTTCCCTTCCCCCTCAACTGTTACATTTTTTTTTTCTTTCGCAGTAGCAGTAAAAGCACAGGGGAGGGAAGGGAAAGAAGGATGGGTGAAGGTGAATAGTCTCGAGGGCCTGTGAGTGAAACCACACAAACAGACAGCTAGTGCATCAGTGTGTCAGTTTTTAGTAGGTTGTGTTTCACTGCATTCGCACATGTGGAGTTGTTTCAACTGTTCAATGCACCTTAGGGGCATGTAATTAATTGCAACCTTCATAAGTGGTTTCGGTGTATTGGTGGTAGTATTAATACAGTACATGATTTGTTCAGGCCAGCACATGCACCATACCTGTCAAGACTCCCCCATGCATTTAGTGGCAGTATCCCACTTTTTGTTTTACTTTTGATCATTTCAGTAGAAATTTGGCCTATTTTGGTAAATCTCCCCCATAAAAAATAATCTACTTCTTCATTCTTTGTTAAATACAAAATCTCCCCCAGGAGAGCAAAAAATCTATTTCATGTCAAAGGATGTTGACAGGTTTGGTGCACCTCCTCCCCATTATTGACTAGAAATCAGTCATATATGACACAGTTTAGGACAGAAACACGTCATCTTGACTGTGAGGTACACATCAATCACATGACACAATTTAGCACACAAAAGTAATTGAAAAAAAAACCCCACCTAAATAAGTGCAATGCAGGGTTAAGCTTAACCAGAAGTTAACAGGTTTCTAGGTACATGTATTTAAAATTGGGTTAGGTCTAATACTGAAAACATGTTTCAAACTTTGGGGGGTTAGGAGGGACAAAAAATACCTACTATGGGTCCGGTTTCTTTCTTTCTTTCTTTTTTTTTTTTTTGCAATGCACATTACAAAGAAATTGTCAGTTTATTTCACTTTGGTTTTCCCGCTGTGAAGTTGATTGTTGCAGTCTGATTGAACCCCCTATACATGCAGATGGTACCTCTCTCAGATGTGTTGACACAGTTAAAAAATCTGTGAGAATGATAAAAACTTTCTGTGTGCCAACACAAACATTTGCTTGCTTGCTTCCTTGCTTCCTTCCTTCTTTCCTTCCTTCCTTCCTTCCTTCCTTCCTTCCTTCCTTTCCTCACCACCAATTTGTTTGACATTTCACTTGGACACTATTACACCTAGAAACTCCAAACTTGGCATCATTATGCCTCCATACATAGAGTCTTGCTTTTTTACTAATGGGAGTGAGGGCTTTGAAAATTACGCAAATTAGGGACATTTGAAAATTAAAATCTTGAATATCTTTAAAACTATTACAGGTGGAGTTCCCATTCCAACTGCAATATATCAGTTTGTGCTGTTTGTGCATCCAATGAGGCACAAACAAAGATTGTAGAATTTTAATTTATGCAAATTAGCAGTGTTTTAAAAGTTTAAATGTTAAATATCTTCAAAACATTTAGATTATGTATAGGTAGAGGTGCCATTCCAACTTCAATATATAGATTTATGCTCTAGGCACATCCAATGAACCACAAACAAAAGTTGTAAAATTGTAATTTATGCTCATTATGGGCACTTGAATGTTATGCCAATCAGGGCACTTGAGAAGTTTAAATGTCTAACATCTTTAAAGCTCTCATAGGTAGAAGTACCATTCCCAATATAATTGATAGGTTTGTACTGAAAGTGCATGCAATAAACTACATGTACAAACAAAAGTTGTAGCATTTGAATTTATGCAAGTTTTGGAGACACACTGAAAGATTTGCTTTCAAGCACATCTTCACTTTTGAAGCAATACCAGCAAGACTGTCTGCTGATTTGGTGTCCATATAGATCTGCAAAATGATGCTGTACACTTTTAAGAATTTTCTAACAGTACTGATACTCATAGCAAACCATTTGTTACTTTAGAGTGGATTTATGGTTACTGTTCATACAGCCTCAGTTGTGTGATGTAATGCATTATTTTCCTGAATATCATTAATGACTAGTTTTGTTTTGTAAGATGACATTCTATTCTGTTACAGGTACACAAACTTGAGTGCTGGATTTACGTGAGTCTATGTTCTGACACTGCCCTGCAAACATGCAGCCAGTAATTCTTGTCACTTCAACCTGGGTGCTGATGATGGGGATGGTGTTTCTTGCTCATACAGATGGTATGTTCTCAATTTTCTGCATAGCCCAGCAAAAACAAAAGTACCATTAATCCTTGTATTGATTGGTGACACATCCTTCAGTTTGCCCACAACAGCTATCTTTGTGCTGCCCTGGCACTTTCAAGATACAGTTTTAAACTTGGCTGTATATAAAAGCATATCATAATCCATACCCCTCGCCTTGCCTCATTGATAACCTTGGTAATTACAGGTCTCATTTGGAATAACTGCAGTCATTCTAACAGTAAAACAAGAAGATTGTGACATTCCTGTGCTCATCTAAACTTACATGCAAAGACTGAAGTGGTCCTGTGATCTTCAGAATGATATTAAGGTCACCTTTCTTAAACACCATCATCACAGTTGGTAACATGATTGTATCCCTTCACCTGTTTTTCCAAATTTTGATAATTTGTTAACAAGAGGGCCTCCCACTAGCTACATTTTCACCAAGTCTTAGAACAATTGGAGTCCCAGTTTGAATGAAGCAAAAAAAAAAAAAAAAAAAAAAAAAATAGTGAAAACACACAAAAAGGAAAAGAATTGCAGCAGCACCTCTTGAACAAATGAAGGTCTGGGGGTCCCCAGAAGTGTTCTTATGCAATTTCTTTGCAATTGGCTTGGCAGTTTCAAAAAAGAGTTTTTAAGATTTGGTCAAAAAATGAACTAGAACAAGAGGGCTGTGTGAACAGCCCGTGCCTCAGCTGATCTTGACATTCATCACACTTGCAGCTCTATGAACTTGGGAAAGGATCAAGGACACCATGTTCTGATTAAGTCTGAACTTTATAGAAGAGCACTTACATGTGCAACATCAAAGTTCAAGTAGTTCTCAAGTTATAATGAAGAGTTAAATTCATGTATGTTGCACTGTGACCTCACAAACGAGGTCAAGGTCATTCATGTACTGTTTCAGCATGACCTTCATACAGAATAATGAACATGTGTAGCTAACTCAAAACAGATCTCAAGTTATCAAGTGAACAGTAAATTTCGTGTCAGTTGTCCTGTGAATTAGCATTAGAATGCCCATTGACTTACATAGTAATCAATAGGAAAGCTGCATTGAACGATAAGTACCCGAATTGAAAATCCTTAAAAATCAGGAATCCAAAGCAGTGCCACCTAGTAAACAACTGTTTGACCCTTCCACAACAATATATCCATCACATTTGGGCTTAATCTGAGGGATGGTTCTGAGAACAAGTGAAAAATAGCAAAACCATACAAAAAATTCATTTAAAAAAATTGCAGCACCACCTGGTGAACAAATTGGGAACTAGGTGTCCCCGGGAGTGTCTATGTACGATATCAAAGCAATTGGGTGAGCGGTTTCAGAGGAGAATTTTGAAGGTTTGCTCCCCAAAAACAAAAAAATTCATAAAAAATCCAAAAATCAATAGAGCGTGACCATTTGAACAAACTTGGTAGAGATCCACCTAAGGCACATCCCCACCAAGTTTGAAGTAAATCTGGTCAATATTATTAAAGTTATGACCATTACAAGAAATTCCCATGTTAAGTTTTCCTATTAAAACTTTTGTAGAGATTTTTGAAAAAAAATCATAAAAAAATCCAAATTCATTGGAACATGACCATTGGAACAAACCTGGTAGACACCCACCCAAGGTACATTGCCACCAAGTTTGAAGTAAATCTGGATGATGGATTTGGAGAAGTCGAAAATGTAAATTAGCATTAGAATACCCATTGACTTACATGGTAATCAATAGGAAAGGTGCATTTACCCCAAAAGAGCCGACTTGAAAAAATCATTAACAAGAGGGCTGTGTGAACAGCCCATGCCTCAGCTGATCTCGACATTCATCACACTTGCAGCTCTATGAACTTGGGGAGGATCAAGGATACCATGTTCTGATTAAGTCTGAACTTTATAGAAGAACACTTACATGTGCAACATCAAAGTTCAAGTAGTTCTCAAGTTATAATGAAGAGCAAAAGTCATGTATGTTGCACTGTGACCCCAGAAACGAGGTCAAAGTCATTCATGTACTGTCTGAGCATGACCTTCATACAAAAACATTAACATGTGCAGCATCACAGTACTTACTCAAAACAGATCTCAAGTTATCAAGTAAACAGTAAATTTCATGTCAGTTGTCCTGTGAATTGGCATTGGAATGCCCATTGACTTACATAGTAATCAATAGGAAAGCTGCATTGATCGACAAGTACCCGAGTGGAAAATACTTAAAAATCAGGAATCTAAAGCAGTGCCACCTAGTAAACAACTTTGTTTGACCCTTCCACAAGAACACATCCATCACATTTCACCTTAATCTGAGTGACGGTTCTGAGAACAAGTGAAAAATAAAAAACTATATAAAAAATTCATTTAAAAAAAAAAAAAAAATAGAAAAAATTGCAGCGCCACCTTGTGAACAAATTAGGAACTACGTGTCCCTGGGAATGTCTATGTACGATATCAAAACAATTGGGTGAGCAATTTCAGAGGTGAAGAGTTATTAAGGTTTGCCCCAAAAAAGAACAAAAAAATCATAAAAATTCCAAAAATCAATAGAGCGTGACCATTTGAACAAACTTGGTAGAGATCCACCCACGGCACATCCCTACAAAGTTTAAAGTAAATCTGGCCAAAATTATTTAAGTTATAACCATTACAAGAAATTCTCATGTTAAACTTTCCTTTTAAAACTTTTGTAAAGATTTTAGAAAAAAAAATCATAAAAAAATCCAAATTCATTGGAACATGACCATTTGGACAAACCTGGTAGACACCCACCCACGGTACATCCCCACCAAGTTTGAAGTTAATCTGGATGACGGTTTTGGAGAAGTCGAAAATGTGAATTAGCATTAGAATGCTCATTGACTTCCATAGTAATCAATAGAAATGCTGCATTGACCGATAAGTACCCAAATTGAAAAAAATGCTTAAAAATCAGGAATCCTCAGCATTCCCACATAGTGAACAACTTTGTTTGACCCTTCCACAAGGAATATTTCCACCATGTTTCAGCTTAATCTGAGTGACGGTTCTGGAGAAGTCGAAAATAGCTATAACACACAAAAATTAGAAAAAAATTCCTGCGCCACCTGGTGAAAAAATTAAGAACAAGGAGTCCTTAGGTGTCTTCCCGTGTGATATTAGAGCAATTGACTAAGCGCTTTTGGAGTAGAAGATTTTTTAAGATTTGTCAAAAAAAAGAACAAAAAAATTCATTAAAAATCCAAAAATCACTGGAGCAAGACCATTTGAACAAACCTGGTAGACACTCACCCAAGGTACATGCCCACCAAGTTTGAAGTTAATTTGGATGACGGTTTTGGAGAAGAAGTCCAAAATGTGAAATAGCATTAGAATGTTCATTGACTTCCATAGAAAGCTGCAATGACCGATAAGTACCCGAATTGAAAAAATCGTTGAAAATCAGGAATCCGCAGCATTCCCACATAGTGAACAACTTTGTTTGACCCTTCTACAAGGAACATATCCACCATGTTTCAGCTTAATCTGAGTGACGGTTCTGGAGAAGAAGTCAAAAATAGCTAGAACACACAAAAATTCATAAACAAGAGGATCATGATGATCCTGTGTTCTGCTGACTGGGATCTGCTTTTACAGTATTGGAACACATGGACTGCAGTCTAAATTTGTACAGCTATATACATGTATGTAGAGTGGTAGCAAAGTTTGTCCTTAAAATAAATTTTGCGGAAGGACGGATGGACGTACAGACGGACAACAGACGCAAACAGATTCTATAAGCTCTGCTGATGGTAGTACATGTATTATCAATTGACATACCTTGCTGTTTCAATGGCTGCTGGTGTACAGTGGCAGCACTCACTTACAGTCACAAAGTCTGATATCGCATAACTTTGTCAAAAATTAACATATCCACATTATTTTCGCAAATTTTCATTGTCTAATGTCCAACTATATTTTGATAAAATTTTAAGCAATTCTATCATGCTGTTCTGGAGAAGAAGTCGAAAATAGCCTTAACATGCAAAAATTCATAAAAAAATAGGAAAAAAATCGCAGCGCCACCTGGTGGCCAAATGAGAACTAGTTGACCCCAGGTGACCCTATGTGCAATATCAAAGCAATTGGCCAGGTAGTTCTTGAGATGAAGAAATTTTTTTTTTAAATTAATTGAAAAATTCATTAAAAATAGAAAAATTATTGCATCATCACCTCCTTCGCAAACTTGGTAGAGGATCACCTGGGCAACATCCATGTGCACAATTTAAAACATTCCATGCAGCAGTTATTCAGAAGAAGTCGAAAATGTAAACATCTAACAACATATGGACAGGTGGATGACGGATGCAAACAGATTCCAATAGCTCTGTTGAGTGACAAGTCAGCAGAGCTTAAAACCACTGGAGCATGACCACTTCCACAGAATAGGTCGACACTTATCAAAGATTCATCTCTACCAAGCTTTACACAAATGTGGCCAAATTATTAAAGTTATCACAATTAAGAAATTCCCATGTTAAAATTTCCTATTCAAACTTTTAAAAGACCCCCCCCCCCTCCCGCCCCAAAGAAATCATCAACATTCCAAAAATCACTGGAGTATGACCACCAGGGCTGTCCAACTGGAGCATTGCAGCAAAATTTTGCTACAAGCTCTTCAAAATTGCTACAAATTTTCTGCAAAATCAGTGTTTCTCACAAAGAGAGGTGGAAACAAGAGGACTGTGACAGTCCTGTACTAAGCTGACATGTCCACATACCCTTGCCATTTTTTTTTTAAAGATTTGCCCACCCCCCCCCAAAAAAAAGAACGAAGAAATTTATCAAAAATCCAAAAATCACTGGAGTATGCCCATTTGAACAATCTGCTAGATACCCACCTCAGTTACATTGCATCCAAGTTTGAAGTCAATCTGATCGACTGTTTGGCGGAAGAAGTCCAAAATGTGAATCAGCATTAGAATGCCCATTGACTTACATAGTAATCAATAGGAAAGGTGCATTAACCGACAAGTACCTGCACTGAAAAAATCGTTGAAAATCAGGAATCCACAGCATGCTCCTAGTGAACAACTTTGTTTTGCCCTTCCTAAAGGAACATATCCACCACATTTCAGCTTAATCTGAGTGACCACCAAAAATAGCAATAACACATAAAAAAAATCATAAAAAATTTGAAAAAAAATGCAGTGCCACCTGGTGAGCAAGTTCAGAACTAACAGTCCCCAGGAGTGTTCCTGTGTGATATCAATGCAATCAAGTGAGTGATTTCAGAGAAGATTTTTTAAGATTTTCCCCCCAAAAAGAACAACAACAAAATCCTAAAAAATAAAAAAAATCACTGGAACCTGACCATTTGAACAACCTTGGTTGAGACCCACCCATGTTACACCAAGTTTGAAATTAATCTGGCTGACGGTTTTGGAGAATGAGGCAATTTTTGATGACAGACAATGGATGACGAACAACGATGGATGAAGGACTATAAGATAAGTTCAGCGACTGACAAGTCAGATGAGCTTAAAAATGCTACAAGGAAAGGAAATTTTGCTACAGAGCTTTTCAGCTGGACAGCACTGGACCATTTGAACAAACTTGGTAGAGACATGCCTAAGGTACATTGCAACCAAGTTTGAATCTGACTGACAGTTTCTTAGGAGAAGTCCAAAATGTGAATTTGCATTCGAATGCCCATTGACTTACATTGTAATCAATAGGAAACGTGCATTTACCGATATCAAAGCAATTGGGTGAGCAGTTTTGGAGAAGATTTTTTAAGATTCGCTCCAAAAAACAACAAAAAAAATCATAAAAAATCCAGAAATCACTGAAGCATGACCATTTGAACAAACTTGGGAGAGACCTACCCAAGGTGCATTGCCACTAAGTTTGAAGTGAATCTGGCTGACGGTTTTGGAGAAGTTGAAAATGTGAATTATGGACAACAGGCGACAGACGAGAGACAATCCTATAAGCTCAGTTGACTGTCAAGTCAGCTGAGCTAAAAAAGCATAAAAAGTCAAAACTATCACTGGAGCATGACCATCGGAACAAAGTTGGTAGAGAATAACCTGAGGTATATTCCTACCAAGTTTGAAGTGAATCCGGCAAGACTGACAAGTCAACTGAGCTAAAAAATTGCAGAGCACAACCATTTGAACAAACTTTGGAGAGATGCACCCAAGCTGCATCTCGGCCCAGTTTGAAGAGGATCTGGCAAGTAGTTTTGGAGAAGTCAGAAATATGAAATTGTTTACTGAGGGATGATGGATGAACAATAAACTACAACAGACAGAGGACCATCCTATAACCTCAGCTGACTGACAAGTCAGCTTAGGTAACAATGTAAACAAGAAGTACAGATGAGACCCATCAAGATAAAATGACTCAAGTCAACAGCTTGCTTGGCTTATAGGCACCCAATCCATGGCAAGGTTAATAACATGTCTATACATCATGAATATGATATTTCAAAGCTAGATTTTGTATATGAACAACATACTGCATTACCATGTGACACTGGGAATACCCCCCCCCCTTCCATTTTACCTACAACTCTTAAAGATACAAATTGATTTACATGATGCTCATGGCACATTTTCTTTCTAATAACACTTCACCCTAAAATTCAATGTTATGTTTGACAAGTGGGCAAATGGGCATTGTTGTCTCTCATTTTACCTTAATAATCCCTAATTTTTATATGTGTGGATGCTTCTTGATAATGATCTAACTTTATATATTTTACCAGTATGGACATGTGACATGAGATTGCAAGCAGAGGTGGCTTCTTCCACTGATCACTTTGTGACTGGAGATTTCTATTTAACTGTTTGAACTTTTTTCTGTCTTTCTAGATGTCATGACAGCAAGAGACTGCTACAAGAACTCAGATGTCTTTAACCAGCCTGATCAATGTAATCGAGACCCAAACCATCCACTGATGAATATAATGGATGCATATTATGAGGTATCAACATGTCAAAGAATCCCTGTGTGCACAACACCAAGCAACAGCTCAGTATGTCAGGTCCATGTGCCTACTGTTGATAAAGACTATTATTCCTTGATACAAACAAAGTGTGGAGGACAAACAGGATGTAAACAGCTCAGGACCAGTCGGCTTGGAAATCTAGCTTGTTCAAACTGTTCGGAAGACTGGAAGCAATATGCCACTGACCAAATCCTAATTCATTTCACCTGTGAAAAAGGTATGGATCAAGCTTGTACATACATAAACATTGATGGTCTTTCAGATTGGGGCAAACTATGTACATGTACATACATTAGCTGTCTTTTTGCTTGGGACAAAGCATGTACATACATAAACACTACCTGTCTTTTTGCTTGGGACAAGGAAGGTATATACATAAACATTACTTGTCTTTTTGGTTGGGAAAAACTAAACTCACCTGGGCTTTTATACAGGAAAAACACTGCATGTGCAAAGCACCTCAACTTCAAGCAAATATACCCTTCCAGCAAGTCTGGAATGAATTCATTTGACCTGTCTTGCAAAACAAAAGAAACTAGAAAATATGATTTGCTGCATAGCAAATCAATGTGTGTTTTCAGCATGCTTCCAGGTGTCCGTTCTTTAAGTTGCCAGGGCAAGCAGTCATTAAAGTACTTTTAAAACATGACTTACTATCTTAGCCTTAATCTGCCTGCTCGCGGCATATATCATCGTTATTGATGCTCTGGAATAATATATACTTTTTATTTCATATATTAAGGATTCCCCACGATCTGCAAAGTATATACTGTTGGTTTCATATTGTGATAATGACCACCGCTCCCCTCCTCTCCCCCCCCCCAGCACACCACCTCCCCCAGATTGTCCCATTTGTATCCTCCTTTACAAACCGTTGGTTGAGGAGTCAGCAGTTTTCAAAATGGCAGCCAAGTGTCGGTGAGCCAATTCGATATTTTGAAGAGGTAGTATCCAAGATATATGTGCAATACGGTCTATGCATAATTTCACCAAGCTGGGAAACCCCAGCGGAGATTCCGATGTCAGAGCCAGGCGCGCACAGGTTTATGGGTAATATGCGGGCCACTCAGTCTTACCGCACAGGCTACAGCGCTACTGAATACAGCAAGTAACGAGGAGTGAAACACGGACCATGATCTCTTCAAAAAACAAAATCTAGGGTAGCTGAAAAAAGTATTTGAAAGACAAACGAATATCAGTTGATGGAAGGAATAAAGCGGCACTTTTATTTTTGATATTTGTCAGTTGGATGTTTCTTCCTGGTATCAACATAACAGCCCACTACACCACAGTCAGCGGTGGTTTACCATGATAATTCGCCTTGTCACTCAACGTTCAAACTATCAATGCTTTCCGCACTCCCTCCGCTAACGATCTACAATGGTAAACTTCTATACACCTTCTGTATTTGGTCCATTTCCTGCTTTTCTGTTCATGTTGACAAGAACAAAATTAGTGTCTACCATCATGCATTACCGTGACCACTTTTGAGAAGGTGCACAGCGTGCCCTCTGGTAGCAAAAAATCAGCCCGCATGCCTCGTTTTCATAATGGGAAAACTGCCGGGGTTTTCCCACTTGGTGAACTTATGCATAGACCGTATTAAGGTTAAGGGGAGGTTAGTTTGTTGAATAGATGTAACGTGCAATATACATGTATACTGGGACTTTTCCAAAGTGAGCATTAACCTGAAAATGTAAATACACTGCAATACAAACATCAGTTGTAGCCAGCAGTGGGGCCCACAGTCCATATTTTGTATCAGACATATATGTAGAAGTCACCCTCGGGCAACAAATTTTGCTGCAGCACTAGTAGGACCTGCCATGACCCCCTGGTGTGTGAAAGCTGGTGCTTGCGCAAGAAGGATGCCCAGATAGTGGATACAGGTCTAAAAGTACCGGCGGGTTTTTATATAAGTTGTAAAAACACTGCAAAGCACCAAATACTCCAAAGCACCCTACAGTCCAGCAAAAGTATCCTTCAAGCAAATCTGGAATGAATTTATTCGACCTGTCTTTCAGAACAAGTGCAAAACTAGGAACGATGATTTGCTGAATAGCAAATCAGTGTGTGGGTCTTCAAAGCATATTGGAATGGCAATGTACAACTATTCCATAACACAGGAGCAAGAGTTGGAATGACATCTATATCTATTATTGCTTTGAAGTTATTCACGATTTAAAATTTCTAATGGTGCTATTTAGCATAATTTAAATTGCTACAACTTATATTTTTAATTCATTAGGTGCGCAATGGCCAACAACCCCCTAGTAGAAGTTGGAATGACATCTCTATCTATTATACTTTTGAAGATATTTAAGATTTAAAATTTCAAATGCCCCTAATTTGCATAATTTTAAACATCTTCATTTCTGCGTATAAAATGGTCAAACTCCTTGTTTGGAGGTACAATCATGCCAAGTTTGGAGTTTCTAAATTAGTGTCCGAGAAAAGTGTCGCACAAATTTGCTGGTAAAGAAGAAAGAAAGAAAGAAAGAAAGAAAGAAAGAAAGAAAGAAAGAAAGAAAGAAAGAAAGAAAGAAAGAAAGAAACTGGAAAAGAAGATTTGCTTGAGAGCAAATCTGTCTGTGTGCATTGAAAAGTTGTAAATATTAAATGCTACAACTTTTATCCTTTGGTACTTCATATTCCATTAAGCTTATGGCTGCATGCAAGTTTCAAAGTCCAAATGACCTTGACCTTTGACCTTTACAAGTCACATGTAAATTACACAGTGTTACAATACCCACAAATTATTTAAGCCAAACATGAATCAAATCAGATGAAAAGTGACCAAGTTATGGCAAGATGAAACTTTCAAAGGGCCAAATGACCTTGATCTTTGCCTTTTTGAGGTTACATGTTCTGATAAAAATGTCCAGTGTAGCAAAACCTACAATTTGAGTCCAACATGATTAGAATTGGATGGAGATTGGCCAAGTTATGACTGGATGAAACTTTCAAAGGTCCACATGACCTTGACCATTGAACTTTAGAGGTCACATGTAAATTTAAAAACTGTGCATGGTTACAATAGCTATAATTTCAGCCAAACATGATCAAAATTGGATAAAAATTGATCAAGTTATGGCTAGAAGAAAGCCACCATCGAAAGTGGGGCCTTTGACCTTGAAATGACCTTTGACCTTGAGATGACCTCTACCTGAAGTGAACCATGACCTCATAATGACATTTTGGCTTAAAATTGACCTTTGACCTTGACCTGACCTTTGACCTTGACATTTGAGATGACCTTTACCTTGCTATGATCGAACTCCTATACACTCGGAACCACATTTACTATAGTATATAAGATATTGAAGATTTAAAACTTTAATTAGCCCTCATTTGCATAATTTTGAGAAGCATGACCTCTCATTATAAAAAAGCCAGACTTTATCCATAGAAGTATAATTGTGCCAAGTTTGGAGTTTCTACATATAATACTTTTCAAATGAAATGTCGGAGAAAGAAAGAAAGAAAGAAAGAAAGAAAGAAAGAAAGAAAGAAAGAAAGAAAGAAAGAAAGAAAGAAAGAAAGAAAGAAAGAAAGAAAAACAGAAAAGTGTGTGTTGACACACACACTTTAAATAGAAATTAATGCCTACTGGTATTGATTTGACATTTCAGACAAAGGAATTATAGCCCGGACAAGATTTTATAAGGATATGTCACAGTGATCCAAAGACATGTACTTGATTTAGTGATCTACTTTTGGTATATGACACACCCTTTTGTCCAGATGCACCAGTGTGTAAAGTTTCACAAATCTGAGTTGAATGAAAAGCAATTATAGCCCTGTCACAAATAGCGGACAGGTGAATGCACAGGCACATAATATAATGTGATTTACTTTTGTTACATGACAAACCTTTGGGTCAAGATATGTGTGTATGAAGATTCATGAAACTTACCTAATGAGTAAAGGAATTACAGTCCAGACATGATTTTACCAGCGTGTACCACTGACCCAGATATTTGACCTAGTAGCCTATTTTTGTTGCATGACACACCCTTATGCACAGATGCACCTGTGTGTAAAGTTTCATTAATCTGAGCTGAAGGACAACTAAATCATAGCCCAGACACACACGACTGTATTGCAGTTCTGTATAAAAGCCTCAACATGACACAGATACTCGACCTAGTGACCTACTTTTGCTCCATGACACACCTTTGGGTCAAGATATGTGTGTGTATGAAGTCTTCTAAATACTAACTTAATGAGTAAAGGAATTGAAGTCCAGACATTATTTTAGCAGGATGTACCACCCTTACCGAAACTAAATGGCTGAAAATAGGCTGTCAACAGGCTGGCAACCAGCTGGCAACCCCTTTTGGAGCATATTTTGATGGCTGACAACTGGCTGGCAACATATTTTAAAGGCTGTCAACAGGCTGGCACACTTTTTTATGAAAAAGGATGGGCTGCAACAGGCTGGCGACATATAAACTTCTAAAGTTACCATCTAGTGTTTTGAAAAAAAAAAAAAAAAAAATCAAAACACTAGCTGGTAACTGGCTGGCAACATCTGAACTTAAAAAAATAAAAAGAAACAGGTGGCTGGTAACTGGCTGGTGACACTTGGACTTTGGAAAATCAAAGAATACCATTAAAAGGAAGTGGTAACTGACTTCCCAGTATCCTTTGTTCTTGTAGGAGGGAAAATGGCAGCCATGCTGGATATAATTTTGTACTATATGTCAATGTTTGTGAGATGAGATGTTTGCTGCTGAATCTTCAACCCAAAAGATGATTGAGTAGATTCATAATCATTCTAAGGCAGGCTTTGTCACATTGTAAGTACTGTATATATTTTTTATGAATTCTTAAGTTATATCCTTTCAAACATTCTTTTCACTTCCAGCAGGTGACATATGCCTCATAATTGTGGTCACAAGATGGGGAATGTGGGAGTCAGTTTCAAGAAAATGTTATTTTAGTATTTTACATCATCACTCAAAATCGCTGATAAAGGATTTGAACAGTGAAACACAAGAAATATCCAACTTAATTCCTTTATTCTTAAGTGCTTTAGCTATTACAAAATATATCCACATTGCATGTTTACCACCAAACAAAAACAGTTGATCAAATTAATTGAAGCAGCCAAGTGTCGCCAGCCTGATGCCAGCCTATTGCCAGCCTGATGCCTTTCTGTTGACAGCCTACCAGCCGTTTGGCAGTCTGTTACCAGCCCTACTAATAGACTACCAAGAGGTGTCAATAGGCTGGCATCAGACTGGCGACACATGGCATTTTCAGTATACATCCCCGGGATAGCTTAGCTGCCAACAGGCTGGCAACATTACCACCACGTGAACATGGCTGTCAACAGGCTGGCAATTAAGCCAGGTGTAGCTGGTAATTGGCTGGCGATAATATTCATTTTCATTTTCAAGCCAGGTGTAGCTGGCGATAGGCTGGCAGCCTTAAAACTCAGATTTTTATAGCAAGATTTGATGCCCAATTTCAGCCTATTGGCAGCAATATGTTACCAGCCTGTTGACATCCTGTTACCAGCCTATTGGTAGCCTGTTGGCAGCCTCACCAAGTGGCTGCCAATAGGCTGTCAGCACACACCACTTTTGGTAAGGGCAGTGACCCAGTTTTAGGTTATGACACATTTTTGGGTCAAGATATACAGCATGTGATACTTCCCAACCAGAAGAGTGAGATTTTTTAGTCTCTTCACAATAAACCACCGAAGTACAACACAACTCTAGTGTATGCTTGTGCAAATTTCAAGGAACCAAGTTGAAGGTTAAGGGAATTATAGCCCAGACATGATTTTACAAGGACATGTCATTGTGATCCAGATACTTGGACCCAATGAACTACTTTTATGCATGACACACTCTTGTGTCCAGATACACAGGTGTATAGAGTTTCATGATTCTACATCAAAGGACAACAGAATTACTATAGTATAGTTTCATAAATCTAAGTTGCAGGACAAGCAAATTATAGCCCGGACAAGAATAGCTAATGGAGTGACAGACAAACAGACACACAGACAGAAAAAGTGATTACGTATATGCCCCTCCTCTGATAGGATGAGGGGGGTGTAACCATACCATATTCATCCTAATAGTAGTACATGTCTTAATAGAAGCACGCCCCCCACTTTCAATCAATCCAAGTGGTCTAGATTCAAAATCAAGATTTTCCCTGTAATTTAGCAAAGATGATACTTCCAAATGAAAAATTAAATGTCACTGCTGTATATTAATGTTTATCTAACACCTAAATAAACTGTACAGCCTTCAAAACCTTCAATCAAGAAAAGTACTTATTCCATAGTCCCATGAAAACCCTGCAATATCTGGCAAATCTTTGCATTGGCACGGCGTGCTACTATTAGGATGAATACGGTATGTGTTGTTTTCATCTCTATGCGAATATTATGCCTTTGACTTTCATTTAAAAATATCATTCGGAGAACAGATTACCCTGGGTGCCCACAATCTTTTTTTCCTCAATTCTGAATTTTTTTATTTTATTTTTTTTTCATTTGAGACTTTGCCGTAGAATACTTTATTTACAATCTCCATATTGTTGTCTATGAATTGAAAAGGCAATTTTGGATGTATTGTTGGGCCAATTTCTGGTGACAGAGACTACTCTACTGTGTGTCACTCATACGGCCATCATATAAACACTTCACAAGTTTCATAAAAACTTTGAAAATAAAAAGAGGAAGCTGGTTTTCAATTGGAATGTTATCCACTATAATGTGCATCTACCCCCCAAAAAATTGAAGCTGCATTTTATCATTGTTTAGATATCATATGGTTATGTTGTCCCCTTGTGCACCACTCAGACGGCCCCCAACTAAATACTTGAAAGTTTCATAAAAAGTTTGTTATTGCAAAGAGAAAGCTGGTTTTAAACAAGAACTTTGTCCATAATAAGATTGTATTTGTGTCTTTTTGTCCAGAACCACTTCCTAGTAGTCATTACCCTATTCCGCAGTCCAAACTCTTTATTCTCCATAAGCTAACCTGTCCCTGTCTAATCTATATACATATGGAAGTACTATTGTCTATACTGCAACGTTCCTCTGTAAAATTTTGAGATAGGCTGTATTAGCCAATATAAATTAAAGGGTCCTCAGCGGGTAACTACTCAGAATATGTTTCAGAGCCTATTACTCATACATGTCTCTGAGTAGCAGCTTCTTGTCTAGGCTAAATATTCAGCAAAGACAACCCAGAAAATAATGAATAAATATGAACATGGCAAATGATGAATAAGCTACATAGATGAATTTTTGTTTATAAATGCAGAGCTTCATTATGTCAAAGGAGAATACCTGTCAAACAAACCATAATTACTAAATTTGTATAGTACAGGTTCAGATAAGAACAATTTGACTTACCCTGAACCAATATGTACCCTTTCTAGCTGGATAGCTTATCCTAGTTAAACCACCCACCACTGTACAACTGAAGTGAAAACAAACTGGGGCATTATATTCAGTCCCAGTGATTGTAAAATAAACAGTTGTAGCTGGACCACCTGCACAAACTAAGGGAAATCCTAACAAGGACTGCAACAATGGACATCCTGCACCAGAAATGTAAAATAAACTTCATGATGACACCTACTCCTCACTTTGAAAGTCTCCAAACAATTAAGCTCTATTTCACTGCCAACCCTGGGTCAATGTCTCAACGTAATGTGTCAGGTTTGTGACATTTGAGAAAATATTGTCAATTTTGAGTAATTTTTTAATATTGAGTAAAAGTGCATTAAGGCATGTCAGATGCATCTTTGACAAAAATTCGGTAAAGCTGTGGTCAGTATTTTTTGAGATATTGCCATAACATCATCCGGGTTGATGCCACTCAGACGGCCTTCAACTTAATACACTAAAAGTCTAAAAATAATTAGAGGAAGCTGGTTTTAAATAGGGTTCCGGTCCATCATAAGATATATCTCTGACAAAATTTGATAAAGCTGTGGTAAGTATTTTTTGAGATATAGCGGTAACGTCCTCAGGGTTGACACCACTCAGGCGGCTTTCAAATAAATGCATTAAAAGTTTCATAAAAAGTTTTAAAATAATCAGAGGAAGCTGGTTTTCAATATGAACCTGGTCCATCATAACCCCTTCTGTGACAAAAATTTGGCACCGCTACGGTGAATATTTATTGAGACATTGCGGTAACATCAAAAAGAAGGACAGACAGACAAACGGACAGACAGACAGATGGACGGATGACAAAGGGGATGACAATACCCTCTGGCACTTTATGTGCTGAGAGTAATAAAACCACAACACAAAATACCAGAAACAGGCTAGCTGTTTGAGTTACCAACTAAAACATAAATTAACACAAAAATACAGTAAAACACAAGGAATTGCTTATTAACCAACAAGCAGGCATATTATTATTATTATGGATAATAATAATAATAATAATAATAATAATAATAATAACAATAACAATAACAATAACAATAATAATAACAATAACAATAACAATAACAATAATAATAATAATAATATTATTATTATTATTATTATTATTATTATTATTATTATCATTATCATCATTATCATTATCATTATTATTATTATTACTAGAACAGGCTGATTTTCCAACAGAAAATCAAATGTCTCCCCGCGCGCCCTTACTCTTATAAATAGGCATACCGATTCCAATGATCTACAGATATGGTGAAGGTACGCTCTTCATTGACATTTCAAAATGTTTATCTTCGACAAAATGCCCATGTGACCTTGAAAAATAGGTCAAGGTCATACATTTGCAATTACAAGCAAGGTCTTACAAAATTCTTACATGTACATAGAAACATAATCACACAAAATGTCAACCTCTTTAAGACAAATCTTTTTCGAGTGCATCTGCAATGATTTTTAAAAAGTGGCCATGTGACCTTGAAAATACGTCAAGGTCACCCATGTACAATCCCAACCTAGTTGGTATTATGGTACATACACATGCAAAATTCCAACCTCCTAAGTCAAATCCTTGCACAGTGGTTGCATGCGTGTCAATTTTAGATGACATGCCCACGTGACCTTGAAAAATATGTCAAGGTCACCCATCTGCAATCCCAAGCAAGATCATTTATAGGAACATCTCAACATAAAATTTCAACTTCCCAAGTCAAATCTCTCTCGAGTTATCACATCCACATTGATTTTAAACGAAATGCTGTGACCTTGAAAAATAGATCAATGTCATACATCTGCAGTTACAAGCAAGGTCTTACAAAAGTCTTACATGGAAACGTAATCACACAAAATATCAACCTCTTTAAGTCAAATCTTTCATGAGTGCATCTGCATTGATTTTTAAAAAGTGGCCACGTGACCTTGAAAATAGGTCAAGGTCACCCATCTACAATCCCAACCTAGTTCATATTATGGTACATAATCAAGCAAAATTTTAACCTCTTAAGTTAAATCCTTGCGGAGTTATTGTGTCCGCATCAATTTAACATGACATGCTCATGTGACCTTGAAAAATAGGTTATGGTCACCCATTTGCAATCCCAACCTAATTCATATTATGGTACATAATCATGCAAAATTTCGACATCTTAAGTCAAATCCTTGTGGAGTTATCGCGTCCACATCAATTTTACATGACATGCCCATGTGACTTTGAAAAATAGGTCAAGGTCATACATCTGCAGTTACAAGCAAAGTCTTACAAAAGTCTTACATAGAAACATAATCACACAAGATATCAACCTGTTTAAGTCAAATCTTTCTCGAGTGCATCTGCAATGATTTTTAAAAGTGGCTATGTGACCTTGAAAATAGGTCATGGTCACGCATCTACAATCCCAAGCTAGTTTATATTATGGTACATAATCATGCAAAATTTCAACCTCTTAAATCAAATCCTTGCGGAGTTATTGCGTCCGCGTCAATTTTACATGACATGCCCATGTGACCTTGAAAAATTGGTCATGGTCACCCATCTGCAATCCCAAGCAAGGTTTTATATGGGAACATCCTCACAAAAAAATTCAATTTCCCAAGTCAAATCTTTCTTAAGTTATCACGTCCGCAATGCACACAACAATGTGTTGAAGAAGAAGAAGAAGAAGAAGAAGAAGAAGAAGAAGAAGAAGAAGAAGAAGAAGAAGAAGAAGAAGAAGAAGAAGTGGAAGAAAAAAATGCAAAAACAATATGTCCCCCCCGTTGCACGGAGAGACATTATTATTATTATTATTATTATTATTATTATTATTATTATTATTATTATTATTATTATTATATTAAAACTCCCACAAGCAGGGAAAAAGATACATAAAGAATGAATTCTAACCCTTTTCCCCTTGAATTAAGACTGAGTCAACAGCTTTCCTTGGCATGGGTTGGGCACTAAGTGCCCTACCCATGCCAAGGAAAGCTGTTGACCTGGAGCATGTGATCTTGATAAGTCTCATGTACATTTCTCAGTCAAATTGTTTTTCATAACTGTTGAAATTAGTTGAAAACACTGAAGCAGACGACATTCGACCACCAGCCGGTTTTGGCTGGTTTGAGGGGGAAAGGGCTAAAACATCACCTATATACAAGTAGAGCAGAAATAAGTAATTCTGAACAAGGTCGGGCCTTGTCCCCAGACGGACAGAGCCCCGAGCCTGGTAGGAGAATGAGACAGCCCTGCTAAGTTGATCAGGACTCTTCCCAGCCCCTATTAGCATACAGTCACAGAATTACCCAGGTTGCCAGTGATTCAAACCCCATAGTCTGCATCCCTATTGTTTTACCCAGGGGTTCATGGACACCCCAGTCCCAACACTCAGACCTCTCAGTCAGGTGTCAATCACCCACGGAAGTCAACATGGGCCAGGCTCTAGTCAAGCATACAAACTATCTTGCAAACATTGTCTTAAGGTACCGGTACATTTACAAGCTTATAGCCACATGGCCTACATGTACTAGGCTAGTCAAGCATTGAAGCTATCTTCCAAACTATCGTCTTAAGGTACAGGTTTATAGCCTCATGGGTCCCAAGGTAACCACGAATATCACTGTTGACTTTTAATCCTGACATTTTAGTTGCAGTTTAAACGTTAGATAAAAGTGAAGTTTGCTAAACATGGAGCCACCTTGACACATACAATGTAAAACTGATGTTGGAGTAAAGAAAACGACTTTGGGAACTACCTTTTTTTTCCATTAATCATTTTTATCAGCATTTTACATGGCCACTACATGCCCTCCTGACCAGGGTTTTTGGCCTTAATATCTGTTCCACCAAATTTCTACAATTCTTAATTTTTTTCCAAAAGTGCAATTTTTCAATGTTCTACTTTTTTTTTTCAAAACAGTTTTAACATTACTCCATACCTTTTCATCATTTATCCACACATTATCAAATCTAATTACGTTTCTCCAGTTTCACATCTCCCACTTCATGGTAAAAAAATAATAATCAGTTCAACTTCCTCTTTTTTTCTGCAATCCTTTATTATCTGTTACACCTAAATGTATAGCCTTCTCATTTACTTCATAGTTATGCTGTACATGTAGTCTTGGATGTGGGGAAATATTCGCTTAGCTGTGGAGAATAAACTTACTGGAAGAACTAAGCCTTGTGGCTAATGAAGACAGACGCTTGAGATATACTTTTTGATGCTTACTGGTTGATCTCGAGGTAGATTCTGTTTTATTCATTACATTTGGTATCTAACCCACATGCAATATGTAATTAACATACAAACAAAGGATGTTCATATTTAAGGAATAAAATGTAAGATTAACATGGATATCTAACCTCAGGAGCCCCTGTTGGGGTATAATTCAGGTGTTCCCATCACTAAGAAACATTATGTATAAACACAAGGGTAACTAGGTCTGCCTGTCTGAGGCCAGTCCAAGGTGATGAACAAGACTTAACTTAATCAGGTAATGGTACAATGTAAGCAGTGTGAGGTGTATAAAACAATAGGTGATTCACCACTGCAGGGTGTTTATTACAGATATATTGTACTGCTATGATTTTGTATCTGCCCTCCCCCCCCCCCCCCCCCCCGGTCTAGGGTGGACACCCTACATGTAGGTTAAACTATATAAATTTCAGGCATGCCGTCTCTATAAATGTGATACCCTCGGTTGTTGTACAAAGGGCTTTACTTTACAGAATAGGGGCTTGATTGTGGAATGTGACATGCATACACAGATTACATGTGAAGGTGTCTTACAAAAAATATAGATTTATCTTATATTTTACTTTCAATTAAGCAATCTTTAACCAATATGATGAAGTTTTATATTTCTGGACATTAACTGTGAGATGTTTAGGTGTAAACATCTACAGTGATGTTCTTTAAGAATGCTACTGTTTTGTGTAGCTTTTGCAATCAACAATAAAACTAAGTTTTCTACTCTGTGACTCTGAGGCTACATAACTGAACTTTTAGAAAAAATGGATAAAAGTAAGTTTTCTGCATTACAAGAGTTATGCCATTCTCATAGCACTTGATTAATATCCTGGCAAATGTACCCTATTATTTCACAATCATATAACATATGTCGGATTGTCTCTTCTTCAATTTCACATAATTTGCACATTCCATTTGACCTTTTAAAGTTTCTCAACTTTCCCTCTGCATAAACGACTCCATTGAGGAATTTCCATTCAAATGCTTTCACTTTCTTATGTACTGATCTATTACACAAGAAATTGTTTATTTTTCCCCAATGTAACTCACCATATATTTGTTCCCATTTAAGCTCCTGTTTGCTTTTTTTGTTTTTGTTTTTGTTTTTGTTATCAGCTTTATGAGACAATGACATATTGACCTGGAATTGAACTGTTCTAAATCTATCCAGATTCCTTCTTTGTAAATTCGCAGTTTTCCTCTCTTAAACATTTTGATTGGGTTCCTTTTGATTATTTCTTAAGATATCTTTCCACATACTTGGCATACTGTTCGAGATGCTAACTTTCCTGTAAACTTCTATTTTAAAATGTCCTCCACAAGTTAACATATCATTTAACTTAGAATACCATTATTTGCACAGTCATCTTTGACTAAGACTGTCCCCTTTGATCTTATAATAAAAGAAATTGCATCTGGACAAATTCATCTAAAATTTCCTCACAACTTTACCAACACCTACCTTTTTGTTTGAGTTTTTGTAATACCAAGAAAGCATTTTTTGTAATATTCTGGGATTTTGAGATCATTAACCAAAGCAGATGAGTCACTAAATTTCAAAGCAGATTGTTCACAATTTTTTTTTTTATCCAGGCATTTACAATATTGTTTAGCTGAAAATATTCCAATTTGTATTTTCATCTTCCATAATTTTTTTTTTTTCAAAATCATTACATAACCAGTGTCCTTTACTTTCTCTAAGTCTGATGCACCCAAACCTCCAAATTCTTTGCTTTTTACCCAAAAATGTCTACGTACTTGTTTTACTTTACTCTTCCAAATATAATCCCAAATTATCTCTTTAATTTTTTTTAACAAATCATCTCTTATACTCTTCAGCTTTAATGGATATCTTAAAATACCAATTCCGATGGAATTTACTAAATATACCCTTCCAAATATGGACAGGTTTCTTTTATTCCATATTTCTAGACTCTTTTGCATTTTTAGAATTTTTCCTTCCCAAAAATCTTTATCATTTAGATTCTTTCCCTGTGGTAGTCTAAGTGCTTTTACAGGTCCATTTGTCCAATTAACACCCATGCTGTTATTTTCTATTTCAAGAGTATTTAGTTTAATTCCTTTTATGTTGTCCTCATTTATTTTAGCTCCAGATGCTTTACTGTATGTTTCTTAAATTTCCAAAAAAAAATTTTGGGTAACAATTACTTCTTAATATTTGCTCGGTGCAAACAATGAACCACATAATACAGTCTATGCTTTGACATTTTAAGGAGAAAAATTACAGAAATGACTTCCATTATTTTCAGAAACAAGAGGCCCATGGGCCAAATGCTCTGCTGGCACTATGGCTATATTGCACCGGTTCATTTCAAAGTTGCCAGTGCTCAAGTGGCTTCTGAACATGTAAAGCTTATGTGATTTGAATGTTTTGTTTGTCCACTAGATGGCACTTCGCTCCACATGTAACCATAGTTTATTTTTGCAATTCCTGTGATGGATATTGTTGCATGTGCCAAGACAACAATGAATTGTCCTTAACTTTACGTCCTCACTGACCTTGGGACAGAAGATCAAGGTCACCCACATTATGTAATACAAGATGCCCATAGGCCTGCCTGGTGCTGTCATGACATTGCCATTGATGTCCAAGCTACATCCTGCCATTACAAAATCACCTCTTTCAACTTTACATACATGGTGACCTCACAAAAATATGTCAAGGTCACTGATACTATATTCCATTCTAGCTTTGGACTTTATCTATATATCCTATAAAAGCAAGTCTAATCCAATTACTTTTCGAGCTATGGAATCCTATATCTTAAAACACAGTTTGGCACATTATTTCCATCAAATTATAGGTGGTGCCACTAGTATCACTGCCAACTTAGACTTTGAATTCCCACAGAATCCCATCAAATTTGGTGAATATGGGCTAAAACTTAAAGATGCTAGAGTGTTCACAAGATTTTCCCATTTTGACCCTTATATTACATAAAAATATAGGTGCATGGCATCACCAATATCGAACTCGGCCTAGATTTTCATACCCCCTACAAGTCCTGAAAGTTATATTGGGCTAACTTGAAAACTGTGTACAGTATTGTGTTAACGAGCAAAAGTTTATAGAAGTCTCTAGTATGATACACTTATGTAGAAAAACATGACCCATATTCATAAATATCAAACCCAACAATGACAGCAAAGAGATCCCAGAGTTACCAAAGCATCAACACTCATTTTCCGATACCAATGTTAAGAAACAAATTTCACTCCTGACTTGAGACAGGCAGTCACCCACAAAAGGCAACTGGTGGTAAACTGGTCCTCTGAACCTTTGAAATATTTTTCATTGAAGACAGACTTTAGTGTTTCCAATATGTATAGGCCCAACCACTCACAATCCAAATTTTACTAGAACAGGCTGATTTTCCAACAGAAAATCAAATGTCTCCCCATGCGCCCTTATTATTGTCACAATTATTTTTATAAATAGGCATACCGATTCCAATGATCTACATATATGGTGAAGGTACACTCTTTATTCACATTTCACAAAGTTGATTTTTGACAAAATGCCCAATGTGACCTTGAAAAATAGATCAAGGTCATACATTTGCAGTAACAAGCAAGGTCTTACATAAGTCTTACACAGAAACATAATCACTCAAAATGTCAACCTCTTTAAGACAAATCTTTCACTAGTGCATCTGCAATGATTTTTAAAAAGTGGCCATGTGACCTTGAAAATACGTCAAGGTCACCCATCTACAATCCCAACCTAGTTGGTCGTATGGAACATAAACAAGCACAATTCCAACCTCCTACGTCAAATCCTTGCACAGTTGTTGCATGCGTGTCAATTTTAGATGACATGCCCACGTGACCTTGAAAAATATGTTAAGGTCACCCATCTGCAATCCCAAGAAAGATCATATATAGGAACATCTTCACATTAAATTTCAACTTCCCAAGTCAAATCTTCCTGGAGTTATCACGTCCACATTGATTTTAGACGAAATGCCCATGTGACCTTGAAAAATATGTCAAGGTCATACATCTGCAGTTACAAGCATGGTCTTACAAAAGTCTACATAGAAACATAATCACACAAAATGTCAAACTCTTTAAGTGAAATCTTTCACGGGTGCATCTGCATTGATTTTTAAAAAGTGGCCATGTGACCTTGAAAATAGGTCAAGGGCTCCCATCTACAATCCCAACCTAGTTCATATTATGGTACATAATCATGCAAAATTTCAACCTCTTAAGTCAAATCCTTGCGGAGTTATTGTGTCCGCGTCAATTTTACATGACATGCCCATGTGACCTTGAAAAATAGGTTATGGTCACCCATCTGCAATCCCAACCTAGTTCATATTATGGTACATAATCATACAAAATTTCAACCTCTTAAGTTAAATCCCTGTGGAGTTATTGTGTCTGCGTCAATTTTACATGACATGCCCACAGGACCTTAAAAAATAAGTCAAGGTCATACATCTGCAATTACAAGCAAAGTGTTACAAAAATCTTACATAGACACATAATCACACAAAATATTAACCTCTTTAAGTCAAATCTTTCTCAAGTGCATCTGCAATGGTTTTTAAAAGTGGCTATGTGACCTTGAAATAGGACAAGGTCACCCATCTACAATCCCAGCCTAGTTTATAATTTGGTACATAATCATGCAAAATTTCAACCTCTTAAGTCAAATCCTTGCGGTGTTATTGTGTCTGCGTCAATTTTACACAACTTGCCCATGTGACCTTGAAAAATAGGCCAAGGTCACCCATCTGCAATCCCAAGCAAGGTTTTATATAGGAACATCTTCACAAAAAATTTCAACTTTCCAAGTCAAACCTTTCTTGAGTTATCGCTTCCGCAACGCACACAACAATGTGTTGAAGAAGAACAAGAGGAAGCTAATGAAACGGACGCAAAAACAATATGTCACCTTGTTGTACGGGGAGACATAATTACTTCTGCAAAAAATAAAAAGAGAATTGGTAGGCCTATCACTATTTTGGTTCTTCTGACTGGTCCGTCAGCTGGGTTATAGCAAAAGTAGAAAGTAGGCCTATATCATTTTTGTGATATCCATGAATCTGGAACATTATGTAATTAATAAGTAAAGTGATTCGGACGTCTCTAGTATGATACACTTATGTAGGAAAACATGACCCATATTCATAAATATCAAACCCAAGAATGACAGTAAAGAGGTTCCAGAGTTACCACAGCATCAACACTCATCTTACAATACCAACGCGAAGAAACGGACATGAGCGGTAGCATAAGCTCTGCGACCTTTGGTCAGCAGAGCTAAAAAATTATGATAAATAAAAAAATATCCCAGTGTAAAGGAATTGGTGGTCCCCATGGGAATTAATATCTGTCCCCCCCCCTCCCCTGGGACTAATGCTCTGCAAGTATTTGTTTCCACCTACATACTGATGATCAATTTTGTTGATGAACATTGACTAATTTTGACTAATTTCCCAATATTTTTCCATCTTATTCATGTTAATTTTTAACCTTTCCAAATTGCAAATTTTAGCACAGCTTAGGTTAGCTTAGTTTTTGCTTAGTTTAAGTTCAATATCATCTTCTATTAAGTTTATATACATCCATTGATATAGTTTAGCTGATCATAGTATATGTAATATATATTAAATATTTGCAAGTGTGAATACTAAATGCATAGAATAAACTGAACTGACCATACAAAGTGAATGGTGGGGATAAAATATCTGTAAGGGGAACAAATATTCCCAAATATTTGTTCCTAGCAAGGGAGAACGAACATTCATTCCAGGAGGCACCTATATTTGGGGGAACAATAGTCTCTGACACTGGCATGTATTTAAAAAATATAAGTATTTAAGTCACAATTTGTGAAACATATGGAAAGTTGGAATAAATTTTGATAAATTCAACTGTTCATTTTAGATCCCACAATTTGGAAGTATAAAGAAAATGTGGAAATACTTTGGAAATTAAAATCAATTGGAGATTGCTGGATCCATGCCCCCCTTCACCTCATTTATAACCTTGCTAATCACAGGTCTCATTTTGGAATGATTGTTGTCAATAATCAGAGATGTTTTACTTTTCATTTGTCTTAACATTTGATGCCATACAAGGATATAGGTAATAGCACATGTAGAATGATCCAGCTAAAATGCATCAGAGGCTCCATTGGTCTCCCAATATTTTGTGAGATCTCCTGATTTTAAAAGAAAATCTCCCAATTTTTACAGGATTATTTTCTTTTGTGAAAATACATGTAAAGTGTCAAAAATCGCCAAGAATGCAGCAAACAGAGGGTAAATTTTAAAAATTTCCCAGGAGCATAATCCCTGACCCCATTAGATGTGTTTCCTTCCTTTGGCGCGGAAGCAAACAGTCTACTGATCTTTATAGGCTAAACATGTCTAGAGGGAGTTCTCCTGATTTTATCCCCAGTCCAACTTGGAGCCACTGAATGCATAATTTTCAAGTTTGATGTCATGCAGTAATAAATGTATATAAGCATATTTGTAATAATGAAATTAAAAAGATCAGTCCTTACAAGCTATATGGAGCAACTACTGTTCAAAGTCCAGAAAAGATTTTATTCTTCCCGTATAAATTTTCAACCTACCTCTCCTTTGGCTTTGTGCCATGTACGTGTAAGGAAATACATATATAGAGAATACAGAGCAATGACATGCCTGAAGAATTACATAATCACCCACCTTTGAATTTGTCCAAACACAGGAGGAGGACTAACCAGTATAAGCATACCAATCTATACAGTAACATGGTTAGGTGATCTTGGGAATTAGGTCAAAGTATGTGACTATAAACATGTGCAATGTGAAAGCTCTATGTCAAAAACTTTTGAGTTATTGCATGCAAACTAGATGTACTAAAATGGCCCTGTGACCTTGACAATTAGGTCAAATTTACCAATCTCCAAACACATCTGAGACCAAATGCAGTACTATAGTAATGTCCAGTTTGAAATTTACAAAAATAGCATTCAGAGAACTGATTATCCTCGGTGCCCACAATCTTTTTTCCTCAATTCTACATTATTTTTTGAGGCTTTACAGTAGAACACTTTGCATACAATATTTCCATACTGTTTTCTATGAAATGATAGAGCAATTTTGGATGTGTTCTTGGGGTAAACTCTGTTGACAGAGACCACTGTACTCTTCGCCACTCAGTGGGTCTTCAAATAAATACTTCAAAAGTTTGATAAGTTTAAAAATAATAAAAGGAAGCTGGTTTTCAATAGGAATATGGTCCACTATTAATGTGCATCTCTGATAAAAATTTGGTGACGCTGTGATGGATCCTTGTTGAGATATTATGGTAATGTTGTCCCCTTGTACACCACTCAGACGGCCTTGAAATAAATGCTTTAAAGTTTCATAAAACGTTTATAAATACAAAAAGGAAACTGGTTTTAAAAAAGTACTTGGTCCATCACAAGACAAAAATTTGGTAAAGCTGCTCAATATTTTTTGAGATATTGTAGTAACATATGTCATGTGGGTTGATGCCACTCAACAGCCTTCAAATAAATCCATTAAAAGTTTCATAAAAAGTTTTAAAATGATCAAAGGAAGCTGGTTTTCAGATAAGAACCTGGTCCATCATAAAATACATCTCTAACAACAATTTGGTAAAGCTATGGTCAATATTTTTTTAGATACTGTGGTAACGTCGTCAGGGTTGATGTCACTCAGACGACCTTGAAATAAATACATTAAAAGTTTCATAAAAAGTGTAAAGTTCTCCCTCATCAAGTACTTTATTTCTTATGGAAAGTGAAGGAGTTGGACTGTTGTAGCACTTTGTGGAAAAAATTTGCCTTTGCGATAATGCAATATACACTTAATTCACAATTTTATTGTGCGGAATTGTGTCTCATTTGGTGGCCACACATGTCTAGCATCGCTACTTTCCATGATAGTTTCATCACCGGGGATCTGTGACATCAAGGAAGGGAGCTTCTACACCAACTGATTGTAAACAATGACTCGCAGCAGTCAATGTCAGTGAGCTCATGCCTTACTGGATTAAAATGGGGATGCAAACAGGAAACTGTTCCCCCTTGTCCAGTCTGAACTCATCCACTATGGTGAACCGATGTTGGAAGGAGCCACTGGCTATGACAAAGCCGGTCTTTGCTGGTGCAACTGGGACTGATCGAGTCTGTGCCCAGCACTGATCATGCCGTAACTGCAGTGCCACGGAAGATGATCAAAGCTGGTACATGGGAAGTTGATACTGGTAATGGATGCTTTTCTAAAGTCATTGTGCAAAAACTACTAAGTAAGTGACTGGTTGAAGTTTACATGTAGGTCTTCTTAAGTACTGCCAGATTATAGCCTTTTATAAAAAGACAGGCCATTTATTCTATCGGTGATTTGCTGTCTTGTGTTCAATTGTCTTAGTTCAGTGACGTCTACCCTCTTTTTGCCATACAGTGCTATATTTTATCCCATTTTTTCAAGCGAAAGGGATTCATATAGGCTACGCTCGTTTCAGATGTCTTTTTTTTTGGGGGGGGGGGGCAAAGAGTATATTTAAACCTATAAGGCAGGCCATTTTGCACAGTTGGCAATACCTGCATGATATGCTGCATGCTAGGACAAGCAAAACAGTAGCATTTCCCGCTGTATGGCTTATGTGTATTTAAGCTGTGGTCAAGTGTTTGTGTATTCCCCTCTTTTGAAGTTTGCGGCATGCTACAGTAGTCATTATTAATCCATTTAGGCATGGACCAGACTTACAAATGCCTTTCAATGCGACTTATTACCTTCATGTATTGCAAGCCTTGCTATAAATCATTAAGTAGAATAAAACTAAAAGCCTGCTGCATGTAGGCTTATGATTTAAAATTCAACTGGTTTTGAGTTTACATTTACATTTACACTGTCTTAGTGTGCAGCATACATTGCCAGTATTGCCTATTGGCAACCGCATAAAATGGCCTGCCATAAACTTCAACCAGTCACTTATACAGAAATTTTCGCACAATGACTTTTGAAAAGAATCCCTTACCAATACTAGTCTAACCTTCTTAAGCCCTAGCTTTGGGGATCTGCCATAGCAGCTACAGCAAGGCATGGTCAGTGCTGGGCACAGAGTTAGTGCCAGTTGCACCCGCAAAGACAGGCTTTCTTTGGCATATCCATGGCTCCTTCCAGTCAGGCCGAATTTCTCTGTCATTCTCCCTTCCTAACCCTACATCTCCCCCTCATCCTCACTAAGTTCCTCTTCAGACAAAAAACAGCTTAAACTGAGATCTGGTTCATTCTCTACATCGCTACTGCTCAAGCTGTCTCTATCACTGTCCACCATTGTATCACATTGACTCCCTTCTGTGATGTCACGACCCTGAGCTTCCTTGATAGCCAAAAAAGTGCAAACTTGTCAACTTTGGGCCCATCATGGGCAACAAAATTCTTTTGCAAATAAAGTTATTTTGCTGTGCGGATATGGCAAATTTTCTTCACAAAAGTGCTATAACACTCCATATAAAAGTCTTTCACTTTGAACAAAGATAAATCTTTTGGCTTTTGGGATCTCCAAAATGATCAGAGGAATCTGGTTTTCAATCAGAACCTGATCTATCACAAGGTTCTTCTGTGGCAAAAATTTATAACGCTACTCTCAATATTTTTTGATATATTATGGTAATGTCGTCCCCTTGTGCACCACTAAGATGGCCTTGAAATAAATACTTTAAAAGTTTCACATTAATAAGAGGAAGCTGGTTTTCTATAAGAACCTGGTCCATTATAAGGGTCGTATCTGATAAAAATTTGGTACAGCTACAGTGAATATTTTTTGAGATACCGTGGTAACATCAACAAGATGAACAGATGGACGGACGATGCAGGGGGAGGACAATACCCTCCGGAACTTTATGTGCTGAGGGTAGAAATGGCTCTATGACCTTGAAAATTGGGTCAAGGTCACGCATCTTCAAATCTGTCAAAGACCTTATGCAGCGGAAGTGCAATCATGTACAATATGAAAGGCCCATGTCAAAAATGTACAAGTTACATGTACATGTATCATGTGAAAACCAAATTAATTAAACCAGCTCTATGGATTGGGTCAAGGTCACCAATCTTCAAACTTGTCCAAGACCCTATGTAGGACTATAATCATTGCAATTTGACAGGCCCATGTCAAACACTTTTCAAGTTATAGTGTGAAAACCATATTCACTAAAATGGCTCTGTGACCTAGGGATTTAGGTCAAGGTCTTCCAGCTTCAAACTGGTCTGAGACCTACTTCAGGACTATTAGCATGTGCAATATGAAACCCTATGCAAAAAACTTTTCAAATTTTCGCATGACAACAAAATGTGACCTTGGGAATTGAGTCACGGTCACCCATCTTGGAACTTGTCTGAGATCTTATTCAAGACTATAAGCATGTGCAATATGAAAGCCTTGCACATAAATATTTCAAACTACCATCTGAAAACCAAATTCACTAAAATGGCTCTGTGACCTTGGGAATTGGGTCAAGGTCACCCATCTTCAAATTCGTCTGAGACCTTATGTAGGACTGTAATTTCCTGCAACTTGACAGGCCTATTTCAAAAACTTTTCAAGTTGTCGTAAAAACCAAATTCACTAAAATGGCTATGTGACCTTGGGAATGTGTTGAGGTCACCCACCTTCTTTGTCTGAGACTTTATTCAGGACTATAAGCAAATGCAATATGAAAGCCTCATGCAAAACACTTTTCAAGTTATGGCATGAAAACCGAATGCCCTAAAATGGCTCTGTGACCTTGGGAATTGGATCAAGGTCATTCATGTTTAAACTCTTTTGAGATCGTTTGTAGGACTGTAATCACCTGCAATTTGACAGGACTATGTCAAAAACTTTTCAAGTTATTGCATGAAAACCAAATTCACTACAATAATTCTGTGACCTTAGGAATTGGGTCAAGGTCATCCACTTTTAAACTTGCCTGAGACCCATTCTGGACTATAAGCATGTGACATATGAAAGCCCTAAGCAAAAACTTTTTAAGTTATTGCATGAAAACTGTCTGTCCAGACATACAGACACACACACAGAGAAACACATGGACAAAGTAATCGCAATATATGCCCCTCCTCCTTTGGAGTTGGGGCATCATAAAGAAAAGTTAAAGCTGCTCATTTTGGTTCTGCAAGATGACTACTAGCTTGTTGGAAAGCCGTGTCACTGACTGAAAAGTCAACAATGACTTTGATGTAATAGCAGAACAACTTGACAGTTTGCAATGAAATGAAACTAACTATTTACAATTGGCACCCAACTGAACAAAGATCCAGCCAGATGTTGGAATGGGGCACTTGGGAAATTGGATAGCACAAATTGTTCATTTCACAGATGCACACATTTCTGGCAAAAGATGAGTTTCTTTAGTCATTGATCTGATTAGTTTAGATTTTTACCATCAAAAAGGTAAAATCATATACATGTATACACACCTTTAGTCCTTATAGGGTCAACACTTTTCTGTCACAATAGGCACAGCCTTGAGAGAAGGAAATGCTGATTGATTTTTATGCTACATTTCAATAACTATCTTCGATTCTTTCTTTTATTTCCAGCATTAAAACGTCTTGACTTATGCCAAGCACAAAGTACAACAGTCGATGTCAAGACAGGCTTGTATTTACACCATGCCTGGGATTCCCTTACAGGGCAGAAAACGATTATCAACTGTCAGTGCGCATTAACCACCAATAGTACGGGATCATTTCAAATGAGAATTATGAAGGCATACTCATTAAATATGACAAACTGCTTGTCCATTAATGGGACCTTGAACCCAGATGCAGAAGAGACATCCAAACAATGTACAAAGAAAATGCTGTGTGATGGCAACAGTTCAACCTGGGACACAATTTCAAATCTCCACAGTCTGATTATTGACATAGAGAGGCCAGGAAGAACCAGAGGTCTTGTGTGGGTGGAGATCACGGGTATGTATAATAAAGTCATCAGAAGACAAGGCTGAAGGCTGTCAATATATGTATTGTGTTTTGAATCCATTGTCCTATGACACATCTCATGATCAAGTTTGCCCCCCCCCCCCAAAAAAAAAAACAAGAAAGCAACAAACAAAAAGGGAAATAGAAATAAATTGCAGCACCCTGCATGCACCTGGTATTGAACAATTAAGACCTAAGTTTACCCATGAAGTGTTGCTCTGCAATTTGAAGCAATTGGTAATGTGCTTTATGATTATATATATACAGACAATAGTCTCCAATTGAGAACACCTTTATTAAGAGACCATTTCTATATTAAGATGACCAATTTACAGACCTGTTGTTGTTCACCCTTACTTAAATTATATACCCATTAAGACCACTCCTAGTACACATTTGTGCAATTCCTGTGATGGATATTGCTGCATGTGCCGAGACAACGATGAGTCAGTCCTTAACTTTATGTCCTCAGTGACCTCAGGACGAAAGATCAAGGTCACCCAGATTATGTAATGCATGAGGCCCATAAGCCTGGTGCTAACATTGTCATTGATGTCCAAGCTACACCCCATTACAAAATCACCTTTTTCAACTTTACAGGCATGGTGACCTCACAAAAATAGGTCAAGGTCACTGATATTCTATAAAATTCTAGCTTTGGACATTGTCTATACATGTATATTCTACAAACTTGGCAAGTCTAATTCAATTACTTTTCAAGATATGGAATTTTATATCTTAAAACATATTTTGGCTCATAATTTCCGACAAATTATAGGTGTCACCACTAGTATCATTAGCAACTTAGGCTTTTACCTCCCCCACAATCCCACCAAATTTGGTGAGATCTGCCAAAAATTAAAGATGCTAGATTGTTCACAAGGTTTTCACACTTTGACCCTATATTGCATAATATTGTAGGTAGCGCCACCAATATCAAAGGGGGCCTAGATTTTCATACACCTTATACATGTAAGTCCTGAAAATTATATTAGGCTAACTTCAAAACTGTGGACAGTATCCCACTAATGAGCAAAAGGTTATGGATGGACAGACAGACAGACAGACATGAGCAGTCACATAAGCTCTGCGACCTTTGGTCAGCAGAGCTAAAATAGTAAAAGAAAAATGCTCACATCCATGAATGCCTGACCACCAAAGAAGGAAAGGAAGAGACAGAAAAAATGCTCACATTCATCTCGAAAGAAAAGCCTAAGATCATGGAACCACCGTCTAAATTTACATTTAATCATGTGTTTAAATGATAAATAATATCAATGTACTGTGCACAGGCAGGCTTCACCCACCTTAATTTCAAAACCAAAGCCTGAAAATGTCATCTCGAAAGAAAAGCCCAAGATCATGGAACTACCGGCTAAATTTAAATTTAATCATGTGTTTAAATGAAAAATAATAATGATGTACTGTGCACAGGCAGGCTTCACCCACCTTAATTTCAAAACCAATACCTGAAAATGTCTGCATTGCAAATATCTGCAACACGGACATAGCGGCCATTTCGAGATTTTACCTTTTCGTGGTGGTACAGTCACATAAAAAAATATTTTTTATTTGGATATGAAAGTGAATCGCAGCCACAGATTATATCATACCATTATTGATTTTCTGAAATATTTGTAAAACATATACTTTTGGTTTCATATACTATAACCCCCCAAGATTGTCCAAATACTATCCTCATTTATTACAAACCATTGGGTGCGAAATCCACAATTTTGAAAATGGCAGCCATTATGTGTTGGTCCCGATTTGATATTTTGAAGAGGTAGTATCCAAAATATATGTATGATTAGTGTTAAGGGAAGGTTAATTTGTTAAATGAATGTAATGTTCAATATATAATGCTGCCTTTCTAGAGTGAGCATTACCTAAAAATGTAAATACAATGCCATACAAATAGCAGTTGTAGGCTGCGGTGGCCCCAGAATAAGGATTTTGTATCAGACACTGAAGATGCCCCCAAGCTATGAATTAAGTAACACCGCTAGTTGAACCTGCCAAGCACCCCTGTTGGGTGAAAGATGGAGCTTAGGGGAAAAGGTTGCCCCGATAGTGGATACCTGTCCAAAAGTATCGGCGGGTTTTTATATAAGTGGTAATAACTCCCAAATGTTATGTGGGCCTATCTCAAAAATTGTGGGGTGCAGAGCATTCACGAGATGATCCCTATCCTCAAACTGGACATTTAAACTTCACCTTAAACTTGGATGAAAAAATTGTTAGGGTTCAAAATATGTGCCCCACATCCAGCTTCCCATATATAGTCTAGTCTGTTTGTTCAAATCGGGTAATAACTTTTCGAGTTATGGACAAAAAACAATAAACTTGGACAAGCGCCAAACTCCGTAATTACTGGATGGGTCACAGTGAGCCAAAAAGTAGGTCACCAAGTACAATTTTATGCATTATGTAATCAAGTGCAATTTTAATCGAGGCTCAATTCTCTCTGCCATTGATGTCCAAGCTACATCCTGCCATTACAAAATCACCTTTTCAACTTTACAGGCATGGTGACCTCACAAAAATAGGTCACAGTCACTGATATTAATGAAGATTCTACATGTACCTTTGGCCATGGTCTATAATTATATCCTATAAATTTGGCAAGTCTAATCCAATTACCTTTCCAAATATGGATGGTATCATGCTAAGGAGCAAAAGTTTACAGACAGACAGACAGACATCTCTAATACAATTACATACTAACAATGATCGTGAAGTGAGTGTTTAAAGCAATTGATTATAGTCGCCTCTACATTCAAGTCATGAAATAGGAGGAGCCAACAATGAATGATGGTTTCTGACTGTAGACAGACTAGACAAAATCTCTAGGTGGGTTAAAGTTAACTTGCGCCATACCAACTATCGACCTACCACCACTTCTATGTTAGCCCTACCTAAATCTACAGATTAATATAATCTATTAGTGTCTTGGAATGAGTGTTGTTTTTTGTCAGCATTCTTCTATATCCATGGAAACACTTTCACAGAGTTTTATATAGTTTATTGGTGTCACAGGCTTTATGGCATAGTTTTTTCATCAATATTCTTATTCTCCTTTCAAATTCACTTATTTTTGATGTGTTTCTAATTGTTCTCGTTTGTCAAAAATCTTTGTCACATACTGTTTGTAGTCAATCCCTATTTCAAGATCAAGGAAAGTTCCCTTATTGTCACTGTCATTTTCTTTATTCAAATGAGTTCTCTTGGGTAAATTAAGAATCCTTCCAATGTTTCTTGATCTCATCCTTGTTGTTAAGAGTACATAGATCATCGATGAATCTTCTAGTGTGTGAAAAGAATCTTCTTGCAGCAGCGTAGTTTGTTTTTGCCAATTCTTCCATCCATTTGGATTCGTAATAATGTAGACACAAATTGGCAATATAAGGAGCTGGATCAGTTCCCATGGGTATTAGACAGACAAACATGAGTGGTCCCATAAGCTCTGTGACCTTTGGTCAGCAGAGCTAAAAATGAAAGAAGCCAAGGTTACATAACCTATTGAACAAACTTGCAAGTACTGACTCATGCAAAGGGGGGCCCTAGCTGGCACACAATTTTTCAAAGAAGTTAAATATGTGAAATTATTTAAAACTTGTAATGGAAAAAGGACCCGAAGCCACGCTCAGCTGAATGACAAGTCAGCTGAGCTAAAAAAACTTGTGACCCTAGCTTCTTTTTGTGTGATTTCAAAGTAAGGAGTTTTGCAGTGGATGTCTCAAGATTTTTTTATACACTTTTTGACTTTATTAAAAATCAAACAAATCATTACCAAGACCACATAGTATATAATTGTCCAGGGACACATCCAAAGTGCTCAGAAGTCCTCCACATATTTGGAAAGGATGCACCTGATCATTTCAGATAAATTAAAAGTATTATAGTCAACAGATGAACAGTAAATGATGGACAGATGACCAAGCATCTAGTAAGCTTACAACTCAAATGAGATATTACAAATACCTTAATTTGTCCTGTTTGACAAATAAAACCAACAAGCACATTTCTGCATCTGCAATACATTTAGTGACAGGCGTCTCTTTGTTTGTAGTAGTGAATTACACAACTTTGGATGCTGCTAGGGCAGACAAACACCAATCATATGAGCTCAGCTGACTAACAAGTCAGCTGGGTTTTGTGTGATAGGTTGTCAGTGCAGCATCCTAGCTAGTTCACAAGTTTTTACAGCATATTTGCCCAGTTAAGTCCATCACATACATCATACAATTTAGTCTACTGGTTTTATGGATGTGTCAGAACACGTATTTTTGATGGTGTCACACTCCTCATTTTTTGTTTGAGTTGCTGATGTGCACAGAGTAGCCCATCTCACTTTATAGAAAATATTTTGCCTCTTCTGTAAATTAGAAAATTGACATCTGTCAACACTTTAATCTATACTATTTTATGGTCAAGAAGTTAAATAATTTCACTTTTCTGTTAGAAAACTGAAAAGGGTAATTGTTCTAAAACGTAGGAAGAGTTGAACATAAGTTTCTATAAAGTGAGATGAGGCCACATTGAAAGTCTGCAATATTAGTGGTTTGCCCACAACAGTTAGTGCTTTAAAACCTTTTGGTAGCCCATTGCAGTCCTTGAAATGGGGCAGCAAAAAATGGTCCCTCTCCTTGAAAGTGCCCTACCTGGGCCAAAGGAAGCTTCTAAAAATTGACTCATCTCATTCTAACCAGAAAAGGGTTATTAAACATCCTGTGTATGAATTTGACGGATGCATAAAAACCTGTAAGGCATCATGTCACAATTAATTGTCAACCAAAAGATTGACTGTTTAGTACATGTATATAGCATTTACAATCATGGTTCAGAGTTAAACCCTTTGAGAATCTTTGGGTCATGTAGGAACAATTTCTATTTTTTGGGGTTTATAGTTCACTGTATGTAGCAAAATACGTGATGGTTGGCTGACTCTACACGAGACTTTCTGTCTGGTTTCTTTTTATATATTGGGGCGTGTATGAGCCCGATTACATCTACAGTAGTACCTGCTCTAAAGACCAGCTCCAATAAAAGACCACAAGCCTTTAAAACCTTTTTCTGTACTTGTTAAATACACCTTCATTGTAAGACCACCTCCAGTTTATGACCACTTTCTACTAGTAGGTACATGTACCACTGTGCATGTATATACAACAGTACCCACACAGCAGTGAGTACATGTACATGTACATATATATTAAGACATGGATCTCCTGGATGAATTACATATACACACAAACTAATTATTTGCATGTGACAGTCAAGGTTTTCTTTGTACATACACATACATAGATCACATTGTAACATGCCACTGCTTTGTTCAAACCAAATACAACAATTGAACAAAGAATTAACTCTGTTTTTTTTTTCTTTTAAGGTGACACAAATATATCAGTGAAATGTCATCGAACAGAAACAGGTGACAGCACTTCAAGCAATATGAATACACATATGACTGAGGGCTCTACAAGTAATATGAATACACATATGACTGAGGGCTCTACAAACAAACATATTACTGGAATAGATTCTACAACAGTGAAGACTGCATACCCTTATTCTACTGTGGCAGCCAACATGCCAGTGAAGTCCCAGTTTCGTGCAACAGCGATTGGCATCTCTGTGGCTCTAGCGATAGTATTGCTGGTGCTGGTGTTAGTTGTCGCTCTCCTTTGTATCAGGTGAGTTCACTGTGCAACAAAAAGCTGAGACTTCTGTTTCATATTGATTAGCAGTCTTTCTATTCATGGGTTTAAAACAGAATGTTTCAAGGAGTATTACCAGGGCTAACATTGATTGCCAACTAAAAATGAAGTTTTTCAACGTAAAACTACTATTAAGAAACATTACTCACCATAGGTCACTTAAGCTGGTCTCCACGCACTTTAGGTGCTTTGTCAGAGCTCCAAAAAAATTTCCGTGGGTTCAGTGCCATACCATGCTGCTGCAATGACTGTCCTAGATGCCCTGTGGCGTGTCACAGCACCCCTAGTGTCAGTAATGCGTACTAGTGAGCATGTGCAATCAGTTTCCTACACTGTGTAGGAGGGACCGAAAGCGGGGATGGTTGGGTGGGAATATTAGTGACCTGTGGTGAGTAATGTTTCTTAATAATAGTTTTACGTTGAAAAACTTCATATTAAGGACACATTACAACACCATAGGTCACTTAAGCTGATATAAAATCAGACTAGAGGAGGGAGGTACCTCCTAAAGTATCTAGCCAAAAAAACTCCGCACTAGAGAGCCACGGACCAGAAGAAAAAAAAAAAAACCATCCTAGACCCCCGGTGACCCTACACCAGCTCCGTTGAGCTGGAGAGATTGGGGGAGGCACCCCCTAAGACCGGTTGGATGCGGCTGTCAGGAAGCACTTCAGTGCCAACAGCCACTCCTCCTGTTCTACCAAGTCCCGCAGGTAGAAGGACGTAAAGGTATTATGAGAATGCCACCGTAAGGCAGCCATAATATCCCCTACTGACACGTTTTTAAATGCGCCCCAGGAGGCAGAGAACTCCCTAGTCTCATGAGCCCTGAGAGAATGCAGACGGCTAAGCTCTTCATCCCTGCCGGGCACATGGTAGGCTAAGGAAATCGTTTGCCTTATCCACCCCGAGATGGTGCTAGGAGACAAGGTCCCAGACTCAGTCTGCTTAACGGGAAGAAACAGAGGTTTCCGCCCAGCTCGATGACGTTCAGTCCTACTTAAATAGAGCTTGAACTGGAGAAGGGTGCGACGAATCGCCTCCAGTTCGAGCCAGTTGATGGCAAACTGCCTCCACAGAAGAGGCCATTCGCCTGAGGCTGTCATAGAGTCCAAATGGGCTCCCCAGCCCTGAAGGGAGGCGTCGGTAAACAGAGTTACCTTGGCGCTAAAAGGCACCAGGGACTGTCCCGGCATCACGTTCGCCCGACGAGACCACCAACTCAGAATTAGCCGATCGTGAGGCTGAATCGAGATACGTTCGGACAAGAGCCTGCTCTGTCGATCCCACTGATCCCGGGAAACTGAGCTGGACAGGCCGACGATAAAGCCTCCCAAGGGAAACTTGAGAATCCATGGACGTTAGGGTCCCTACCAGACGCATCCATTGACGTGCCGATGGGGCCGACGCCCTCCTGAAGATGTTCAAGAGGGAGACAAGTGGCCTCCATCTGTCCTCTGATGGGAGACAGATGAAAGGGACCGTCAAAAATTGAATCCCCAGAAAAACAAACTCCCTCTCGGGCATTAGACTGGACTTCGGGAGATTCACAATGAGACCTAACTCCGCACAGATTCAAAACGAACTGCGTGTTCCGAAGAAGTTGGCCATGGTCCTGAGACCGCAGGAGCCAATCGTCCAGATAGATGTGCAGCCGGATCTCTTGCCGGTGCACAAAAGCTGCTACCTTGCTCATGACCCGAGTGAAGACGAGCGGTGCCGGCGCCAGGCTGAACGGGAGAGCACGGAACTGAAACACTCTGCCGTTGACCATGAAACGCAAAAATTTCTGAGAGCACGGAGCTATGAAAATGTGAAAATAAGCGTCTTCCAGGTCTATCGAGGTTGCCCAATTGCCCTGTCGCATCGCCGCTATGATGGTGGCAGGGGTCTCCATCTTGAAGTGCTGCACAACAAGGTACTCCTTGAGACGTGACAGGTCGATCACCGGTCTTTGTCCGCCGTCCTTTTTTGGCACCAAAAAGAGACGGCTGTAAAAGCCTGGAGATGCAACATCGAGCACTCGTTCGATGGCCTGTTTGTCTACCAGCTTTTGCACGGCCTCGTCCAAGAGTGCCCGGTCCGCTTTTACGCGAGGTGGAAACGAGAAAGGGACTCTTGAAAGTGGAGGACTGCCCTCGGCAAAGTCCAGTACGTAGCCGTGATGGACGACATTCCTGACAAAAACATCGTTCGTTAATCGATCCCATTGGTTGGCGAACGACACTAGTCGACCCTGGCCAAGAAGGTGGAGAGGGATCGAAGACCTGTGGGCTCGCAGAGACGTCGGACGACCGGCGCGCATCCCTAGGGACGAGTCGCTGGTTTCCAGTTGCCCTTAGTACCGGAAGAGACCGACCTCGAAGACTGGCCACCCTTCTGAGTCGGCTTCGGCCTCCGCCTCTGCGGCTTCTGCTGTGGCCTAGGGCCACGCCAAGCTGCGGCAGACTGACGGGGAAGGGCCATTCCTTTGGACGACCTCGCACCCCACAGCAAAGCCTCATCCAGAGACTTTTGCTGCTTCTCCTTGGCCATCTGATCCGCCCTGTCAAGGAGTGGGACCAACCCCTGACTGAACAGCCCCGGACCAACAGGATCCAGGGGCAGGCAGTAAGTGGCCTTGCTTACCTCCGCCAGTAGGTTGGCTGCAGAGAGGAGCGCATTACGTCGCAGCAACTTAACATTTGCATCGAGCGTAATGGCCCGCTCAGAATGTGCCCGGCAGTGCGGCCCCGAGACTGCTCGAGACCCAGCAGGGTCTCCACCAAACGCTTGGTGGAGGCTGGCGCCGAGGGGTCGTCACGCGCCTCCTCCAAAAGGCACATGGCAGAACACCCCTAGCAGTCCAGGAAGGAGCCAACAATAGTCATAACCGGTGCAGCCTGCTCAAAACGCCAGAGAGATGAGAGAGGCAGGGTTACAAACTCAGACTGCTTGACGGCGTGGTCCCGTAAGGGAGCGTGCACCATCGCAGGGGAGAAGTTATACACAGATCGACTCGTCCGGTACAACTGCAGCCTGGACTTTGGCTTTGCCAGCAACCTACCCGGGGCTAGGCCGTCCCCGGAGGAACCCGTTTCTGGCGCTTCGCTAGACCCAGAGAGTTCTGTTGACAATTCAATGAACTTCCCAGCCATGAAGGTGGAGAAAGGCACCTCTAACTTGGGTGCCGGCTCCACTCCATCGACCGACATCGGCACTGCCTTTAGCTGTACCGATGTGGGGTGTGGGACAGCCTCCCCGGGAAGGGTATCCCACATAAAAGTGATGTTTGCCCGAAACACGGACCCTGGCCTGTCCGCCTTAGAGGGAGACCGGTCTGCCTGGTCTTCCACCTCCTTGGCTGAAGCCGTACACTGGAGAGCTTTTGCCCGCTCAGCGGCCGCAAGAAGTGGTCGAGACTCGGCCTCCTTCCACTCAGCCGCAAGGCAGGATAAACGAGCGCCCCCTTCCTCATGCTCGGAATCCTCACTTGGGAAATCCGAGCAATCGAGGCCGAGAATGTCTTCGGCCATGGGACAATCCTCCAGATCGTCCTCTGACGCAAGGAAAAAGTCCTCGAGGCGCTCCTCCTCAGTCCTTGCCTTGGCGTCCGGGAGAGGTCCCGACACTGTGGGAGCTTCTGCTGCCGGTGCCGGAGTCCCAGAACTGTACTGAGACTACAGTTCCTCCCACGCACGAAGAGTCTCCTCGGGCAAGATGCCCGACAGAAGCTCCCTGGCGGGAGGATGTGACACTGGCCTGCCGGCACGCACTAGGCGAATAGGCCTAGGGGCCGGGGGAGCGACACTTGCCGCAACCTCTTGCACCGGCCCAGTTGTCTCCGAAGTGATTCCTTTAGCCTCTGCAGGGGTAGACTCAAGCGCCGAAGCATAGGTCACCGCAGAAGAAACCTCCCCAACGGAAGAAAAATCAACCACCTGATCAATCTCCATTGGGGTGGGAGAAGATGGCCGAGCCTCCAACCTGGACAGATCGACTCCCCCGGTGGGACTAGGCACCTGGACATCCAATCCGCCCACCACTGTACCACCGTCCGGAGTGGGAATTGCCAAGGGAGAAACCTGCCGCCCTCCGGCAGGCGAAACGCCCGAGCGACAGCTCTGGCGACGTACCTTCCCATCCGGTGATGGAGAGGTGCCGATGACGCCTCTTCCTCTTCTTCCTTTTCTTCTTCTCCCTCCCGTGGCGGGAGCACGAATGCTCGCGGCCCGGGGAGGGAGGTAGGGGAGAAACCGGCCAAGAAGTCGATCTCTCCCCCCCCCCAGTGACCTTAATGGCCGAGCCCTCACCACTGAGGACTATTTTCTGGTCTGTCATCTGGTCCTTAAGAGACCTGGAAATGCCCGCGGACACCACGGAGGACACAGTGGGGGCCACCGCCCTGACCGTACTAGCCACCTTAGGCTTAAGTGCAGTCGACTCGGGAGAAGACTCCCCACTTTCACAAGGGGGGGCCAGGCAACACAGAGTGGGCGGCGGAAGGAGGAGTGACCACAGGTCCCCCAGAGGAAACCTTACGCTCCAACTTGTCCAACCGTTCGCCGACCGCAGCGAACAGCGCCTCCACTTTGCCCATAATCACTTGGGTGGTCCCCTCCGCCTGCACAGCCGAAGCTTGACCCGATGAGGCACAGGGAGGAAAGCCTGGAGGAGTAGTACCAACAGGTAATGATGACAACGTCACCCTATCTCCACCTGAAGACACTACTGACTTCCCCCCCCCCACCTTGGTATTCACTGCCTTTGTGACTACCAAGGTTCCGTCCTTTCGCCGACCTACCGACGAACGGCTGGCAGTAGGGCAGACAGGACGGGAAGGACGCTTGCCTAGACCTGCTCACTGTGGCAGAAGGGGCTGTGGGGGGGAACCCGCGAACGGGACCTCTCTACCACAGTGCACTTAACGTCTGAAGACGGCACCTTTACCATAGGGGCCTCGATTCGAGGCCGATCCTCGATTCAAAGATCAAAGCCCTCGATTCGAGGACCAGCATGAACAAGCTTGTTCATACTGGCATGCCCACCAATGGAAGCCTCGAATCGAGGACGTGCCTCGATTCGAGGACCAGCTTGCACACAACGTGGCAAGCTGCCAGGTGCCTGGATGGCTGCATCTGCAGCACATGCCGCGAAGCAAGCCACCAATCCCTCGAGAGGCACACTGTCCTCTCGCTGACGTGACTCTGCACGTTGCAGCCTTCGTCCGGCCGACCTCACGTCAGCCCGACGGACTTTCTGCCACTGATAGGGAGTCCAACATCGACAAACGTCGCATGGACTCTCTTCAGTGCAGAACACACTGCTCCTACGCATGCAGGAACGGCATGCAGGATGATCAACCCCAAAATACCATCCTGTGATGGTTGGCGTCCCAACGGGCGTTCAAATCTGCATCCAAGTTCAAGGATGCACCTCAACTACCCGTAACCTGAACGAACCAACCGGAGATAGGACCCGTTCCTGGGAACCTATCGACTAACTCATGACACACGAAGAAGCCACAAAAGTACCAATAACGGTAAGAAAAAAGCGGGAGCTTCCAACAAAATGCGTCCACCATAGATGGACGCCAGAGTGGGAAACTGATTGCGCATGCTCGCTAGTACACATTACTGACACTAGGGGGTGCTGTGACATGCCATAGGGCATCTAAGACAGTCATTGCAGCAGCATGGTACGGCACTGGACCCACGGAAATTTTTTGGGAGCTCCGGCAAAGCACCTAAAGTGCGTGGAGACCAGCTTAAGTGACCTATGGTGTTGTAATGTGTCGTTAATAGGCCTATTTCTGAGTATACTCTATACTCCACTTCAAAAGGGGTAGAGATCTCCCACAACTTGGTCTGTTTATGAGGCAAGACATTGACTGCCACCAGGACAATGGTATAGTGTAATTCCACATCCCTATTAACATTGAATACCAAAACAAAATTCAAACAAGTTTAATATAGCTAAATCACTTCTGAACTACTAGCTATCACTCTAAGTGACTAAACTATGTGCTTTTAGAGTTAACATGGGAATTTCATACATTTCTATGTACATTTTGTGTTTAGAGCTGATGATAAATTATTTTTGATGTTTTCACAATGTACATGCTTGGGACTATATACTGTCACTACATGTAACAATTTATGAAGTACTGGTATATTCAATGTCCATGTACTTTGTGTCGCACTCATCAAGTCCACCCTGACACCAGTGACCCCCTCTGATAAGTGAATAGTTTTGCCCAGTCCCAAAACCAGTCACTAATCTCAGGTTTTACTGTATTAAGAACATCAGACTGTTTTTCTGAAGACTTGTTCATTTTTTCAAAGAATTTACCTGAAAATCAATCAATTAATCTTTTGAATATCAATGTGAATACAAAGATAGAAGTATTACTTGGAGATAAATTGTCACTAATATTTCAATTTCAAATACCACTTTGTGATATCTAAAAAATTGGAACAGTTAACTGCATCAATTGTTAACAACCAAAAATCGCAAAATACGAAATTTTTTTGTTATCCTGAGTTGGAAATCCTAGGTTTCATAAAAGCGTCTTCAAAAGTTTGCTTTGAAGTGTAAAATACATTCAATCCGAAACCTGTGGCTACAAATCACCATTTGTTTTAAGGTTCATAGTCTTTTGAAGACTTGGACATAGTTTTGTCATTTTTTTTTTTTTTTGTAAGTTATTAACCCTTAATGCGCTGATTTAAGATTGAGTCAACAACTTTCGTTGGTGCACATTACATGCAAAGTGTCCCGAGGAAAGCTGTTAACTAAGACTACTTTTTGCTTTAGACTGGGCATGCTGGTATTTTGCTTACATAATAAGTGAATGGGTGCATGCTCAGTAATTTTACTGTGCCTGTGTAGTGAATAGTGCAAAGCAACAAGCATTTGGACCTGTAGGCCTTACTGTTAAGTCTGATGACAAAATTAATAGCATACACTGTCTTAGGAGCACGATAATAAACCATTGACAATGCCAGAGAAAATGATTAATTCTCAACAGAACATTTTAGGAGGATGAAGCCATTACACTTCGTTCCAAATCGGCAGCAGCATAAACTAAGGACCCTTTTTTACACTTGTCTGCAGTTATAAATCAGTGATGTCCAATAAGCATATCACTATCAGTGTTTAAAGGGAGAGCATACAGTAATTTGTTTAAAGGTTTCCTAATTCTTGATATCAATAACAACTTTTTGATATCAAGAATTCAAGTAGATTTCTTGATGCTGTTAATTGCTTTATTTTTGTGTTTATATATGTTCACAGTTTTTGTATTTTTGACATTTCACTGTAAGTTTTAATTTCACTGTTTCGGACATAACTCCAATTCCAGGAATGTTAAAATACTATTTTGCAGTGTTTTTATTTTTATGGTTCTGTGCCATTGGCAAAATAAGCAAAAATAAGAGTACATGTACAGTGAAATTACAGCAATTCAAATTATCAAAAAATGATTTCTTGATATCAATAATTCAATCTCTTTGTATCAAGAATTCCTGCTATTTCTGATATCCATAATTCAAATTATTGATATCAAAAATAATTTCTTGATATCAATAGATCACAAATTGCCCGCAACAGTGCAAAGTGACTGTAACATGGGGAACCATGCAGCTTTGATTGTAGATTAAGACTTTGACACAACAATATTGTACAAAATTAAATTTACCATCTTTTCTTTCCAATTCAGAAATAAAAAGCAGGCAGCCCAATTGAAGAAAGCAAATTCCAAGAAATTCCTTTCATACCGGGAACTACCAGCTGTGCCTCCAGGAGGAAAGACGAACATTCCAAATGCATACACATTGCCTAACAAACCCAGTATGCTTGGGTCCCAGAAAGAAGATATCAAAAATCATGTATGTCTACCTGCAACTGTAGCAATCCCTGACAACAGATATTCTACTGTAACTCATGATTATACAGAGGTAAAGATGGTTGGTGATAAAGATATACCTGGAAGTCAATCAACTGAAAAAATTCAGGACCATGAGTATGATTATGTGACTACAAATCATGATCCTAATCTTGCTCCTCCAAAAAATTCTGCAGATGTGAAGATGCAAATAACCAGTGGTGAAGTAGATGGTGCAGAAAAGGATGAGGTGGTGGATGATGAAATTATGATGTCAAGTAATCCACTCTATGCTTAAGTCAACAGAACAGGCTGGGGAAATGCCTCTGGAAACTGACAAGCCAATTTTATGTCTTTCATGTGTTCTTTCAGTATCTTGGTACTGAATTATCACTTTTATATCCCCAAACAACACAAAATGATATCTTAATTCATGAATATGGAGGGGTAAAGATGGCTGATGATCAGTACTGTACACCTGTAAGTCAGTCCACTGGACACACCAGGGACTATCAGTATGATTATGCAACTACAAGTCATGGCCCTATTCTTGCTCTGATCTAAAACATTCTGTAGATGTGGAGATACAAATAACCAGTGGTTATGTAGAGGTTGAAGAAAACGAGGAACCAGTGAAACTCCACATTAAGATGTCAAACAACACATTGCATACTTCAGTTAAATGCCTGTATAATCTCATTCATATGGCCATTTTATGCATACTGAAAAATCATTTTCAGATACCAAAACATAGAATATTTCAAATTTTCTCTAGAACAGCACGTTCTAAGTTTAATAATCCTTATTGATATCAATTATGCTGGAATCAACTTCAGTTAGGACAAAATTATCAAGTCAGATATTCTGAATAGGACCTGCTCATTTAACCATATTTATCCCTTAGTAACATTTTGGATTCTGCAGCATAGGACAACCTTTCTGAACATTACATCCAATTTTTCAGTTCTGTTCTATTTGTTGACTCTTTTGTGATGCTCAATATTTCACCATGAGGCCATTCCTACTTAACCACCTACTTCTGTCAATCCGTTCACTTTCAGTTGTCTCACCAAGAGATTCTATTGTAGGGCCAACAAGATGTCACATGAAGATTTCTTCTTCAAGGTCTACAGGCCCCAAAAATATCTCTCTCTCTCTCTCTCTCTCTCTCTCTCTCTCTCTCTCTCTCTCTCTCTCTCTCTCTCTCTCTCTCTCTCTCTCTCTCTCTCTCTCTCTCTCTCTCTCTCTCTCTCTCTCTCTCTCTCTCTCTCTCTCTCTCTCTCTCTCTCTCTCTCTCTCTCTCTCTCTCTCTCTCTCTCTCTCTCTCCCCCCCCCCACATCAAGCAACAGCTCAAATGTGGGTCAATCAGGACTTTGAGGTTTTGGTGAAATGAGGGACGGGATGTGTTTTAGTAACCTATGCAATTCACTTTTGTCCCATATCTTTTATTACTCGAAACATGAACAAACCTAGTGAACATGATTTTTTGAAAATTCCTACTTAATTCCAGTCCTAATCATATCTAAAAAGGGTTGTAAATATATATGTGTGTGTGTGTTTCTCAGAGCAAGTGTACACATTTCTTTGGGTTTCCTATGAAAGTCAACAACCTATGTAAATTTTAGTTAGGATAAAGTAAGTCACTGTCCCAGTCACAGCTCTCCACAAGTCCATTTAGGTGCAAGTTCATGCAACACACGAAGGGACCTTTCCCCATTCAACTTGTTCAATAACCTGGGTAACCAGAATCATGCACACTTTTTTTAATCACCTTCCTGGGCAAGCTCCATAAAAAATAAGACAGTGAAGCTTAGTAATAACAACAAACATATGAAAAACTTTATCAGCCATGCGCTCACTCAGACCAGTTCTTTACATACTGTGAACTCATTTAATTTTGCTGTTTTGTTATTTTTGCTTATTTCGCTGATGCTTTAAAACCCTGAAATTAAGAACACAGTGAAAAAAAATTAAGGTGGAAGCTGTGAAGCTAGTGCGCAGTGAGACTGGCAACTTTAGATTGACACTACCCATTTAATTTTTTCACAAGTACATTAAACCTATATATTTTCTGCTTACTACATATCCATAGATTTGTATCCATAGGTTTTTTTTTTTTTGCAGGATTGGAATTATTTGACATTTTATCGCAATCTTTCTGACTTGGTGGGATTTTTACATTTTTTGTGCATAAGTCGCACAATTTTTTTGTCAAGTTATAATGAGAAGAAATTTAAAATATATATCCATGTCCAGGATCGAATTCAACGGTTAGTCCTGAAATAGCATGCAAACAATGACATGGTTCACTATCATGCCCATGCAAACAAACCCAAGTGCCCAGCACTGCTTAAACTTTTCAGTGTAAACAAAAGTTTTGAGATAAATTTTCTCATATAAATTTTATGTTCACACATCTGAGTTTTTGGGTGCATGTATTTTTAGTATAAAATATGAAAAAGTGATTGGAAGTTATCCAAAGGTGCTGGTTTCAGATCTTCCACCTTAACATGACATTGATTGGAAGTTAAACTAAAATAATGAATTTAAAGTCTCAGTGAAAGGTCCAAAATGCAAAAATCATGAAAATAAATACCCTTCAAAATAAATGCATTCACAGTAGTTATAAGTTTGGCCAATTTATGTTTCTGTGTTAAGTGGCAGAAAGCACCTGATAACGTGTGACCTAAATAAAGAACAAACCTCACTGAGCATGCTCAAGTGAGATACTGATTTGGCTTATTTATGCAGGAACAGTATTGGTGACAGAACCAAATATACTTTCCAGACTATAAAGAGATACAACTATTATTTCTCCTTGATCAAAGATGTGACAAAATTTACATTAAAATGTTCCAGAGTATGAAACCTCAAACAACTATATAATAATCCCATGATGTTACAATACATATTTAGTTGGTACAGATGCCCATTTCTATTTTCTTCAAATGACAGTGAGTCATTGCTGTATAAGTGTCAATATGTGTATATCACTCTTACCTTGTTGAATGGCGCTTCATGTATTAAAATGCGATATAGCAGACTACAGTTGTACTTGCTATTAGGACCATCCTTCACCTAGCTAACAGCGGCCTCATGTGGCAGCTAGCTCTCTCACAGCTAATAATTGGAAGGTAAATGTACCAAAGAAGTAGCTATATCTATGGAGTGATCATAAAAATGGGGGGGGGGGGAGGGTCATGATTGGTCTACCAGAAATACAACTGTTAAACTACGCTTCCAGGCTTTTGTAAATAACATGATTTATTTATTTTAAATAATGTAATTTAACATACTGGAGTATCACAAATTCATTTCACTAAATGCTGCTGCCACACCAGACCCTGGGTGTGACTCCAAACTCTACCTGCATTCAATTAATTGGAGATAACTTGCCACACTATAGTTTCATCCCCTGAGATATTTCCTGTTGTATTTGGTTTGTTGTGCCACAGTGTAACTCTTACAACAGATCAAAAGCTCCTTATTTTAACCCTTTCCCCCTCAAATTGGCCAAAACCGTCTGGTGGTAAAATGTCATTTGCTTCAGTGTTTTCAACTAATTTCAACAGTTATGAAAAACAATTTGACTGAGAAATGTACATAAGACTTATCAAGATCACATGCCCCAGGTCAACAGCTTTCCTTGGCAAGGGTTGGGCACTTAGTGCCCAACCCATGCCAAGGAAAGTTGTTGACTCAGTCTTAATTAAAGGGGGGAAGGGTTAAAGCAGGCCAAAAAGGAGGTGATGACATAACCAGAGACATCCCTTGTGGACCCTACTAAGTGTGAGAAAAAAACATTGTTCAGGGTTTACCTGGAGCCTGCTCTCCAAATTCACCAGGGTGAAATTTCACAGAATGGCAGAATCTCCTCACATTAATCTTGGTCTGTCCTGAGATATTTGTCAGGTGTGGCAATAGTATAAAAGAAATTCTTATGCCAAGAAAAGACTTCTGGAAAAAACCTCTACCATCATGAAGCCAAATTTTAAAGAAGCAAGTCTCCTATACATGTATTTGGGATTATATCATGACTCAATGCAAGTTACCCGAACATCCCGCACCATCTATTGCAACACTTATCAATCTTAATAGCATGGATCAACTTTCTCAACATTGCAGTTTTTCAAATGTATGTTTAAAGTAACATCCAACTGGAAAAAGTGACTCTACTCCCAGACCAAGTATCAGAGACACTGCAAACGTAATTGCAATATATAATGTGGGCTTGCAACTACAAAAGTACTATGGATTTTCAAGTTAAATTACAGAAGCAAATAGCACAGGTTACGAGTTCATAAAATTTTAATGCTCATACTGAAAAGTTATTGAAGGATTATAAAATTTGAAATTCTGAATACATGTTTAACAGGTATATTTATGTATAAAAATTGTGAACGGGATATTCCAACAAATTATTCAGAATATACTTAATACAACAAATGTGAATGTACATCCTTACAACACAAGACAAAAACATAATCTACATATATTTCCTTGTAAAGCAACTTCACCTCAATTTTCAATCAAATACCAAGGTACAAAAACTTGGAATCGGCTATCTATAATATTGTGAGAAATTGAATCATTATCATCATTTCAGCTAAAAGTACAACATCATTATTTGTCACACTGAAGTACATATACCAGAGATGTATGGCAATTTAGATTATACAGTTAATAACATTGAAATGTGAATGAACTGTATATTCTGGAAACATTTGTAGAAGTTGTGATGTTATGTTATGTTATGTTATGTCATGTCATGTTATAAATTACAGCTATGTGAATGAACTGTGTATTTCGAAATGTTTTTAGAAGTTGTTATGTTATGTCATGTTATCAATTACAGCTATAGTTAGGCTGAGAGCCTTTTAGCTGTTCAACTAGTCCATTCACTCTAATTTACATATTTTTGTATATCTTAATGGGTAGGCTATTTCAAATCTGTTACATATATATATATATATATATATATTGCTCCATGTCCAGTTGCATTTCAAAACTATTCAAAGATATTGTGAAGGAAAGACAGGGCTATAGATCTAGAGAATGGGAAAAACTCTTTGAGGACAACACAGGAACTACTGACGAAAGCAACTTTGACACCAAGGAAAATCTTACAAACATGGAAAAACCTTTTGGACATGAAAACATACACAGAACTTCAGAATACATGCACTAACAGAAGAAATAAAATGTTGATATATATATATATATATATACATATATATATATATATATATATATATATATATATATATATATATATATATATATATAAACTATAACTTCTGTACAACTTATTACTTGACAACAAGTACTGGTATTACACTGTGTAAAAAAATTCCTTGTTGCTAATCACATATCATCCACACCTGCATTTATGATCATTTATGTTAATCACAAACTGCAAATGTTCAGATGTACACGTACGTCAATAAAACTACATGTATAAAGATGGCTTATGATACATGTACATGGTAATTAATAAAATACATTCTGCATTTATGATTGCTGATACAACAATTAAATGGTAAAGTATTCTAATGTATCACACATATTATCATAATAATAACTCAAAAAAAGCAATATTGCTAATCTGATAATGCCACAACTGGGTATATGTCACTGAACTTTTTGCTCATTACCTTTCTTGGACTTTTTAAGCGAAAGTGAATTTAAAGTTTTGCTCAACATACATGTAATGCTCATACTGAGCCACTTCTTAAGAATATAAAGCTTATGACCTTTCTCAACATCAATAAGTACCTCTTTGGAGCCTTCATGTACAAGATATCAAAGAATGTAGTACATTTCTTTCTTATCAAATTTTTACTCGAAATTAAAACATTCTCAAACATTACACCCGACAAAGTAAACATTTGCACTTGTTTAAATCTCATACTTATATTGGGATATTTTGTATTAAAAACAGAGACCCCTGTTTCTGGAATATATCCCCATTCATATTTGAAGATTTCAATAATACAATTCAAAATTTCATACAAATGGTCATTGAGGGGTGGTTATTGAGGTATGAACATGTTTAATTGCATAATTATGTTTTGTTCCACTTTGTCAGTATACTGTAGTATCTTCCTGTACAGCCTTGTCAGTGCATTGAGGAGTAACAAGCCTGTACAGGTTTCTTCCTCAGTAACTTAAACTGCATATATAAATTAGATTGTAACATTGTAAAATTACTCATGTTTTTTTAAACACCTTTATGTACATGTAACTTTCAGTGGCAAATAAACCTTGAACCATCATTTGAATCGCACTCTGGACTCTGTAATATTGTCAAGCCACATACCTGGACTCCCATGTTGAGTGGGGTGGGGGGAGGCTCTGAAGTTTGTGAACAAGTGCCTTTGGCTGAGCCCAGGTAACAAATTAAACTGACGTCAAAGGAGGTAACGTGTAAAAGGGGAAAGAACATCAAGTTTAACCATTATATATAATCATATAGAAACACTTTTTATCTGCCCTGTATTTATCATACTGTCCGTTTTAACCCTCAAAGTGCTAATCACGGCTTCAGTCGTTTTTCTTATTACCATTAAACATATAATGGTTAAAAGATTCAAATTCCTCATGAAGATACCTTTCATTCAAATACCAGCAAGCCTAGTCTAATGGAAAAAAAGTAGTCTTAGTCAACAGCTTTCCTTGGGGCACTTTGCATGCATTGCCTGCAAAGTGCCCCAAGGAAGGCTGTTGATGCAGTCTTAAATCAGCGCTTTAATGGTTAAGTGGCCTCCCTCCATTTTTCTGGCACAAAAGTTTTGAAATAGTGGAAAGACTGCAAAACTATATATATCTTACAATGGTTTACCAGTTGATGCGCAGTGCAGCAGGATCATAGAAACTGAATGATACGTGTACATGATGTATGTTCAAAACATAAACAATTTGGATCTTACTGCAATCTCTTGATCACTAAAATACCAGTGATTCTAATGTGTGGCATTTATTACTGCATTCTGACCTGCCAAAATTGCCACTGCCAAATATAGTCAAAGCAATCTGAAACATTTGTACAATTCATGTACATGTACTGCCAAATTAGAATTGTATATACCTCTATTGGCCAAGTGGCCATGGCTGTTTCAATAATGTGTTAAAACGTATGTTGCTGCCACATAATTCCACCTATTGACATTCCATGAAAATTTTAATTCTGAGTACCAGTACATGATGTCATGGTATAACTTGATGTGCTATGTGTACCAATTTTTTTTTTTTGACTGAATTGTTCTGTACTTTTTTACCAGAATCTTGACACCAATTTTATGATGGTTGACCTGCATTATGCAGCCACTATCATGAGAAGTCACCTGCTCTTTGTGTCCACTTTTTTCCCTTTGTGTGTGTGTGGGGGGGGGAGACACAAGTCACAAGTGTCAGTTAATTCCTTTGTTAATTTTCCTGCAATGACAGGTTGCCTGCAAGGTTTCTATGGCCACATTTTTCTGACCACAAGAGTCAATTTCTGTGTTAATTTACCTGCGGTGACAGGTCACTTGCTGTATGTAGCCACTTTTTTGCAGTAGAAAGGTACGTTGGCCACATGCAGTTAATTATTAACTGCCATGAGAGGTCATCTCCTCTTTGTGGCCATTTTTGGGAGCATAAGAGTTAATGTACTTATGTACTTACAGTGACAGGTCACCTGTTGCGTGTGGCCACTATCTGTGGCAGAGAGGGTGGCCACATAAGGTACCACTGTAACTTGCTTGTAGTGACACTCTTTATTTCACTATCTTTTTCATTAAAAAGAGAAACGCAAGTGAAAACATTGAAGCAGAGGACAAATCATGTCTGATCTCTTGGGCATGATTTGAAAAGGAAAAGTTAAACTATCCAGTCGAGTACACTTAAGACTTTCTAGACTCACTTGTCTTCTTTGTTTATGCTGGGTGTGCTCAGCTAGTTTACGGCCTTTATTTTTGGTCTCTTTTATTTACATGACCTGATCAGTGTGTATGCATGCAGCCCCTATATATATCAATGAAGCTCAAGGATCCAAAACGCCTGCAAAGCCCAGCACAAAGCACTGCATGTAGACCTGTTGTATGGACGGCTATATTATCAAATGAAGTCTGTGCCATGCACTGTTCCTTCTTTTACGACACTTCTCCTAGGGCAGGTCCAAAAGTGGTCACACAGAGCAGGTGGTCTGTCCATGGAGGAAGCATATAACCGGGGAGGTGACAGATGTGGTCTTACAGGGCAGAGTGGTCTCTCATCAGAGGGACTACTGTGTTGTAATATACTGTCCATAGTCTCTTTGAGAACTGAGGGACCTGGTATTAAGGTGAAATTGCCATGCCCCGGTAAAATCAGGGTACTATCTCCTTTCTGGCCAAATAAAGCAAAAAGCATTCATGTAAACACATGCAAAGTATACATTGTGAATAAACAAACAGCATGACCATTTTGTGCTAAGTGTTGTATAAACAACCATTTTTTTTATCTTGAATTTCAATGAAACATGATTATACACGATCATGTGAAAATAACTTCTTATGAGTTTAAATAAACTTTACTCTGTTTTCAGTGGATTACTCCCAGCATATGTGGCTAAAAAAGTACCCCATAGATTTTTTAACACACTGTTTGTTTTGGAATTATGGAGAGCTAAACCTTAGAAACCTATCATGTCTGGTGGCAGGAACTTTTGAGGCCCAATAACTGCAAAACAAACACAGTGTTAAAAAATCTATGGTACAATTTTGTAGCCACATATGTGGCCAGTAACTCTGTGTAAACAATTTGCAGTTTAAGAAAACTATTAAGTAGTTATTTCCACATTTGTATGCCCAAGTTACATTGTGTTTGTAGATCAAGGAAATCGTTGTTTATACAACAATTTATATCAAAAGGTCATGATTTTATGTTGTTTGTAATCTTAAGATCATGATTTTTCCAAAAATATATACTTTGCACATGTTTACATCAATCATTTTTACTTTACTTGGCCAGAAAGGGTATAATAGGCTGATTTTACCGGGGCATAGCCATGTTTCATTTCTTCCCCTATATATCAGCTTCAAAACGGACCAGCCAGTGAAAACACACAGCTATTTGGTTGCCCTGTCTTTGATGTTTTCATGCAGACCTATAAAACTATATTAACTCTTTCAAAGCCGACTGCAACTAAGCTTGAACTAATGAAGATGAACTACTCTCAACTATATTATGGATGCATATTTCACGTAAAAATACCTTTTCATCCAAGTACCAGCATGCCCATAGTTCCATAGAATACAATATGGTCCATATCAACAGCTTTCATCAGTGTGCTTTGGGCTTATTGCACCCAAACTACACCAAGGAAAGTTGTTAACAGTGCAGAGGTATAATACATTGAAGGTACAAGAAAAATAGCATTATGGCAAACTTTATTTAGGACATGGCCAATTCTTTCTGCCAGTATTGCATCTAATGAGAATTATAATTTCCTCAAAAAGGTTGAGTTGATATATTGAGAGCACATACCGAACGATTTCTAAATTTGGACAATCTGTCTACATTAACTTGTATTTTCGCTCTGAATTTATTGAAAGGTCAGCTGGGAAGTTACTTGACATGTAAGCACCATCACTAAAACGTAAATAATACTACCGTAAATTCAATAAATTTTGCTGTATTTTTATTTTTGCTAACTTTGCTGATGGCAAAAGAGCACGAAAATAAAGCTAAAAACAATGAAACAGTATTTCAACATGGGCTTTACCCCAACTGTCTGCAAAATAGTGACATAAAAGCTTCAACTTAAAATGCCTGAAAAGCAAAAACCATGAAAATTTATGCCTGCAAAAACAAGTACATTCATAGCCGTGCTATAGTTGCTGGTATGTAGCAGGCCCCAGCCAGCTGTGTGTGAAAAATGACCAAGAAAGCAGCGAGCTGTGAGCTGTGTTCAGACAGTGTGCAAGGGGTCAGCTCCTTCATAAATCACATACATGTGCCATAGAGTATTCACACATAAATACTTGTGTCCACAGTGGATATCTGTGTTACACGAACAGGCAATTCCATCCTATTTTGACACTTCTGGGTACCTGTTTGCTATAAATTATGGTCAAATTCCCCAACATTTGTCACAGTATGCCTGTCAAATATGTAGGCCTAGAGGCCTGGTGGATGAGTTGATTCGATGTTCACAAAGTTTAAGTTGTGTTAAACTTATAGACTGAAAAACAAGTACAAATGTCACAAAAAAGAAAAAGAAAAAAAATCCAGAACAGGTTAAAGGTAATTAAAGGTACAGTCAAATGTGTTGAATAAAGATCACATAAAGGTTGATTTAACAGCCCCTGGTCACCAGACCTAACAATATGCACCAAAAAGTACATGCAATTTGCAGCCTGGCTCAAGATGAGCTGAGCTTCACCTACATCTGAAAGAAACAAAGATGAGCACTGCTGCACTGAATTATGATCTAATTGTATAGTGGTACCTGTCTTGAGAGACCCCTCGAATGAGAGACCGCACATCTTTTTAAGACTGCTGTCTCAGTACACTGTACTATCTTTTCCATGTTATTACACCTCAAATGAAAGAACATCTGTTTTGAGAGACCACATTTTCACCTGCCCATGGGTGGTCTCTCAAGACAGGGACCACTGTACTGACATCATTTACCCAGATACATGTAATTGACTTACTGACCTAACTTTTAATATTACGACATGCGTCTTAGACTTGATACAAACATGTAAAGTTTCACAGAGTCAAAGGACAAAAACATTACAGGACAAATGTAAATGTGGCCCAGATACTTGACCTAGTAACCTAGTTTTACTATATAACACATATGTCGGGCCTCATTCATATGTCTATGATGTTTCATGAAACAAGTCAAAGCCCATGGGAGTTTTAAAATATATCTCTAGAGATAAATATTTTGTGAAAATAACACCATCATCCAGATTTATGACATATTGACATATAGTTTTATTACATATCCTTTATTTTAGGCCTGGTATATGTCCATATGAGGTTTCACAACACAGTGTCAAAGGCCAGGGAAATTATAGCCTTCAAATGAATAGTACTGGTACATGACTTTGTCCCTGTAACCCAGATACTTGACACAGTGACCTAGTTTTGAGTTACGGCATATGTTTCAGTCTTGATACATGTACGTGCCTGTGTGACAGTTTGTGCCTAGAAATAAACAGTACATGTACATTGTACATGAATTCATCACCTTGACCCAAATATTTGACCCTAGTAGCTGACCTAGTTTTGTTACCCAGCACATCCAAGGGGTCTGAAACATAAGGCCTGGAAGCAGTAGGTTTTTGAAATGTAGGTATTTCTACAAGGATATCAGTTTGTGGAAGTAAGCAACGTCTTTCTGGTCCACCACTATTAAGTGTCCATTTCGATGGCCTCCTGACAATTCAAATATAGGTGTATCTATCTTGAAGCTCTTTTCCCCATAGCCAGTATTAACTCATTCCATATTATGGTCACAGGCAGGTGCCAGAACCACTGACTTAAGACTATAGGCATGTTAGTACTTAAATGAAAGCTCTTTTCATGAAGAATTTAAATATGCAATTGTCGTCTTAAATCTAGGTAAATACACAGAAAAATCAGGGACTGGTATAGAATGAGTTAAGTTATAACCCATCATGTGGATGCCAACATTGATCAGTTTGCCCATATCTGTTCCCAGAGAGGAACAGGACACTGGTAGAGAGCACATTCCCGATCCATTCCAAAACCAGATGGTGGTGAAATGTCTTCTGTTTCAGTGTTTTCAGCTAATTTCAACAGTAATGAAAAACAATTTGACAGAGAATTGTAAATAAGACCTATAGAGATAACATGCCCCGGGTCAACAGCTTTCCTTTGCTATTTTTGGCTACTTAGTGCCCAACCCATGCCAAAGAAAAGCTGTTGACTCAGTATTAATTCAAGGGAAAAGGATTGGATTGGCCAAAACCTACTGGTGATGTTGTCTGCTTCAATGTTTTTCACTAATTTCACTAGCACAGGAAATATGATGATTATTATATACGAGACCTATCAAGATAACGTGACTAACATCAACTGCTTTCTTGACATGAGTTAGGCACTTAGCATCCAACCCATGCAAAGGAAAGCTGTTGACTCAGTTTCAAAAAAAGCGGGGGATTAACATGAGTATACCATATTATGTGGTCACAACTAGATGATTTCATTTCCACAATTGTTTCAAGGAGCCTTTTGAGCACACCTGACTTCAAGGTAAAGGTCTGACAGTACATTTTCTTTTTTTTGGACATGATCGTAGACAGTGTAAGTGAATGCTATGCCTGACATTGATGGCATCATTGTTATGACACATATTCCCATCCTAAGCCCTTCAGCATCTTGTCTACGAGACCTAAGTGGAATGGGACTGGTTCTTCAGCAATCATAATTACAAGTCAGTGTTGGGCTGGATGAAGTGAAATCAAAGGTCATATTGGTTCAGGTAGTAGTGGTTATCTGGCATATGTCCATACTGGCTGCAGGCATCACTCCTTTATGGGGTCCCGATTGAGTGGGACACATTCCCTGCTTGAAGATAAGTCTGTGTGTCTTCCAGTTGCAGACTTACCAAGTTTTAGTATCTTCCTTGAGACAGAAATTCAGATGAATGGGTGGTGCACAGGGGTGTGTTTGTTCAGGCACTCCCGCTTGGCAAGTCTTATCTTGTGCTTTATAGTGGTTGCCATGCAGTGCCCCCATGCTAGGACATCAGTGCACAGGCTGTTCCCATGACTCTATAAAGTGGGACCATCCCCAGGAATGGGATCGTTCTTGGCCCCGGGACTGCAGACAGTGCCATAAAAGAGACATGCAAGATCAGTCAGCCTGTCACCCAATCCATCAAACAATGAGACTCTTCTAGCTGGGACCACTATCACCTACATGTACCTCACAGGCCATCTGGAGAGTCTGCGTTTGGTGTCCCACAAACAGCTGCAGGAATCCAGTGAGACCCACGAAAAGGAACGGCTCCTTCTTGCACTTCTATACCTTGATTGAAGAAGCATTCCTGGTGACAACTAACTTCCAGTCTCGAAAAGCCCTCTCAATCACTGTAACCACAGCTCTCATGTCAGGAAGGAGAGACTGTCTGAAAGGAATCTACTTCCATTGGGCTTGGTGCTGGCCATATGGTAGCTGGCCGTGTGTGCCCAACGACCAATTGCTAATTGAATTGACTTGTTCACTGGTGTACTGATCTGCTCCCTAATAGCATCTGCCTTGGCTGCTTTCACCATAGCACATGTGTATAGCTTTTTTTTTCATTTTTGAAGAGCTCGTTTTTCCAGGGACCTGCTATTTAAAGCCTGGCTCTTCAGACCAACTGCCAAGCAATCCAATCTGCATAACATCTCCAACTTTGTGAACTTGAGCACACATTGCCCAAATCCTTGCAGCATTTACCCCGGAGACAAATACCGCTAGAACTGCTACTTGTATTCCATATAGGCACAAAACAGGTAGGGCAGCATTGCAACTGCTGTTTAGCTGCTACATAGCACCTCTGCCACATTTATAATAAAATGTAGCTGCAATACAGTGGCTTCATTGTAGGTATAATGCTGTTACATGTACATAACATATTCACCCAAATGGCCCAAAAGCACCCAGATGTAAATATAGTTGTCTGACTTAATGTTTTTACTTAAATTTCTCATCACTGGAAAACATTTTTACTGAGATCAGTATGTAAGACCATGATGACACATCTTAAGTTAATAGCTTTCCTTCTTGTGGGTTGGGTGCATTGCTCCCATCCCTTGCCAAGGACAGCTATTGACTCAGTTGTACTCTGATCAGGGATGGGTTAATGTACTTTGAACAGGTTAACACCAGTTTGTGTAGAACCTGTATATTAAACATTTCCCGGGCTGCATGTACCTCAATGACAAAACAGATCCCAGCCACCCTCCCAATCTGAGAAGTTGTGCCATTCATAACCATATAAACTCCCTTAATATATGAGGCTATTGTGTGTAGTAGCAATGTCATTTTGAAATATATGCATATATATCAGCTGTGGGTATGTGGCAGCTATCTCAAACTCTTGCTAGGGTACAGGTCAAAATATGCATGCATCCAAGCAATGATTAGCTATAATGTGCGCTGTTGGTCCCCTTGCAAAACTTAGATCGTTTCTTGGCCATGATGGAAAAAAGAGCTAACTACAGATGAAAACAGCTTCAAACAGTCAGCAAAGTACCACCTCTACACTACAAGACCACCACAGCAGATCTTGGATCATAGGGGGAAAAAAACAGACATAAAAGCAAGTGTAACTGTAAATTAACTTCATGAGAAGTAAATCTGCACTGATATAAAAGACACCATGAAGAGTACATGTATAAGGAAATGCAGCATGATGTGATATATGGTACAGTGTAACTTAGGTATTCTGGGGATGATGCACTTGCTTGGGGGATCTGTATATATGTCTGGCAGAAGATCAAGCTATATCACTAAATTTTTATGTGGGACTCTTATCTGGAAGACAGTCACTATCAAAAAGTGGCACCACAGGCTATATGGTCTGACATAAAGAAACTCTTGCCACAATGCAATAATAAAATCCAAGCATTGCACATATGTGACATATCAATTGTGTTTCAAGTCAATGCAAGGTATGCAATTAATTATCTTATTGGAGTATATGTACTTCAAAAGATCAGAGTCTGTGCACCGCAAAGGTCAGGAGGTTTCTGTGGAATGCCTGTCAACACCGCCTGGTGGCTGTGTGATCCTGACAGCTAGTAGGCCACCATCACGTTTTGCAGCCCGACCGGCAGCGGTGGGTGTACAAGTGACATCCATGCTGTGGAAGTGAGTCAGAGGTCAGGTGACACACATCATCATTGACAACAACAACACCACTGCTAGAAAACAAATATGATGGGGGGCCAGCTTGCGGAGATGACACTTTGGCCCGGCAGAACGACCTGCTGCTGCCACACACTGTGCCACTCCACGTCACTGGATCACGTGTTGTGATGCTTGTAAAAATGGGGGCCTGTTTCAGAGTCTAATTTAGTTGTTAGTGGTCACTGCTGGCATGTCCATCAAACTCCATGTGCCCCATGTCTGCTCTCCTCGGACCACAGATGTGGGTCGGCATCAGATGGAGGGACAGCAAACCTGCCACGCCACCCCTCATCACCTTTCTCCTGACCCCAGGTCACCACTTGACCCAAAATAAAGCTACTATACAACTGCCGGTCTTAAATTTATACTCCTCAATTATATTTATAGACTGGCTTTCCATCTTTAATTGAGCGTCCTTTGTCATTTAATGTCAATATGAAAGGCACTGGGTGTGCAATGTCTGTCTCACCAATTACAAGTCTAAAGAATAAAGGAACAGGTCTTTAATACCTGATTTATACTTACACACAACATGGTAGCCAGGTTAGCTCGAGTACTGGCTAACCTTAATACACAAAAACATCTGCGCATTACTGTGCAGACTTAGTATTTTTATTGTGAAAGTCATGGATAGTGCACCTAACAAAATTTAAAAAAAAAAAAATTTTTTTTAATTTTTTAAAAAACCCTGCCTTGGGACATACTATGATTACCATTCTGATAGATCTTTACATGCTGATGACATTCCTTTAAAACTAGGGACAAAAAAAAAATACATACTTATTTTCCTGTGGGAACCTGACATTTACTGACGCCCAGTTAAACTAATGATGCATTTAAGTATTTCTATCCACATCAACAATGCATTTTAATTGTGTTCCAGCTGGCCCAAAACCGCTAAGATGTCCCCATCAGAGAAAATGGCCATGCTTATCAGATTAATAGAGCAGTGATCTTATCTGTATCCCGAATTGGCCTTTCAGTCCTCCTGGTAAGGCTGGTAGAACTGATGAGAGATGTGTAACCAACATGTCTTTTTCTGTATTATGAGCAACATTTTTATAATTTAATAAATTTTTATATGTAATCCTGTACATGTATGCATACAGTTCAATGTCACCTTGAAAATACATGGGGTCAAGATTGTTCATTTTCTCAAAAGGTGTTGGCTGTGAGAAATATCTATGTATTCTGCTAATATAAAGCTTGAAATCACCAGGATGCATGCATAAAAAATGACAGTAAGATATAAATCTGTAAATCTAACAGTGAATTGGCAGGTGGCAATATGCATGGTAGGTGCATATACTCACATGTGTACATTATTTAAGTCACGAATTAAGCAAGTTTTTTCGGGGGGGGGTATATTTATTGGTCCCTGTGACCAGAGATCACTACTTCTTCAGCAACAAGAGATCTATAACAGTCCTGTGCTCAGCAGACCTTACATGCACAGACTGAGTTTCCATTGCATTTCCCATGACTTACATTATAAGTAATCAACATGAATGCATGCATTAACACAGAGATACCCACATTGAAAAAAAAAATTTTAAAATCAGGGATCTAGAGTATCACCACCTAGTGAACACTTTTCTTTTTATCCTCACACAAGCTATATTTCCAGCAAGTTTCAAAACAATCTCGGAAATAATTTTTGCAGAAAAATTCATAAAAAAAAAAAAAAAGAAAAAGAAAAAAAAATGAAAGAAAAACCACAAAAATTTATAAAAAACAGAAAAAAAAATTGCAGTGCAACCTGTTGGGACAAACTAAGGTTTAGTGGTCCCCAGAAGTGTTCTTATGGATGTGACAACAATTGGCTCAGTGGTTTGGTGAAGAAGAAAATTTTTGAAGATATGTAAATAAAATTAACAAAAAATCATTAAGAATCTTAAAATTACAGGAGTGTGATCATCTGAACAAAATTAATATCAACCCACCTAAAGTAAACCCTAACCAAGTTTGAAGTGTACACGGTTGATAGCTTTGGAGAAGTAAAAAAAGTGAATTTCCATTGCAATCCTCATTGACTTACATGGTAATCAATAGGAATGCATGCATAAACTGACCAGTACCCAACCCCCCCCCCCCAAAAAAAAACAACAACAAGAGGATCATGATGATCCTGTGCTCTGCTGACTGGGATCTGCTTTTGCAGTATTGGAACACATGGACTGCAGTCTAGATTTGTACAGCTATACATGTATGTAGAGTGGTAGCAAAGTTTGTCCTTAAAATAAATTTTGCCGAAGTATGGAAGCACGGACAGACGGACGGACAGACGGACAACGGACGCAAACGGATTCTATAAGCTCTGCTGATGGTAGTACATGTATTATCAATTGACATACCTTGCTGTTTCAATGGCTGCCGGTGTAGAGTGGCAGCACTCACTTACAGTCACAAAGTCTGATATCGCATAACTTTGTCAAAAATTAACAGATCCACATCATTTTCGCAAACTTTCATTGTCTAATGTCCAACTATATTTTGATTAAATTTTAAGCAATTCTATCATACTGTTCTGGAGAAGAAGTCGAAAATAGCCTTACCACGCAAAAATTCATAAAAAATAGGGCAAAAATCGCAGCGCCACCTGGTGGCCAAAATGAGAACTAGTTGACCCCAGGTGACCCTATGTGCAATTTCAAAGCTATTGGCCTGGTAGTTCTTGAGATGAAGAATTTTTTTGTTTTTTTCAAAAAATAAATTAAAAAATTCATTTAAAAAAGAAAAATTACTGAATCATCATCTCCTTCCCAAACTTGGTAGAGGATCACCTGGGCAACATCCATGTGCAAAATTAAAACATTCCATACAGCGGTTTTTGAGAAGAAGTCAAAAGAGTAAATACAATAGTGTAATATATGCACTGTATTGCCATACATATATATATATATATATAGATATATATATATATATATATATATATATATATATATATATACAGCTGCAGCACTTCCTTACAGTTGCGAAGTTTGATATCCCATAACTTTGCCTAAAATTAACATATCCATATTATTTTCGCAAACTTTCATTGTCTAATGTCCAACTATATATATTCTGATGAAATATTAAGCAATTCTGTTCAGCCGTTCTGGAGAAAAAGTTGAAAATAGCCTTAACAGGCAATAATTCATAAAAAATAGGAAAAAATCACAGTGCCACCTGGTGGCCAAAATAAGAACTAGTTGACCCCAGATGACCCTATGTGCAATATCAAAGCAATTGGCTTCGTAGTTCTTAAGATGAAGAAATTTAAAAATTCATAAAAAATAGAAAAATTATTGCATCATCATCTCCTTCGCAAACTTTGTAGATGTCCACCTGGGGATCATCCATGTGCAAAATCAAAACATTCTATGTAGCGGTTTTTGAGAAGAAGTCGAAAATATAAAAAGTCTAATGACAGACGGACAGACGGAAGGACAGACGGACGCAAACAGATTCTATAAGCTCTGCTGACTGACAAGTCAGCAGAGCTAAAAAAAGTTAATAATAAGGGATCCAGAGTATCACCACTGAGTGAAGAACTTTGATTAACCCTCCCACAAGCTATATCCCCATCAAGTTTCAGAACAATCTGAGTGACAGTTTTGGAGAAATTGAAAATAGCAAAAACGTACAACAATTTGTAAATTACAAAAAATCACAGCACCACCTTTTGAAAAATAAGGCTTGGGGGTCACAAGAAATGATCGGCTTTTAAAGCAACTGAAGAATTGGAGGATAATATTTTTCAAAGATTTTGCTACAAAAAAAGAGCAAAAAAAAATCATCAAAATCCAAAAATAAATAGAATATCACCATTGGGGGAAAAAAATCCAAAAAATCACTGGAGCGTGACCATTTGAAGAAACTTGGTAGAGACCCCACCCAAGATACATCCACACCAAGTTTAAAGTGAATCTGGCCTGTGGTTTTGTTAGAAGTAAAAAGTGTGAATTGTTGATGGACAGATGACAGATGGACGACACGGAGGACTATAAGATAAGCTCAGCTGATTGAAGAGTTATCTGAGCTAAAAAAGTGGTCTTGAAATATTGGTCTCTCATGATACGTTACCATGGGAATTATAGGACTTGGGAATCTGTAGAGTGGTCTCTCATGAGAGGGTGGTGTCTCATGACAGGGGTCTCTGTAGATGGACCAGTGATATATATGCACATGTATGACAGTTCATGAAGTCTTCTGAAACACATTGAATACAAAGAATTTAAATGAACTTCAGAGATATAATAGAAATTGGAACAACAATAAAGATCCTAGGCAAAATTAGTAATTTATTCCCAGATCTCCAACTCATTATATTCAGATAATTATATTAAATTTATGAGCCAAAACACATACTTGCATAAGTAGGTCATGAAACACAAGATGCAGGTTCAGGTCATTTATCAACCAAGAAGTGCATAATTTTATGCTCTTTATTCTGATAAACCGTACCTTGAAGGACCAAGCAGTGTGACTCCCTGAGATTTTATGTGAAAATTCCTAGCACTCTGAGGAATTGACAGATAATCATAAAGAGAGAGAGACAGAGAGAGAGACAGAGAGAAGGAAAAGTTGGGGCAACAAGTTAAGAAAGAAATCTTACAATATCATATAATATTTTTAATGTTGTGACTGGGTTGTTATAATATCAGTAGGCTTTCCAACTACATGTATAGGAATAGCCTTACAAATTTACTAGGTGAATATATATCCCTCTGCCCCCCCCCCCCCCCCCCCCACTATTCATGATTTGCAATTGTGAATTTGAAACCTGTTTCCTCCACCCTGGAGGCAATCCACTGAAAAAATTGTATACTATTCAGAAGTCTCATGTTTCTATTTATTATTTTGAAGGCAAGACAAGACAATAGGCATGTTGTTGTCTTCTTTAGACTTCAGGCACTTGTCAACCTAAGTTCATAAAAAAAAAAAAAACTATTTTGTGCTTTGATCTTTGGGACATTGCATGGCCAAAAACTGAAAAAACTCCTCGAAATCTATGGCAAAATGTGAGACTGATTCAATAACTGCTCACTCTTTAAGCAGCTGAAGATCTCCACCCATATCTGACCTCTTTTTTTTTTTCTTTTTTTTTGATATTGTGACTGGCTTGTTCCAGACACAGACATTGCATAACATGCCAAACTGCCGATGCAAGGAGGTATTACTATGTAATCCGTGAGGCACATGTGGTTTATATGGAATGCCTGTCAAACAGAACGCCAATCAATAATACTGGACCTATACCTCAGGGGGACATCTCCTAAGAGTTCATAGTTGACTCAAACGTAAGAGGATGTAACTTTTTTTTTCTTTTTAAGTTCTCGGACTTCAAACTGGTAGGTGACTCAAACCTTTGAGAATATCAGGGTTTTTTTTCCTTTCTAAGTTCTGAGTATTATAGTTGATTCAAATGTAAGAGGGTATGACTTTATCTTTCATTTTAAATTCTGAGAATTCGTAGTTGATTCAAACGTAAGATGATACAATTTTTTTTCTTTTTAAGTTCTGAGAATTTATAGTTCATTTAAATACAAGATGATATAACCTTTTTTTTTTCTCTTTAACTTTAAGTTCAACATTTGAAATACCCAGCAAATAAAACTGGTAAATTCAGCAAGTTGTATCGAGGAGGGAAAAATGTATGTACATACATGTCCCACATAAATCAGTTACACTTAATTCCCCAATACAATAGTGATAAGAGGAGCTTAATTTTTCAAGGAATTTTTTATACAGTTCTCCTTAGAGAGACAACCCTTGCCCTTGAAACACAGCAGATGCTACTGTCGACTTGTGCCATGCATGTTGACTTCTATTGTAATCATTCGCGATATATGGTCAGACTGACCTGGGCCTACTTCTTTCCTTCCACAAGCAATCCTGCCATTTCACATGGAATCCAAGAATTTTTTCCCAATCCAGCAGGCCTACCATATTCCTTCCAATAGGTAAGCATGCTGTGCTAATGCAAAGATTTCCTGCAGCAGATGTGTTTTTTTGCAAGTTTTGTGATAATGATATGTCTTAAATTCCAATATCACAAGCAATTACACTCATTATAGAATCCATATAGCATCAAATAACAAAAATGAACCCTTGTCTTTCATCAAAAGCAGTTATTTTTTAACATTTGAAAAATACTGAATTAAAAAAAAAAATGAAACGATAAAGATCAAAAAGTAGGGGGTGTATGAGTGCTTTCATTAGGGCATGTGCTGCATTTCAAGTTTGGAATGACTTTGGTATGTCTCAAACACTGTTTCCAGGCTAGAGCAGTTTCATAGCACACCAAACATGTCACTGTGTCAAATATGATCATGATGTAACTAGTGTACATGGCTATATGAGATCTGTCACTACAATAAACTGGATCTCAGGTTCATGACCTGGATTCCTTTATACATGTACATGTATTCTCAGGGAGCCAGATTTGAGTTGTGTCACTTCTTTGTTATTTGTCTATTTCATGACTATTAAACTCCACCTTTTGAAATATTCAAAGGTATACACCATATATACCATTAAAATGTGACCAAGGCTTTTTCTTGTAATTACACACACTTCTGTGACCAATGTCTTCATCTGCAGACTTGCAGTAAACCTGTTATATTTCCTTTTGGTCGACCATATTTAAATCAATGTTGTCTGCATACTTAAGGGGCTAGAACACTTTGTGACTTTCATGTAGAATTATGTAATTATTTCAATAGTTTTTCATTTAAGACCATCAAAAGCATATATTTTCTGAAAGAAAACATTTATCTAAATTGAAATTTACTGTTGAATTTCAGATTCAACCATTACAATTTTTTCAATTTAATTTTAATTAAAATTTATAAAATTTACATAAAATAAAAAAATAGCATCTTCAAAAACTAACATACAAGCTAGCTTGTACTATCAAATTAAAGCTAGCACCTGTGTCTAAAATACCATGTCTCAGATTTTTTTAAAAGGGCTGAGGTATTTTTTTTATAGATTAATGAAATTTTACTGAAATCTTCAAAATTTTCAATAAAATGTAAAAAGCTTTAAAATGTGAACTAGACCCTTTATGAAAAATTTGAGATACCATTTTGTAGCCAACAATATGATTTATCTGTTTTGATCAAAACCAAATGTTTATCTAGAAATGTGTTTGAGCTATTTTTTGTTTATACTCAAAATATGAAAAAATAATTGTTATTTAAACTCATTAAGATTTCATGACTAAACAGCTATAGAAGATCTGTTGCTGGTTCTACATTTATCAAGATGTCTTCTTTCATAAAATATATAGTTTTTATGTGTTGAAATGAAAATTGTAGAATACACAATATAATATTAAAAAAAATAAAAGAAAAAAAGAAAAAAAAAACTTTTCTAATTTTATTGTAAAATGTTCTAGCCCCTTAATGATAATTCATGAGGGAAATCACCTTTCAGATTTAAACATTTAGCGTACACATATACGTGTGTGTGTGTGTGTGTGTGTGTGTGTGTGTGTGTGTGTGTGTGTGTGTGTGTGTGTGTGTGTGTGTGTGTGTGTGTGTGTGTGTGTGTGTGTGTGTGTGTGTGTGTGTGTGTGTGTGTGTGTGTGTGTGTGTGTGTGTGTGTGTGTGTGTGTGTGTGTGTGTGTGTGTGTGTGTGTGTGTGTGTGTGTGTGTGTAAATCATGGAAAGCTGTGTCTCAATTACTTCCTATGATGTCACAGAGACCACCAAAGAGAACCATCCCCACCAATTGTGGGGCCTCACTGCCAAGTGGGATTCATCATCCATAAAAACATAATTAATGTACACCACTGAAAATACCAATGTGGTTGTTTGTTTTATGTTTTTTCTTTTTCTTTTATTTATTTTTTTTTGGGGGGGGGGGAGACTGGGGAGGTTTAGTGACACTGGGACAAAATTGAAGATCCAAGATGATAAATTAGACTGCAGTTGTATGGAGTATGACAAGAAGACAAAGGTGAGGATGTGTTACAGATGGGAAGGCAAAGGAGAGAAAAATGTACCTGTCACTCTGCATGCAGGCACACACATTTGTATAGCCATATATAGGAAAGGAAGCCAGGTGGGCCAAGGTGAGCTGGGCAGAGGCATGGATCAGGGAGACTCTGGCAAGTGCTAGCATCATCTTCACATCTCTACCTATCAACTTGGTCCGGCCACATGGTCTAGACATGCTCTCAAACTTGACAGTATGCCCGGCATGTCATAGTGTTGCCTGGCAACAAGGGACAGCTGATGGCGCTGGGTAGTCACTTTGGCCCACAGGCTACATGTATGTATCATCCAAAGCGACGACAGCAGCTGTTGCCACTCTCTGTCCACTCTACACTGCAGAACATTGATCACTGACCATCCATGGGGCCCACAGCTATATAATCGTACATATCATTTTCTCATCAAAACTTCCAATGTTTCTGTTTAATCATCAACTCTTCTACATCAAAGACTGACTGGATTATACTGCAGGGTGTACTTGGGGTATTTTCTTTATCCATAGAGACAAGACGGAGACTTGTTTGGGAGAGAGAGAGATTTTTTTGCAGCTGTGGATTGGAAAGCCATGGCTGTATGATCCGTCATGTGCCATTGTTCCTAATTGTTATTGGTGAAGTGGATTATCACAAACCCTGGACAAGTGCACATCCGTGGCCACTACTCAGCTCATGCTTATTGATCTAGTGTGAGTTCTCTGTGTGTGATAATGCAGGGCTTATCTATATTACTGTTGTAAACAGTACCTGCTGACGTACAAAGTACCACTGCGGTGTCCACACGGATGTAACGAGCATGTCTGCTGATGTCACTGCGGATCCCCCTGTCCGGCCCATGGGGATAGCGTTTAACATTCTCCTATGCTCTGGATTTGTAACAAACTATTCTGACACGCCTTAGTGGAGCTAACAGACACTAATGGAGGATACCTCTGTAGCAAGAATGGTCCTCTTGCTGCTTTGTGTTCTTCAAAGAACAACCAAAGGTAAGATAATTTCTTCTGTCAGCCTTGACCAAACATTCACTTTAAGTGCTTTTCTTAATGGTGTGCATTTAGGCTTGACTTGATTTTTATGCTGGTTATAGCCTTCACCGGTTTTGGTGAAGCCTAACCAACACCTGAAACAATGTCAACCATGCAAATCAAGCATGTCGTTGTCTTAACTTTTTTCCATGATTAAGTAATCAACTCCACCGTTACATAAGCTTTACATTTGCTACCAACCTAAACACCTGAGTTTACTTTGTTTTCTTTTTTTTTTTTTTGTATTTCTTCTGTCCATAAATGCAGTGCAAATTTACAAAAGTAGTGATCTGTGTGAAGGAAACTGACTCTCTCTCATTCCCTGGTTTGCTGCTGTTTCATGCATACAACTGGATCTGACTGTTTTCAAAGAAAACCCATTACATAACTATAAGGCAAAGTCCAACAATTATATGGCCATGTGACTGGCCTGTCACTTGCCAGTGCCGGGAAACACAGGTTGTATAAAGCATGATGGTACAGGCATAGTCTGTTTTAAGGACCAGCTCTCTTGACAGACTTCGTATTTTTAAGATCACGCTGTTGTGCCACTGGTAAATGTACCTATATTTTCAGACACAATGAAATACAATATTAGACAACATTCTGGTAATGTTGGTGGTGCTGGTGGCAGCCCAGTGCTCTTAAATTGCAGGCACTGTTGTGATAAAGTTTACATCTGAGTGTTTTAACTGACATAAACATAATATTTTTAACAATATACGTACAAGCATCATCAGATTTTTACAATCATTTATCCGTAATAATGTCATACATACTTCATTTACCTTAATTATCCACTAAAATGAAAATCGATCATTACCGCACCAAGTACAGAAACAGGACTTCTTTTTTCGGAAACCATCCAAACGACAGTTGGACAAGTAATTTTTTAAACCAGTAATGTGAGAGACGTATAAGTAGTGCAGGGTACTTGACGTCTCTAAAAAAAAGGTGGGGGGAGGTGACTACCATGCCGTTCACCAGCTAAAGCGTTCAATAAGGGCATATCAGTTGCTTGCCTCTCGAATACTTATACATAACTGTGTTCAGCAGGTAAATCTATTGCCATTAAGAGAGCTCCCTAATTGTTCCAATATGTAACACTCAGGGCGGGGGGGGGGGGGGGGGGGAGATGAGTCAGCCCATACATATATTATAATTAAGGTTTTGTCATTGAGGACCAGCTGGTGGTCAATTGAGAGGACCTTATGATAATGGTTACCATGCCTAGGGGACAGATGCTATTGTATAGCGTATGTCTCATGGAATGTTATGTCTCATAGGTCTACTCTATACACATTGAACGTGGGGCCCCGGAGTGGCGGCCAACAGGATGGAGCCTGGAGGCCCCACATTGTACCTGCTGCATGCTAAAACTGTGACAATGCCCCACACATGTCTGCATCTTTAATTAAACGGCACCTCTCATCAACAGCTGTTCACCAACAAAATCTTATTGATATGCTGTGTGGTCTTCCACTTGTATATACCACCTTTGTTATTCGTGCTGGAAACTACTTAAATTTTATCCATAATGAAATGCTCAGTACAGTTAAACTTAATTGAATAGGCTGACCTTTGAAAAGCCCCACAAAGAGATGACAAATGTCATGATTACATTGGGATAGAATGCTTACATTTTTTATATGGACAAGCCTTGGATATGTAAAAATACCTCAAAATCAATCAAGTCCTTGCTGACTCCAACATTGACATGCAGTCATTTGATGGCGAACTTTGGATCTGATTTTCCTACCTCCAAATTGCATGATGTTTATAATGTGTCACTGTGCAGGACTATAACTGGTACTATAGTACAGGGCTAGGAAGGATGGCAGTACCAGATTAAAGTACCAAGTTACTCGAAGCAGCGCTAGGTGAGGTCCACATGTATTCCTGGCAACTACACACACACACACACTATATGTACATGTGTGCGTGCACGGTTCCCCCCCCCCTTTCAGGGCCCCCTGGGAGAACAGTAACACTGAAGGGGTCTCCGGGGACCCCCACCAGTCTCACAGGACTATCTCTTCAGGCTACTTTGCTTAGTACTTTCCATCTTCCTTATATTGAGGACCAACTGCCTTTAGACACCAAAATGTGGTCATCCCTAGGGGTGGTGTTTTAAGACAGGTTTCACTGCAATTAATATTGCATATATATACTTTTGTATCAAGTTGTCATCTTTATATACATGTATGAAAGATTAGCGTTCAGAGAATGGATTACCCTCGGCACCCACAATCTTTTTTCCTCAATCATGCACTTTTGGAGACTTTGCAGTAGAATACTTTACATACAATTTCCATATTCTTGTCTATGCAATGAAAGAGCACTTTTGGATGTGTACTGGAGCAAGTTCTGATGACAGAGACCACTCTACTGTGTGTCACTCAGGTGGTCTTCAAATAAATACTTCAAAAGTTTCATAACAAGTTTAAAAATAATAAGAGGAAGCTGGTTTCTTAAATCAGAATGTGGTCCATTATAATGTGCATCTCTTTAAAAATTTGGTAAAGATATCTTGGATCCTTGTTGAGATATTATGGTAACGTCGTCCCCTTGTGCCCCACTCAGACAACCTTGAGGATTAGTACTTTAAAGTTTCATAAAAAGTTTATAAATACAAAGAGGAACTTGGTTTAAATAGGGACCTGGTCCATCATAAGACATGAGACGCATCTCTGACAAAAATTTGGTAAAGCTGTGATCAATACTTTTTGGGATATCACTGTAATGTCATCAGGGATGCCACTCTGATGGCCTTAAAATAAATACATTAAAAATTTCATGAAAAGTTTAAAAATAATCAGAGGAGCTGGTTTTAAATGGGAAACTGGTCCATCAAAAGATACATCTCTGATAAAAATTTGGTAAAGCTGCAGTCAATATTTTTTGAGATACCATGGTGATGTCATAAGGGGTTGATGCTACTCAGACAGCTTTCAAATAAATACATTCAAAGTTTTTATAAAAAAAAAAAAAAGTAAAAAATAATCAGAGGAAGCTGATTTTATACAGGAACCTGGTCCATCTTAAGATACATTTCTGACAACAATTTGGTAAATCTGTGGTCAATATTTTTTTAGATGTTGCGGTAATGTCATCAGGGTTGACGCCACTCAGACAGCCTTCAAATAAATACTATACATTAAAAGTTTCATTAATAAGTTGAAAAATAATCATAAGGTCCTTCTGTAACAAAAATTTGGTACAGCTACGGTGAATAATTTTTTGTCAGCAAGATGGATGGACGGAAGGATGACACAGGGGATGACAATACTCTCTGGCACTTTATGTCCTAAGGGTTAAAATGTCCATGATCAAGATCCATTATATAAATAAATAAATTAAGAAAAAAAAAAATATATATATATATATATATATATATATATATATATATATATAAACACCTTGCATTTTTCTTACATGTAGTTTGGCAGGCATTTATGTTGATAACCCAGTGTTTTTAAGACTTATATTAGGCCAAATAAGCATGTACATACATGTACATGTACTTCAAAGTGGGCTTACTCTCCATACTACATTGTATATACACGTATTTTACAACAGTATGATGTCAAACTCTAATTTTGGTGATTTCCTCATATATTGGTACAAAAACATGTTGTTTATTTTTATCTTACATTTGAGATCTTCTAGTCCTAATAGAATCAGATTACTGTAAAAATGTATGGTGGTCATTTAACCCTGATAGCTCCTGAATCCTTTCTTATGGACACTGAGGACCTCCAACAAGCTACCAACTTAATCTGGATAAATCTCTGGCTCTAATAAAGACAATTAGCTACATATTTCATCATTGTCAAGTAAATTTTATGATATATTGGACAAAAATGTTTAAGTACCCACTTTGGCACATCATGCAATGATTATAAAATCAACTGAATGCCAATACCTCACAAGTTGGCATAAATAGGTTTTCAAGACTTGTTCAGTCACAGGGTTACACGTTACATGTTTATTAAGTTCATGAGGGATATTACAGAGATATCTGTCTCTGATGAGAAATACATCTTGTCACCTTTACATTACTCTACATATGAAGCAAGTGAGCATGTATTTGCAAGTACATACATAAGTGTAGCCACTTTTGAATTGTCAACAATTAATTAAAGTTCCATCTGCAATGCATACAAATAAATTAATTTTATTCTTGGACTGCAACAGTTTTATGTGTCATTTTACAGAAAATCTCCTGTATTAGAATTTTTTCTTGACATGCAAGATTTAACCTTAATATGAACTGCTTTGATATGCACATCACTCGAAAAATCAATATTTCAATTACTAGATGGTTGTAAGATCGTACACCCTGTGCAAAAGCTTACAGGTGGCGAAGATATAAAGATACGAGTTAGTTTATGTGTAGAGCTATACACAGCAATGCTTTTACACTAGTATCTGGATCTGCAATACAATCTTACTGAAAAACCCTTCTGATCATTACGTAAGTTCCACCTAATGGACACACTTGGAAAAGACCAAGATCCATACCTACAAAGTTTGCTGATAATTCAGCTTGTGATTTGGGCTTTTCTGAACCTCCAAATGTTTTACCAGAGACACCCAGAAGTGGCACCCATATGAATTTTTGAGGCAATTGGTTGGGCAGTTTCAGAGAATTGAAGCCAATGGTCTTGGAGAAAACTTAACATACTACCTCCATTGAACCATTCTTTTTTGAGAATGAGGATTTGGTCGACTGGATATATGCATTTCCCATTTCAGCTAGGCGACTGGTGCCAAAGGTTGCAGGTTCAAGTCCCGCTCGTTTCGAACATAAAATATATATTTTCGTCATTTCCTTAATGCTGGTGGAGTTAAGTCCCTCATTCTGGAAATTAATGCCAACTCAGTACTTATATTGCATAACCGTGTTGATATGGCACTCGCACATAACTACCTCCATTGAACCATTCTTTTTTTGAGAATGGGGATTTGGTCGAGTGGATTTGTTCATCAGATGGCACTGCATTTTTCACATCTTTTATGAACTTTTTGTGTGTTTCATTCTTTTCAACACCTCCAAAATTACTGGCTGGTTTCTCTACAAACTTGGTATGAATGTACCTTGGCTTTATATCTGTCAAGTGTGTTCAATACATAGCAGTAGCTTCAAAGCCCATGCTCGTGTTTGTGGATACTATGAAACGTAATCCCTTGCATACATGTTTTTGTTTTGTTTTTTTTATTTTTTTTTATTCACTTCAAAACAACTTACAATGGTGTACATACATTTTGAGCATAGAATTTCACATACAATGTAAGAGTACATAGTTTATATATAAGTTTTGAGCGATTTTTTTGTTTCACTTTTTAATCAAATGAAAAGGATTCCCATTTTTCCAGATGTTTTCGTATTTTTTCTTTTCGCGTATCATGGGTATTTTGTTACTTCATCCAATGTCTTGGTGTCTGTACAGCACCAGCCTGAAATAATAATCAAATCCTATGCATCTACTGGCTATAGCATTTCCACATTCACTTCTCAAGCTATAATATTGACCTTTGCAGAATGTGTCCTATTTGTCATGACATAACATGTTATCAGACTGAGCAATTCGAATGATAGGAATACATGTAGGTACTGGTACTTTCATAACAGGTTTGAAAAGCACTGGAAAAGCATGGAAATGTAACTGTTTGAATTACCGCCCATCCATTTAGAACGGACAAGTCTGCATAGCTGGTAAAGTGGAGTAGGCCTATACAATATGTACATAGATTCAATTTTAATTGAAAGATTCTATTTTCAACACACTGGCGCATAGAAGTATAATCAAAACAAACCATATATGTATATATATGTATCTAATGCCCTATTAGTTCATTTTTTTTTCTCATCAGTTGTCAAATTCTTTAAGAACTGTATCAGTTCAATTACAATGATGCATGGGGCAGGTGTGGCTGTTATATATTTAACTGAATGAGTATAACATTAGATATGTTGTTCTGTCTTGGCACATGTCAATACAGTAAGTGGCCCTGGAAGATGGTTAGCGACTGAAGGGTCTAACACGTAACAGGCCAGTGTGTAACAGCTTTTGTTATGACGTATCAAGCTACCTTGAACTCTGATCTTACACATAAATGCCTCTCTATGTAATATACAGTCTGACTGTTACTGATAATCTTAAAAGTACATATAAATTATGATAAATTTGTGCAGAGAATTTGTAATTGAAATATTCAAAACGTGTATTAAACTTGGATCTGCCTCACCACTTCTTTCATTGTGCATGTACACTGTGTGAGTGTATTATTATTTTTCACATTATGTCTATCAAAACTTGCCTGTTTGTTTATTCTTTTTTTTAGGGGGGGGGGGAGGGCTGGCGGGAGAGTATCAGTAATCTCTAAAAAAGAAGCACTGCTTGTTACATCTTATCAAAATCAAGGTTCGAAAGTAACTTTCATTCCTGTCGAGCAACTTTATTTCCTGAGCTGGTTTCCCATAGGGCAACTTTCTATCTTCAGCAGAACATATCATTTCCAACCATGGGGGGAACATAAATACAGTTCCTAAAATCTTCTTTTTTGTGCTGAAATGCTGTTTTCACAGTGGTTACAACTATAGCTTCTGTTCATCTATATTTGCAACATTTTAAAGATCATTGTTTTTAACAAGCTAATAACTACAATTCTTATGTGGTGGGAAACTGGGTAACTTGTAAAAATACTGTGGTTGCCAAGGGAAACCTTAAAAAAATAGGTAATATCTACACCTGAAAATTAATAGAAATTAGACTATACATATATAGCAGATCCATACATGTTATATAACAACTGTACCTAAATTCAATTTCCTGCAACTATATACACAAAGTCATAAAATGAATACCTCAGTAATAGTTTTATCTAGTCATGCATCAGTGCACCAATGCTTGTAGTTTTGTATTCAGCACGGAGGACTCAATGCCTTTCACTACAAAAACACATCGAAAAAATACTGAATGCTGATGGTGTGACCTTCAAATTGCAATTTGAAACAGTACCATAGCAAAGTTGCCCAATGATTATAATTTCAAAGCAAAGGGGGAAATTATAATGTCTTAAATATGAAGAGGTTGGCCATGGCCAGGAAGAAATTCCCACAAATAACAATAATTGTACACCACCTTTGTCTAATTCTGTGTCATCTTGTGATGTGTGCCTGTACAAGTAGCTTGACAAAAAGAAAAAAAGGCAACAGTAGATTTACTTCCTCATCGATATTAAAATCTGGTGCAATACAATCCACTTCTGAGAAAATCCATACTGGTAATACATCACAATGATTGTGAAGGAAGTCCAAGTATTGAAGAAAAGTATCAAGATGAAAGCACAACATTACTTAATGACTCTAGATTGCCAATGTGTTTGTTCACGCTTCTTGATACAAAAGTCCAGAGTTAAACTTCCTTGACATAATAAGGAAATGAAGGACAGACGGTCAGTATATGCTTATCCATTCAGGTGTACCTACATGTACGTGCATACCAAGTACCCATAAAATTTTGTCAACAATCATGTATGGTATATATGTATGCCAATTTCTGTATCTTGAAGGATAAAGAGTTTCATGTGGTGGAAACATTTATGATCTTCAAATAAACACAAAGAGGGTTAATGTTATCACTTCATGAAAAGTTTTTAATATTTTATGTGCATTTCCCGAAAAAAAAAATCCATGGCTTAGTTATGCAATATCTTTTCTAAAAAATTATTCCATACACAGTCAGACCACATTATTTTGGCAATTGTTACATCCAAGACCTTTAAAATTTGGCCCACACCTTATGTGAAGAAAATTCTTTGATTGAAGTTTATTCAAGGGGAAGTCAATTGTATGTTTATTCAACTCAATACACAACCCAATACATAAAATTCTTGTGGGTTAGAGTTGTGTTTTCCGGTTCAGTTGTATGTGAAAGTAACCTCCAATAAACTGGCAACTTTTGAAAGTAATAAAATAAAATGTTGAGGTTATAATACACCTAGGTTTGCAGTGGAAACTTTTGTTTTGCTATATGCAGTGGTTTGAAGTTATCAAATTGCAAATTACAATAGCAAATAATGAGAACACACAACTCTAGACCTCGAGCCTGACTCGAGCCTGACTGAAGTGCTCTCTGCAGGAGGAATAAAGGAATTTCTGCTCTTGGCTTCCCTTATAAGTACACGGCAGTATTTTTTTAATTTGTGTCTGGCTCCTTGTTTTGGCAAGAAAGGTGCTCTTTTACTGCAATTTACTACTATGATACGACCCATATCATCACATGTACACGTTTGCAAGAAATTGTGCACTATATTGCCCACATGTACTAACCAAAAGAATCAGTTATCAAGTAACAAACACTAGTATTAATGGTTTTAGTATAATTCTTTGACTCACTCCTATACTGTTGTACATGTACCTGCATGTACTTGACAGTTGATGCTGATATCATAATACAATACTCAGGTGCTAAACAGGTATATTGGGTTTGTGAATACATTCAACATGTATAAAATACAAGATCCCAATGTGATGGAATAACAACATACCTACATGTTTTGCTAAGCAAAAGTTGTGTCATGTGTTAATTTGTTTATCTAGCAGTCTCGTTAATCCAACACTTCAAGTCAGAAAAACATGGTACCAGATCAATGAGGCCTGACTGTATATACAATGTACCATTATAACTCAATGCATCCAGAAAAAGCAGCAGAAATAAAGTACATGTTTATGCCACTAATAAACATGATTTTTTTGTCCCAAATAAAGTTGTCTGAAACTGAAAGTGTTAAGTTTTCAGAACATATGGCTATACTGCCATAAAACCCCTTGGCCAGGCACAAACAAAAAGAATGTGCTTCCAAATATAACATATTCTTATACAAGGGCAATAAAGTGTCAAGTTTGGTCATCCTGGCTTATGTGGTAATTGGCCAAGACCATTATACTCCAAACTCAACAGACTCTTACAATAGTGATCAATTGTTAAAAGTTTTGTGATCCTAGCTTGTCCAGTTCTTGAAATATTGCAAATAAAAATTCAGATCGAGTTAATCCTTGTTTGAAATTGGGTCAAGGTCATTGTCCTTTGAACTTGATGTACACTGCCAGGATGATTAACTGTAAAAGTTTCATGATATTAACTTATCCAGTTCTTCCAATATTGCATACAAGACATTCAAAGAGAAATTACCCTCCTGACCTTGAAATTGGGTCAAGGTCATTGCTTGAACTCAAAATAGATTTTTATAATGGTAATCAATTAAAAGTTTAGTGATACTAAATTATCTGATTCTCAACAGATCCTGTGCAAGAAATTAAAAGAGAATTGACCTGGTGACCTTGAAATTGAGTCCACGTCTTTGTCCTTCAAACTTGACGTAGACTTTTAATTAACAAATGTAATCAACAGGAAAAGCTTCATAGCATATATATATATATATATATATATATATATATATATATATATATATATATATATATATATATTCATAAGTGAATAAATGCAGGTTTTTTGTGTTGGTCACAGCCAGTTTAAGGACTTAATTATTCATTTTCAAGCTTCAACGTATTCTGCTTTCCAGGCATTGAAATAGTGGCCCTCTTAAAGTCACGTAAAATGACATATACATGTATAATAAATCACTAAAGTCATGTTGTATCTGCTTCACACTCTTGCATTATTGTAATGTAATGGATAATTAATAGATATGATGTCACAGCTCACAACCTTGTAAATAGGATACTTAATCTGATGACTAAATAACTACATTTTACAAATTAATTTTAAAATGACGATTGTCTCGTCTACATCTGTGCCAATTACATGATGACTTCTCTGTTTCACACAGCTTTGACATCAATTTCATTAAATTTATTGTACATATATTGTTCTTATTAATGTGGTCAAATCTGAGGCCACATCTCTGCAATTTGTCTCCCTTAACCTTGTATGTTTTAGTCAACTACGGTCTGTCCTTTCGCTGAAAAAAATTATTTCCTTTCTCTTTCGATAACTGAACTAGTTTTGGTCGCAGCAACCAAGTGGTTCCCAAACCACAAACCAGAGAAAGTCTCTCCTTATGAGATTATTTAGCATAAGTATACACAAGATAATGGAGCAGTGATTTACATTCACCTCATTTGGCTTTTGAAGTCATTGGGATAAGAGTTGTTTTATCTTTAAGTATGCTGGAACCGTCATTGAAGACCAACTTCAACTTGAAACCTATCCAGGTAACATGTACCAGGTCAACAGCTTTCCTTGGCATGGTGGGGCACTTAGTGCCCAACCCATGCCAAGAAAAGCTGTTGACTCAGTCTTAAGTCAAGGGGAAAGTGTTAAAATCTAAATTTGCAAGACTATCACGAATGTACCAGAACAACATCAGACTGTCAAATGCCAATAAATGTGATGAAAAGTTTATGACACATATGGAAAACCTCCTCAGAAAAGCAAGCTGGCCTTCATACTTAAGAATTGCTCAGAAGAATTATAACTGGGAAACCTAGCGCAAACAGTCTGCTGTTTATACTCTTGGCATCAAGAGTCAGTTACATACAGAAAAAACCATACAAGCATGACTAAACCTATATATCAAATTATAGCAAGTTTATCAATTTTAAGCAACAAGTATAACAAGTGAAGCGTATCCAGTGAAAGAACTGAAAATCGACATAAGTTTGCTTTGGAGGTAAAGGTATAACAATTATGTTATCGTAACTCAAACAGAAAACTAGAATTTTGATTAGCAATGGAAGAAGCTGATTATTTTCACTGTGAATTGTATCAAAGCCCACAGTCAACTGGCCAGACTTAGGTCAGAATGATACAAACCTCATCTACATGTACTAGGTGGCGCAGTTCAGGGGGGAGGAGCACAGCAGGTTGTAGCCATTTATAATTTTTCCAAAGTGTTTGCATGAGGTGCTCACAACACATTAAAGAGACACTTTTTCAGAAATACTAAAGAATATAATAGATGGAGTTGTGCAATAAAGCTCTACTTGGCAGCCTAATATAAAGGTATGGGCTTGAAAAATATCTGAGCCATGAGGTCAACACTGTGAAACATGGCTGAAAATTGCAAAATTAAGCTATAAGTAAATGCTAAGCTGATTTATGTAAAGACAAAGAATTTGATTCCACATATCAAAGGGAGAATTGTGGCAAAATGTTAGTGTTGTTTAGACTTATACGGTTCATATGACTTTTACATTAGCTCAATTTATCACCAAGTTTCAGGCCAGTATAGCTGGGTGATTAGTAGGCCAATATTTTACTTTATTTCACTGGCTAATCATTATTTTGATTTGTTGTTGTTGTTGTTGTTGTTGTTGTTGTTGTTGGTGGTGGTGGTGGTGGTGGTGGTGTTTTCAGTTTTATGTATTCTATATTCCATGTCCAATTGTCAGAAGTGCCCAATTGTGCAAAATCAACAATCTTTTGCCATTTGGTGAGGGGATGTCCCTCAAACAGCTAAAAGCAAACAAACAAATAAATAAATATAGGACCAGTGATTTTTGACATGTACTCTGTTGGCAAACAGTTTTTATTTGGGGGGGGGGGGTTAAACAATGGCTGTGCCTTGGATTTAACATATCCATCCTTGCCTTTTCCTCCAACAAGGGTACCATTTACAGGTACATGTATATAAGTTCAACCTTTGATAGGGATACACAAGTAAGAGTGAGTATATTATTACAAAGTCACTCACATTGATGAATGACTTTAAAGTTGCACACAGTTAAAGCTGCATGCATTAGTCGCAAGTTACCATTCCATGCACAGCAAGTCAGGCCCACTAATGCAGATGGCATTACTTCAGGAACACTCTCAATTTGACAATTAAGTCATCATGCTTGTCCATGGGGTGTGGCTTGATCCAATAATGATTCCTGAGGTGTTCCATTCCTTCAGCGTTTTGATCAGTCCACTTTTAGACAAGCCAGCTGTGCTCTAGAATGTCCCCTAATTGTCATGCAGCACTACTGGTATGCTGCCATGTGGCCCACTCAAAAGGGTTTGGCCATATTTACATGTTTAAACTGAGGTAACCACACTGTTGTATCTAGGGTGTACATGGAGACAATTCCTGACTCACAACAATGTTGTCATGGGTGTGTATGCGGAACATGGGAGTCAATTAAAGAGAAACAATTGTGCACATGCTCTGGGATTGACTCTCGGGTTGACCTCTCATTCTATTGTCAATAACATTTGACATGTAACATTTTGCGACATTAATTCCTATACACCTTTTCACAATTCAACACTCTTCAGATGAATCAAGACAAGATTCCTTCATTTGAGCATGAGCAGAGAAATGATCCCAAATACATTCATGTCAACAGTAATGGCCAGAGAACTCTTGTTAACGCTTCAAAGGCCATCAGCATCAAAACATCCTAAAACATGCGGGGAAAGAATTCACTGTGCTTTAATGGTACATGTAGTCTCCAGATTAAGACAACTATACAAGAGGAACTACTCTCTCCACAGTCATATAAATATTGCAATTTCTTTTGTAAATAAGTAGCTGATAATATCAAAGGCAAAAATTTAGCAGTTTGATGCTCATGTTTTTGCGCAACAAATGCTAGCAGAAAGTAGCTGACAATATCACAAGTGACAAAGTTGCTAGATGGGGCCTTTTGCTACAGTTGTTAGACAAGCAGCTGCATGAGACAAGTAGCAAAGTACATGTAGTCTGATGACGCATTTTATACAGTTGCAATGTTATACATTGGGAAAAACAAAACTTCTTCAATAATGGCACACCCTGGTATCACATACGAGTGGCAGTGAAAGCAACTTTCATGCCCTACATGTATGAGCCATCCTTTAACTTCTCAGATTGAATCTGACTCCCTGAACTCTGCCTCCTGTACCTGTCAGGACTGGTCTGGCATGGCAGACTGAGTGACATGGGGGCAACTGACATACCATATTCATCTTAATAAGTGCACACCCCCTAATAAGCGCAACCCCCAATTTATCAAAGAAAGGACCCCCAAAATATACCATAGTTTTCAAGCAAGTGGTAGAATTTATTATTACACTTAGAATCTACATTTTTTTCAGCTTTTGTGGATGAAATTTTTTCATAGCGCACTGTGTGCTTATTAAGATGGCAATGCTGCCTATGTGCAACTTTGAAACAATTCATGCTGCGTCTTCGCTGCCAAATTTTATGCATGCTAAAATTTGAAGTCTTTTTCAAACTTTTGTAAACAGAGGAAGGATTCTATTTTCTCCTATGTCTGAAGCTTATCCTAAGTGGATTACCCTGCATGGGTATGAGGGATAAGGTTTTAATTATAATCTTTCATTTGATTTGTCACTCATTGGTTTCAAGTCGTAGACAAACCAATGAGAGGCCATGGTGCATTTAATAAAATACAGGCTCCTCACACTTTCAAAATGGCATCGTTTCCAAACTTATTTCTCCAATAGAACTTCAATTTGGTGCATATTTGCCCTTTTTAGACATAGGAGAAAGAAAATCCAGTATGGGCGGCCCATGGGAGATAAAGTTGGGATCACTCATTGTTGGTTTTCATGTTTTCACTCGGCACAGAAAACGTGAAAATCCAACAAGTCCTGATCCCAATGTTATCCTCAATGGGCTACCCCTACTGGATTCTCTTTGTCTTCCAGCATTGTATATACTAATGTTCTAGCCTTACACAGATATCGGATACACTGTTCCACCACTTCGAACATTCACTCTAGTTTATCAAATCTTGCCTGACAGTTGCCTTTTTGGAATGAAGTAAAAATAGCCCATGACAACGTCATTGTTACGTACAATGAAGGGGACCAGCTGGCAAAACAGACAATACTACAACCTGGTACCATGATTGCAACAATTGTACCACGTCGTGCAAGTAGTAGTAGACGCCGAGCCACCTGGTCCCCACACACATGTACACGTACAGAAAAACATGTCTGGCTGACACACTTTGGGCAAATACAGTGCTTCCAATAAACTGAGAGACAAAATATTGTTCACAGTCGAGTTTCACTCATTGGGTCCCCTCCTAACAAAGTCCATACCAATATAATAACCAAGGACTGGGTTAGAGTGAATGTCAGCTTTGTTAGCTGTGAGGTTAGTGCAATAAATGTATTAGACATGTTTTGTATTTGTGTCTTTTCATCCAGAACCACTTCCTGGTAGTCATTAGCCTATTCTGTAGTCTGAACTCTCTATACTCCATAAGCTGACCTGTCACTGTCTAACCTGTATGGCATGGAAGGACTATTGTCAAGTTCTTCTGTAGAATTATGACATAGGCTGTATTAGCCCAAATCAATTTGAGGGTCTTCAGCGGGTATGTGGCAATTTAGCTACAGCAGCAGACATCTGGCACAGATTTTAAGTTGTCAAGTTTACACCTCATATTTTTCAAAAATTAATTTTCTTTTACACATGAAATATTACTATTATACAAGTAAATAATGGTGGCTATATCACTGACTTCCTTAGGCAGGGATTCAAGCAGAATGTTCAGCATTGGCTGTAGCTCATTCAACTTCCTAAAACCATTGCCAGCATTTTCTAGGACGCTCAGAAATGTTATCTTATTTCATTACTAGTCCATACAATTGTTAGTGCATCTTAACTTTCTGGATGGTAAACTTAGTATGTCTTATTGGCATATTTATCAGTGGACTTAATTAGACTCCAATGATGTTTGGCTTAGGTGACCTGATCTCACACATACCTGAATTAGGCAGTGCATGCTCCCTTCCTTTTCGTGGGCAATGACATCTGCCGAAGATTGTTGCAGTATTTTAAATACATGTAGGTAGACTCTCTCTCTCTCTCTCTCTCTCTCTCTCTCTCTCTCTCTCTCTCTCTCTCTCTCTCTCTCTCTCTCTCTCTCTCTCTCTCTCTCTCTCTCTCTCTCTCTCTCTCTCTCTCTCTCTCTCTCTCTCTCTCTCTCTCTCTCTCTCTCTCTCTCTCTCTCTCTCTCTCTCTCTCTCTCTCTGTAGTATTTAATGGCAGTCAATTGTGAATCAATCATTCTACATCTGTACTACCAACATGTGCCCCACCTTTATAATGTATATACATGTATGTAGTCTACCTGTACTTAAGCAGTGTTTTCTACTTTCACTTGTCACCCTGCATATACCTTAAATTATATGGAATCATTATCAAAGATGGCATAGATCTGGGCTTGGAGGGGAGGGGTTGTGGTAGGTACATGTACATCGATATCCCCATCCCCAAAAATAATACAGCAGTCCCCATCTAAAAGGATTCCCCCCCCCCCCCACAGAGCCTATCCTCTCCGCAAATGCCACTTCTCCACCACAAAAGTGGTACATTGTGTTTCCATTGTATTGTCCCTCTCAAGAGAGGCCACCCCTCTAATGTGCCCACTTTTTGGTTGCATTTGGGGTGGCCTTGTCAGAGGGGGACCACTGTAATAAACAGATAAAAATTAAGAGAGCTAAAGAGAACACCAGGCTACATTGCAGACTGGTTAAAAACTGCCCATGTGGACCCAGGAAGTAGACATACCTTTTGCCAGGAGGCTTATCTGGCAGTACATATAAGTTTTATGAGTCTTGAGGCTGCACGGCCTGTTGTTATCAGTTAAGTACTGATACTCTACTGTTGACATGTGCTCAGGCAACCAGATTATCATGGACTTAACTCATTCCACTCTGATAGAACACCGAGTCAACAGCTTTCCTTGGTGCACTCTGCATCCAGAGCGCTCCAAGAAAGCTGTTGACCATGGGAATGATCTTCCATGCAAGTTTCCTCCAAAATATTGAAAAAAATATCCCTAAATTAATAAAACACAATTAGCAGATGACATTTAGATATTAGCTGGAAAAAGCATATCATTAGGGTGGAATGACTTAACCATGTTAACTGATACTCTTTCCCTGCCATTCTTTGTGTAATTTCCTGCAAGTTTCAACTTCTGCTTTCCTACACGCTGAGAAACATCTCCTAACTTTCACTGCAAACTGAAGAAAGGTGAACAGAGGGGCTTGTTTTGACCCCAAAATGCAGCATTTAAAACATGTAATTTAATTTTCTTGAAAGGGGGTGGGTGGGTGCAGGGCCCTAAACACCCGTCCTACCCAGCATAACTTACATGAAACCTTAAAGGTCCCAAACGCAAAAAGATTTATTTTTTTGTTCAAAGTGAAGGACTTGGAGTGTTATAGCACTTTTGTGAAGAAAATTTGCCGTATTTCACACAAGAAATAACTTTATTTGCCAAAGAATTATGTTGCCCCTGACGGGCCCGAAGTTGACAAGTTTGTGCCTTTTTGGCTGTCAAGCTGGTTCTGGGTTGTGTCATCATGGAAGGGAGCTCGAGTCTATGTGATATCATGGCAGATAGTGATAGGGAAAGCATAAGCAGTAGCAAGGCAGAGAATGAGCTGCATCTCCGTTTTAGCTCTTCCTTTTCCAAAGAGGACCTTACTGAGGACGAGGAGGGAGATGTAGGGTCGTGTAGGGAGAAGGACAGAGAAATTTAGCCTTACTGGAAGGAGCCATGGACGGCTATGACAAAGCAGGTCTTTTTTAATATATATACTTCACTTTATTTCATGTCGGACTACAGCTGTGATCACACATGGTTTTAATTACCACCTTCACATGCTCATATTGGTACATGTAGCTGTCAGTATCTTGGCCAGGAAAGGAGATCATTCCAAAACAAAGCAGTTAGACTACCTTGTATTCTTGATACTGTGAATATCCCCAGTTTTACCAAGCTAGGTCAGTTGCTGTGCAAATGTTTTGAAATTAAAGGGAAAAATTCTACAACATGCAATATTCATCCTCTCCTAGCTCCTTAAGCTGAGTCAAAGTTACAGCTTTTCTTGATGTGTAGGCTGGGCCCAAATAATGGCAAGTAAAATTGCTGACTTGGGGCATGTTATACTGATAGGTCCCATCAACAGTTCTCATTAAAACTGTTATACATTTCTGTTACAATCAGTGTAAAACATTGCAAAAGATGACACTTGTGCACCAGTCACTTTTGGCTGGGTTTCAGAGGGAACAAGTTAAACGATGAGATATGCACACATGATGAAACCGAGGAGTTGCAGTAGACTTGACTTTGCAGGATAAATATGCCGCTTCCCTTCTGATACTTCACCAATGATAACATGGTGTTATCATTGGCATTTAATGTCTACACCCTGTACATGCATGTAGGCACCAAAATGTACAGCCCCATCGTGTCAAGCCACTCATGCAATATAGGTTACCAAAAAGTTTCTGGAATATTTAAACAAAGCCATCTATCTACAGGTATGATATTGAGCTATTTTCACGACAGTGCACATGGGCATGGCTGCCCAGCTAGTAATAAAGGTTGGTGCAATACAGTGGCCCCCCTCTTATAAGGCCATCCCAAATGCAGCCAAAAAGTGGCATTGTAAGAGGGGTGGCCTCTCTTGAGCAGCAGAATATTATGGAAATACCATACTTTCTGCACAAGAATGCTGGCCTTTTAAGAGGGTGGCCTCTGGTGAGAGGGGCCTTATAAGAGGGGGACCAATGTATTGGTGCAACATTGTCATGGACAGCACAGCATTGAGCCAATGTTGCTAAATGGGTGGTTTCATTTATTGAATGTTCAGGCACTATATGTATGTACCAACAAATTTTTAGTGAAATTTTTAGTATCATGCAATAATTTCATGTAGTCTGCTGAATGCATGAATCTCCATTTGTTTCCTATGCTCTGCATGGTCTGCCCTTTGGCCATATGATCACTATTTTAGTACTGAAAAACTGACTCAGTTTCTAATTGGTCTACTTTGGTTCACATGGTAACATACTGCAGTGCAACAGTGCATGTATACTGCCAATGGCCAAGTTGACAGTGATAAACTTTCTGACTGGTTCATCAGTCCATGACAATTAAGGGTGACTGTGCATTTATTGTCACTTAAGACAACAGTTCCTAGTCAAAGTCAAAAGTGATCCCTAGGTAAATAAATTACGGCAGTGCATTAAGACATTGCTCTCATGAATGGGAGAACATCTTGGTAAATATCGTGAGTGAATGGGAGGTAAGAAATGTTGTTTGAATGATAAACACTATAGCCACAACCCACTATTACACATGTAATATTGTATTTATTCAAACCATGTATAAGATAGAGGAAATCAAAGTTTCTTGACATGCCACACACACACACACAGACGTTAAATTTTGCACACCTACAAAATACCAGTCTATTGACGGCTGAACAATCTGACTGATAATAACATCAGGTAAATGCATGTATGTCATGATCATTTTAGCATTAACCCTTTCCCTCTTAAACCGGCCAAAGGAAGCTGGTGCTCAAATGTCGTCTGCTTCAGTGTTTTCAAGTCATTTCAACAGCAATGAAAAACAATTTGATTGACAATTGTAGGCCTAGCAAGATAGCATAAGCCAGGCAAACAGCTTTCTTTGGCATGTGCTGGGAACTAAACGCCCAACCCATTCCAAGGAAAGCTGTTGACTCGGTCTTAATTCAAGGGGGGAAAAGGTTAACTGCTGTCAACTGTGGGTCACTGTACGTCTAAATCAGTGTGTGTAGTTTCTGTTGACTGTGCCTTCACAATTAAAACAATCAATGCACTGCAGTCATCCATAAATGATTGCACTGTTTTACGTTTGGATTGACCTGGAGCATCATGTGACCTACCATGGATAAAAAGTTTTTTCATCTCATGCTAGAAAATTATAGTTTACTCTTCCCCATACAAAAAATCATAACCTACTTTCTGTGGCTTCTTTACAACCCTTGTTTTTCTACAAATGTGACAGTTTTCAATATACATTACAACTTTGAAATCCAAAAATTGTTCATGCACTTCCCAGGACAAATTTGCCAAAATTCCATTTACCATGAATGGTATTTGAACACTTGACTGGGACACTTATAAAGGGCGTGAAAAGGAGGCTGTCAATTAACTTCAACGTAGTAAATTGTGAAGGACTTTCAACAGTTTTCAAGGAGTAGGACTGTTAAAACAAAATTTGAAATAGAAATATTTCTGTATGTATGGACCTTGCTACAAGGACTGATCTTCAGTGACAGAGATTCTCAAGAAACATTTCATTTTATGTTATGTTGTATGCTAATGTGCCTATATATCAAGTTATAACCACAAACCAAATGTATGGTAATTCTTCAAAAGACATGATCCAACATGGAGGGAAAAATCTAAATAATTCCCAATTTATAGACAATGTAAAATTGACTGAGTGCTAGGTGAGCCTATATAGGCAAAGATTTGTAGATTTGGGTTTCAATTAAGTAAGTGAGTAAGTAGGTAGGTAGGTAGGTAGGTAGGTAGGTAGGTAGGTAGGTAGGTAGGTAGGTAGGTAGGTAGGTAGGTAGGTAGGTAGGTAGGTAGGTAGGTAGGTAGGTAGGTAGGTAGGTAGGTAGGTAGGTAGGTAGGTAGGTAGGTAGGTAGGTAAGTAAGTAAGTAAGTAAGTAAGTAAGTAAGTAAGTAAATAAATAAATAAATAAATAAATAAATAAATAAATAAATAAATAAATAAATAAATAAATACCAATAAAAAATGTCTTAAAAATCCTACCTCCACATATAACCCTCCATACATTAGATTTTTAACTTTTTTATTGTTTTTACTTTATGTAGAAGCTAACGTTTAAAGGCAGAGGAGCTCCATACCCCTAATAAATGAAAAGCCTAGTTGGGTACAATGGGGGGGGGGGGGGCAGATTAAGCCTTTATCTATTTCATGATATGTGTATTATACATATGCATGTTATGCTGATAAGAACAGCAGGGTACCCTCTATACCTACTTGATACAGAAATGAAAATAATGTACAGATACTGCTATCTGGTACTGGTCACAAATTAAATTCCTCTCCATATGACTGTTCATCAGTGATAACGGGACTGTATACTGTGCGTAAACATACAGCTAGTCGTTCACAGTTTCAGAAGACCATTTCCAGCATGGGGGCTTTTTTCATACTTTTTTGTAAAAAAAAAAAAAAAAATAATAACTAGGAAAGATGATTTGCTGCATAGCAAATCAGTGTGTGTGTCTTCAAAGCATATTAGTATGGCAATGTACAACTATTTCACAACACAGGAGTAGAAGTTGGAATGGCATCTCTATCTATTATAGCTTTGATGTTATTCAAGATTTAAAATTTAAAATGCCCCTAATTTGCATAATTTTAAACACCTTCATTTCTGTGTATAAAACGGCCAAACTCCTTGTATGGAGGTACAATCATGCCAAGTTTGGAGTTTCTATGTATCATAGTGTCCCAGAAAAGTGTCGGCGAATTTGCTGGTAAAGAAGAAAGAAAGAAAGAAAGAAAGAAAGAAAGAAAGAAAGAAAGAAAGAAAGAAAGAAAGAAAGAAAGAAAGAAAGAAAGAAAGAAAGAAAGAAAGAAAGAAAGAAAGAAAGAAAGAAAGAAAGAAAGAAAGAAAGAAAGAAAGAAAGAAAGAAAGAAAGAAAGAAAGAAAGAAAGAAAGAAAGAAAGAAAGAAAGAAAACTGTGTGCTGACACACACACTTCAATAATAAAATAAAGACATCAGCCAGAACTGGACATGGAAAGTATATAACTTAATTTGGGTGACAGATTTCTGGTATTGATGATGTGGAAGTTTTGCAGCACATTTGACTTTTAGACATACATGTACATATGACAGTGAGTCACTGCTACCAAAGTACACAAGTGACTTAAGGCTTTCCTCTGTAAGTAGCTAAATTATATGGTATCTGGGCAGCTGAATTGTTTAAAATGTAGCATTAAGAAAATAATCTGTACCAGAGAAACATAAAAGTTAATTAAGGTCTAACTAAAAGTACATGCCCTGCATCTCTTTATGTAGCATGCCCTGTAACTGAACAGCAATTTCCACTTACACACACATAACTTACCTTCCACCTGGGACATTGAAAGGATATGTCAGGGATATGGAATGCATTCCATATCCCTGCTTCCACCAGGGAAACTGTTAAAATTGAATTTGCACTGAGTGAATGGGGCAAGCAACCACAAATTGGCAGAGATAAAAACGGTAAATATTTTGACTGGTTTCCCTCATATGTGGGAAACAGCCACGAGTCCCTTCACACATGCACAGGTAATTAACTTCCTGTCATAAAACAATAGAAGTGGAATCCTGATAACATAAAGCTAGAATGTCACAAAATAGGCAGCTCTCTTTTAGTTGTCAGTTCTTCCTTTACATATATGTAGTATAGTATCAGTGATGGCATTTGTATGTACACTGTTCATGTAGAACTGAAACACAAAACGCTAAAAACTGTCGGCACTGCATGTCTCTGCCAGACCTTGTTTGTGAAATGTCCAGTTGTTGGCTCATATAACCGACCAACTGCTGCAATAGCGTGTGACGAAATAGACGGATAACCTGGCCATTATGGTGTGGTCAGACATGCTGCAATTGGCTTGCAAATTTAGAGTTTTTGTTTTGTGGCAAACATGACAAACAAAGCATGCAACACATACTTGTTATCTAAGCTACTCCAAACACTGTTCATCTTACAAAGTCATACATCCTTCAATTCTGTAGCTTCTACCACAAAAACTGTGAACATTGCAAAACTAATGGGAATTTCAAGCTTTGAAATATGCTTGATGCTTTTCCACTGATGACCCTGGCATTTATAAATTCATTTGGCAGACTCTGCTGGGAAAAGTAACAGAGTAAAAGTGGCTGACATTTTTGATGCCATTTACATGAAATATGTCAACATTACTCATTCCTGAAACATCCGCACATGCAAATTAAACAAATTCATATTCATATACATACATACATACATACATACATATATATATATATATATATATATATATATATATATATATATATATATATATATATATATATATCCCATATTCATCCTAATAGAAGCACACCTCCCACTTTCATTCCAAGTGGTCTACATTCAAAATAGATTCAAAATCAAGATTTTTCCTGTAATTTAGCAAAGATGATACTTCCAAATGAAAAATTAAATGTCACTGCAATATATTAATGTTTATTTAACACCTCATGGAACTGTAGAGCCTTCAAAACCTTCAATCAAGAAAAGTACTTATTCCATAGTCCTGCGAAAACAGTGCAAGATCTGGCAAATCTTTGCATTGGCACGGTGTGCTACTATCAGGATGAATACGGTATATATACACACACACACACACACACATATATATACACATGCGTACAAATATAACTCAATGTTTTAAATTATCAGGCTTTCCTGTGGTCACCTTCAAGTGTGAAAACTTCAGTTCAAATAACTTCATGATTTGACAATGTAATATAATGAGGATACAAAAATTGCTGTATGTCACGTCTGAGCCAATTTCCAAATGCAGTCCCTATTTTCCTGTCTGGTGTAAGTGTCAAGGTGTTTGCCATTGAACACTGTTGCCCATGCATTACTTAATATTTATGAATTAAATTATTAATTAAAATGCAATCAGAGAATGCTAGATCCATGCACCCTCCCCCGCCTCCTTTGAAAACCTTGGTAATAACAGATCTCATTTGGAATAACTATGGTCATGAACGGTGAACAGGAGGGCTGTGTGAACAGCCCGTCCTCAGCTGACATTGACATTCAACTGATAATAAGTTCCACTCTGGTCTAGGTGATGAGGATTTTGGAAAGGAAGTAAAAAATGTGAATTTCCATTGCAATCTCCATTGACGCACTTGCAATTGGTAATCAACAGGGATGCATGCATTAACCAACAGGTACCCAAATTAAAAAATCTGTTAATTCGGCAAAATAATCATTTCAAATTCAGGCAGTGCTGGAACCAAGTTTGTAGTGGAGAAGAAACTTAAGGTTTGATACTTCTTGTAATAGTGCAGCAAACATCTGGCAGGACATAGACAATTTGGTGGGTAAAGATATACTTCATATAAATTTTTTGCAACAACTCATATATATCAATCTTACATGTTAAATGATTTCCCATTCATCATATGTCAAGTGTCACACACCTTAATATACCATCCTCATTACCTGGTTCCCAAATACCCTCTAGATAACTATCAAAGTTTTCGCACTTAAGACAACCTGAAACAATGACACATATATTAGTATCATATAAAAGTGTACTATAATTGCAGTGATATATTGTTTTCATATTTAAGAATCGGATGTCGTCTTTCTGGTTGCCATGGGGTGAATGAAAACAGTAGGGTCACGGGCATAGTCTATGAATCACTGCATGATTCATACAATATGCCAGTGACCTCCTTGTTCTCAGTTGCCCAATGGTAGCTGAAAAATACATGTGTAGCACTTACGGTTACATTTTTCAAACAAATTCTGCACATAAACCCATCCGTAAGCAGTCAGAGTATGAATGAGTCATTAGTTTTCACAATGCGCCCAACCCATGCCAAGGAAAGTTCATGTAGGATGAGCCATCATGAATGGTCTTACAAACTAATCTCTGCAAAACGTTTTCTAGTGCTGAGAAATTTAAGTAAAAACATTAAGGCAGATGACAAGTTCTATCTGGGCGCTTTTGGGTGATTTGAGTGGGCAAGGGTTAAATGACCAAGATTAGGCTCAAGTTGGGAGCATTTGCAAGTGCAAAATCTGCCGACGCAGGAGGGGGTACTTTGATGGAAGTAACAGCCTCAATGCAGGAGGGGCATACCTAGATAGTAGTAACAGCCCCAATGCTGGAGGGGTGTGCTTCGACAGAAGTGCCTCCATTGCCGACAGCATGGTGAGAGCTAGGCAGTGTTAAGCCCTCGTGCTTAATGTCCGGATTTTTAGTGTAATGGCACAATGCCAATTCGGGGTGCAAGCAATCCTGGGTTCCATACCCAGCTGAACCAGCAGATTGGTTTCAGGGTAAATACGATTGCAAGCCAACAGGCCACAGTGGCTGCGGGTAGTATGTCATGGGCTCAGCTAGCCAGGAACTCATTGGACAACGGCTGATGCGGTTGTGGCTGGAGGTCAGGGAGGCAGCCTGTGGGGTCAGTTCGATACTATCACTCGGCATTCCTTAGTCGTTGACAGGAAAGGGGAAGTGAAGTGAGAACTGAACAGTATTGAGCCCTCAATCATGCTGAATGTCCAGCCTTTCAGCATACTGGCAACATGCTGGCTTGAGGTGCAAGAGGTCCTAGGTTTGATACCCAGCTGAACTACAACAGTTTATATTTTGACATGACCAATTTATGCAATATGATCAAAACTGACCACAACTCTCATTAGCCATATGTAGCATACACTGCATTGTAGTGATTTTGATTTTAGCAGTGTATAAAATATATCATTTGCTACCAGGTCAATGATCCATACAAATGGATGAAGTCCATCATGGTGCACACAATTTGGTTCAAATCTTAAAAGGCATGAAGCATGCCATGCTACTGAAAAGCCAGCCTCGTCAAATTCAGGACTTACTTTCTGAAGACATGCTACAAAACTAGGACCTAATTAACAACTGAAAAATAGTGCACAGAGAATGGATTATCCTCGGCGCCCACAATTTTTTTTCCTCACCTCTGCATTTTGTTTTGAGACTTCACAGGTGCCATAATACAGTGTAACTGCACCAAAAATTGGATGAAGCTGTGATGAATCCTTCTTGAGATATTATGGTATTAAGATTGTCCACTTGTGTGCCACTCAGATGGCCTTCAAATGAATAATTCAAAAGTTTCATAAGTTTAAAAATCATAAGACGAAGCTGGTCTTCGAAAAGAACGTGGTGCATTATAATGTGCATCTCTGATAAAAATTTGGTGAAGCTGCAATGCATCCTTGTTGAGATATTATAACGTCATCCCCTTGTGCGCCACTCAGATGGCCTTGAAATAAATGCTTTAAAATTTCATATAAAATTATAAATGCAAAATGGCAGCAGCTTTTACATAGAAACCTGGTCCATCATAATTTGCAACTCTGACAAAAATTTGGTCAAGCTGCGGTCAACATTTTTTGAGATATTGTGGCAACGTGGTCATGGTTGACACCACTCTGACGGCCTTCAAATAAATACATTAAAAGTTTCATAAAAACTTTAAGAGTAATCAGAGGAAGTTGGTTTTTTTATAGGAAGCTGGTCTATTATTAGGTGTATGTCTGATAAAAAATTTGGTAAAGCTTAGGTGAATATTTTCTTAGATATCGCGGTAAGGTTGTCAGGTTGACGCCCTTCAAATAAATACATTAAAAAGTTCAGAAATAATCAGAGGAAGGTGGCTTTGACTGGGAAACTGGTCCATTTTAAGGTGCCCCTCTGAGTTGTTAAAGCTACGGTGAATAATTTTTGAGATATTGTGGTAACGTCAACAAGACAGATGGATGGACGATGCAGGGAACAATACCCTCCTGCACTTTATGTGCCAAGGGTAGAAAGTTAAACATACAGTTTGGGAATGTTGAGTCAGAGATAATTCCTGTGGATAAGGTACCGTTGTTCATGTAAATGCCCAGTGTTATGAGAAGATTTGTCAGTGAACGATGGTGTGCAAATATGCAGCACTTGCAGGGGACACCAGCTTTTTTATAAGCAATATTCCGTGTTTGGGCTATTTTCATGCAAGGTCTTCCAGCAAAACTGAAATGCACCGAGTCTCTCCCATGTCTACAATGTCAAAAACTACATTAATGTATATATTGTTGCATAACAGAGTATTCTATCATATGAAATAAAATTTCTTTGCATGGGAAGGGGTCTATAGCCTTAATTTCAGATAATACTTTCTGCTTGGTACAAAGTAAGGCATGATTAATGTATATGGACATGCACATAATTTAATTGTGATCCCAACTAAAGACATATTTCATAGAAGATTTATGTACGTGGACATATGTGTGGTTGGCATGCTTAACATCAATCAATTCAGTCCTCCTGCCAATTAAAGACGCAACAGGCTATATATAGAGTTTGAGGCATATGTTGAGTGGTGCTTATACAAAGAGTAAAGTAGGTTGCTGAATCTTTTGCCAAAAACAATGTTATATATATACATGTACTGACAAAACCAAGCACTGGATAATTGAGAAACAAACTGTATGATGGTGATTTTTAAGCAGTGTGAATTATTCCATACATGTATTTCCTAAACCTACATCTATGACAAACATATAGTACACTATTTAAAGCTTAAGGTAATGTCCAACTGGCTTTGGATAACTTTGTTCATTTTGATAATTCGGAACATTTATGGAGACATACATATTGTCTATCAGTTGTCAAAATTTGGTAGTTCTAGTCTCAATACAATCTGAAGAAATTAATAAAATACTTTTAATGCTAACATGGTAGTCAGTGGACCATGTTAACTTTTGGATCTTGATTACACACTACAGTTATTTGCCCCAAAATGTCCAGTTCATGTGGTTATTTCTCTATCATCTGATTTTGATCAAATAAAAACTGATTTGCTCTACAATTCTTCAGAGCAAAACCAAATCAGAGATTTTCTATGAAATGATCAGTTCTTTGTAAAATGTGTGTCAAAAATGAAAGTCCACCAACTTTATCAATTTTTACAAAATCAGCCATTTTGCAATATTTGTATCACTATTGTAAAACCCCCAAAAAACCAGATGCAGTTATGAAAAGTCCTAGAAACAGTTTGGTAGATACATGTATTGAGATCACAATAGCACAAATTGGACCATTTTATCTTGAATATTTTTCAAGAAATATCCAAAATTGCACAGAAACACACTTTTATCAAAAATGACTTTGACCATAGAGTTCCATCCTTAGTGCAGACAGATTCTGCAAAGCCTTGCAATCCATTAAGTACACAGGTTTACAATGTAGGAATTCGTATTTCTGTGATATTTGGCCCTGGAGTGAAGTCACTTTGCTAGGCTGGACATTACCTTAACTCAGGCTCAAGGCCAGTGACAGATCTTTCTCCTTCTTCTATTTTTAGCAGAATAAGTGTCTTAATTTAATGGTCTATTTTGCCAAAATATCGCCCACTTACAAATCCAACGACAAACTAGACATACCTTCAACGCAAAGCAGTGAATGAAGGGTGCGCCATTTGCTCAAGGAAGGTCATGGCGATACCAAAATCTAATCAGTTCCTCAATTCAGGTAAGATAAGCATATTGCCAAATTTAAACAAATATATGAAGGCATTCTGTAGATACTGTGGTAATGATCAAGGATGTGTGCATCCGGACGGACAGACATCTGGACGATCTGACAACCTGAAAACATAAAGGGTCCCCCCATGGGGTGGACCCTAAATTATTCCTATCAAACTTTAATTAGAGCATAAAACATGGAGGCACTCTGGAGATACCATGGTAACAAGCCCCAAAAACATCTAATTAAGCTGCTATTTGCTCAAATTAGTTCATGGTAACACCAAAATCTGTTTAGTTCATCTTGCCAGGTAAGGTCATTGTCAAATTTGAGCAAAATACATGGAGGCATTCTGTAGCTATCACGGTAATAAGAATGTGCACCTCCGGATGGCACGACATCCGGAACAAACATTAGGACAGATGGACATCCAGACAGATGGACGGATAACCTGAAAACAGAAAGGGTCCCCCCTAAGGGGTGGACCCCTAAAAATGTATTTGTTGATGTACTCAAAGAGGGTGGCAAGAGCACTGTTGTAATGTTTAAGAGGAGTTCTTCTCATGACTGTTAATAAACTGCATACACTGCACATTTCTCTTTTTCAAATGGCATATAGCCTTGATCTGCAAACTTATCAGATATTGTGCAACTAAGATAAAGCAGTGGATCGAATCTGTCTATCCTTAGAGCTTTCACTAGTAACTTGTTTTGGCGTTTCAGGGCGGTTCCTGGCGTTACACAGCATTTGCCGGCATGAGACAGTGTTAGCTGGCATTAAAAAAGTTGGGAAATGCCGACTAATGCTGGCAAATGCCAACTAACACTGGCTAACGCCGAGCTCCAAAAGGCTTAATTTGATTTTGGCGTTTTCCAGCATTGTAACGCCAGCTAACGCTGTCTTACGCTTGCAGACACTGTGTAACGCTGGGAACCTGAAATGCGGAAACACACCTACAAATGCCAAAACAAGTTACTAGTGTTTTACAGCATGATGCAATTGTTAGGGGAAGTAATTTTTTACTTTAGTTTTTTGTTTTTCTTTTTGGTTATAGACAAAAATGCATTTTATTTTAAATTATATCATGCCTTCACACTTAGGTCAGAGTAACAATTTGATGATGCAAAATAAAATAGTGTAAGGAGGATACTTACATATGTACACTGCACAATATTGTCCCAACAGACATTGGCACTTTTTAAATGTTCTAAATATTTAAATATTTACCAAAACAATGGCATTTCTTTATTGGAACAATTGGTTACAAACAGATATGAGCTGAAATGGAAACACATTTTTCATAGGACTATAAGACATGGACCTTCAAATTTTTAAGGCATGATGTAAACAAACTGTGCAATACCTGGAGCTCAACAGCAAGCAAACTGATCAAAAACTTTTCAAGTTCTGGGCAAAAATGTGTTTAAGTTTTTTGTATAAAGTAGCAAAATTTGATAGTTGAAACAAATGACAAATATTGAAAACATTACCATTATCACGTCAAATATATAAATAGATATGTGGCTTACATTAAAAAGCTACCTTACAGTTGAGCTGATTGCTTGCTGTCCCAAAATGCTCTTCACGTGTTTCTTGTCTTATCACCAAATTTGTTACAGTGCATTGACATCCATGCATTACTCAACATCCAGGAAGTAAAGTATCAATAACCATTTAAACTACAGGCAGTACTTGAAAAAATCTTGCTTCGAAGAACTCCAAAATTATGGTCAAGAACAAAGGAAAACAATTTACAAAAGTAACATGGCAATCGGGCCGCTGTAAAACTGGATGTAATAAAGAATTATAGGTATGTCCTTTTTATGCTGTGTGATGCCTACATTGATGGTTAGGGATCCTGCTTAAAGTATATTTTGATAAATCAATGTCTCTTCAAGATTCTTGTGATTACATTTTTTTTTTGACAAAATGCATTTGTACAATCTCCACTTGAGACAAATAAATGATTTGGAATAAATCACCACGTATATATTTACATGTAAATTGTTTAGGCAAGATCACTATTGACCACAGAGGTACATGTGCACATGTATTTAATTACTAAATGCTAGTGACATCCCCTTAAAACCTGGAACAAGACCTGTTTACTTTAAAATGTCATCTTAAATTCCCTATGGCACCCTCACAACACTGATAAACAGTTGAGCTAATGAATATATAATGATCTGAGGCAGAATGAACATTACAATTCTATTAGTACCAGATGAGTCACAGGAATCAGGAGGCCTCCAATGGGGAAAATGGCTTCCTTTCTTCATCACATAAAGTGGCATATGTAACGAGACAAATCTTAATTGTACATCGGAAGCCATACGCTCACCATACACATATAGTTCACAGATACAAACTAACACACCTAATAAACACAAGAGAAGAGATGACGTTATCTGCACTCTGGTTAGCATTGAAGTACTCAGCATGACACTTCTACAACCTTCAAGCATGCTCAAGCTATCTTATACCACAAATCAACATGTTAGCAACAAATGTATATAATAAGTCTATAAGGTACTGTCACCATAGTCACTGTAAGGAGCTGGTGATCTTGACCAGCCATACAGACAGTGCCTGTGTGCCACTTACATGCACATGTGTGTTACATGAAGGCTACATCCAGGGATCTACAGTTATTTTGCATACAACGTATCTGCATGATCAATCAATGTCTCTGCCAGGTTCCTCTTACCGGTCTCAATTGACAAAGTGCATCAGTTATTCTCCAATATAGCACGAACACAGATGTTCTTATAGTGTTATGTATGGTGGCCAAAACATATGTCATGTGGGAAACAGGTTATGCAAAATTAAGCGTTTGTGGTCAGTTCAATGCTCCAAAATCCAACTCCACACATGGTTCATGTTAAAAATCCTACGATTGCTATAAGTATGTGTATTTCTCCAACTAAACAAGTTCACAACTATTACCATTTAGTAAAGGCCCATATACAATGCAAAGCTGGACCTCAAGGACCATCATTGTCATGCGAATTTCAAATGGATACAAATAAATTCACGATATAGGAGGTAGTCTGTGCCTTTCAGAGTACAGTAACCACCCATGCATGTATGCATGCTGAGGACAGCCCTTTAAAAACTTCCAACCAGATCGGCATATTTTATATATATCTAATTCCCTGGGGCCCTCATATCACTAATCAAAATTAAAACTTGGGAAGCATACATGTGTAATGAGCAGAATCCAAGTAAACAATTGAATTTAATGTGCACAGGTGTGCTACAATAACTAACTGACCCTCCTGCAACAGGGGGAAGGACTCTCCTTATCAGACTAATTGGCCTCAGTAAACACAAGGGATCAGAACACAGATACCATCATCTTAGTTTACCTTTGAAATATTCAGGGTAAGACTTGTGCAATCTTTAAGCATGTTTGAACCATCATGTGTAATCCAAACCATCATCACATTTCATGTAACAAGAGGACTGTGACAGTCCTGTGCTCAGCTGACATGTACATACACCCTTGTGATTTTTTAAGATTTGCCCCCAGAAAGAACAAAGAAATTCATAAAAAAAAAATAAAAATCCAAAAATCAGTGAAGCATGTCCATTTGCAGAAATTCATAAAAAAAAAATAAAAATCCAAAAATCAGTGAAGCATGTCCATTTGAACAAATCTGCTTGAGACTCACACAAGGTACATGTACATTGCCACCAAGTTTACAGTCAATCTAACTGACGGTTTCAAAGAAGAAGTCAAAAGTGTGAATTAGCATTAGACTGCCCATTGACTTGCAAAGTAATCAATAGGTCAGGTACATTTACCGGTAAGTACCCAAATTGAAAAAATCCTACAAAATCACAAATCTGCAGCATTGCCACCTACTGTAACATTTTGGTGACCCTTCCACAAAGAACATATGCACCAAGTTTCAGCTTAATCTGAGTGATGGTTCTGGAGAAGAAGTCGAAAATAGCAATAACACACAAAAAGTCAATAAAAAATAGAAAAAAATTGCAGCACCACCTAGTGAAATAAAATTCAAAACTAGGAGTCATTAGGAGTGTTCCTGTGTGATATCAAAGCAATTGGGTGAGCAGTTTCAGAGAAAAAGATTTTTTACCTCTTCAGTTTATACCTTCCAAATGCAAATCTCTTGGAAGGACAAAATGATTGCTGCTAATGCTCCAGGTGTAGCAGGGAGAGTATAATACAATATACTGGCATACTGTGTGCCTCTTTTTAAGCCACTTGTCCTGTTTACCTATTGCATTAATAGGACCAATCCAAGTTGCTGGTATCGACTCTATCCAAGGTGTGAATTGTAGCTTAACATGTGCCCATAGCTGGTGCAAGTGTTTTTTGTCAAGCAGAGTTGGGCAGGACATGCTTGCAGGACATGTTGCCCAATCTGTGGTATTGTGAGAGACTGGGATATAAAACAGCACAAGGTAACACTCTCAATATTCCCCAGTGCAGATGCAGTAAAGCGAAACAAGGTGGGACATACATATACTAGGCAATGCGAATGAATGGAATACGATACAAGTACATCTTCAAAGACATCAGTTGTTTTATCAGCTTAAGGTAACAATTTTGCACTGAAAATCCTTGTTTATAATGAAAAAATACCAGATTGGATATAGGACATTATTGGACAATGACCCATAAACCATTAAACACTTTTGTACATTTTACCAGCCCAGAAACAGAGTGCCCCTGTCCAACCATTACACACTTTCACTGGGTCACAATACAGGTGACACCTGATGGAAAGGGGTGTACTAACAAGATAGACCTACATGCATTAAAGACATAGGGTAATTAGGCAAACAAAAAATTGTGTTGTCAGCCTAACATAATATACCTTTATCATAAAGGTATACCTGCCATAAAGTTTAAGATGGATAGTTGTTCTAGTTTACACGAAACAACCTGCACAATGTCTGCAGATACTGGTACTAATGTTCTAGTTAACTGTAACCCTGCATCCCACCCCCCAGGACGTAAAGAGCAAAACACAGAAAATTTTAGGGGAAATCCCAGAGTTTTACCTTCACTTTGAAGGTCCAATCTCTTGGCCACTTATAAGGGAATTTCAGTGTCACTGCTAGCACAGGTCTCTGGAGGATGTACTGGGCATTTACATTTTCCGGCGTCTGGTCTTGGAGGAACATACCAGGGAGATCAGAGTCAATGAAACACTGGGGCATATGCAAGGGGGAAATCATCTTATGTATTTTTAACGACACAGGATCTCAATTCCCATGGGTGGGTAGAGAATTTTGCTTGGTGGAGTTTTCCAGAAACTTTACCCTCAGGCAGGTTTCAGTCCAACCAGATAGGAGAAATTTCTTGCGTGTCTCACTCAACAGGCTGGGGACTTTTCAATAATTTACCACCATGCAATTGTTGAATTTCCCATCGGGGGTGGGAGGGGCAAGGGTAAGGGTAAAGTTGACTGGTGCGTTAAGGTAATGTGCAACCCAGCAAAAAAATCCCTTCATTTCTGGATCAAATATCCCAGGAATATGGGTTTCTCACATAACAAATATACACTCAGTTAAGTGCAAGACTTTTCAGAATCTGTCTTAACTTTGCTGATCAATACAGCACAGCAAGAATACAAGGTTCTTATACCCACCTTGCAGGTGGCACTTCATTTATAAACAAGATATCATGCAAAGCAACTTAAATACCCCTTGGCCAACATGGTTTCTTATGTTCAATGACCTAAGTTTGATCTCAGGTCAAATTTAATGACACCAAAAGAAATCCCATACATACTTTCCAATTGATGTTCAATAATAACTACAGGTCTGTGATCAACCATACCTAAAATATAGGAGGAAAAAACTGACCTCAGTTTGACCTTTCAAGGTTATGTAAGGTCAAATTTAAAAACACCAAAGAAAAGCCAATTGGTATTTTCATATTCATGTTCAATAGTAATCATAGACCTAAGGTCAACCATACTGAAGATATATAAGGAGAATAAGATTTGTTGAGTCACAAGTAGGTCAAAAATATGTCAAGGTCAACCACTTTTAACAGACCTGTGACATTTTGTAAGATACATAGCTGGTATAAATTTGGTGAACTTCATTTGAATCTTGGCAATGAATATCATTTTACACTAGAATGTGCCATATGACCTTCAAAGTGGGTCAAAAATAGGTCAAGGACATACACTTTTTAGCAGCTTTTGAAGCCTCCTAAGGAGAACAGCTGGTGTAGATTTGGTGAATTTGGCTTGAATCTGTCAAAGTTAGAGTGGTACCATTGTTTTGCACTTTTAATAACCATAAAAGTAGGTCAGGAAACAGGTCAAGGTCATCCACTTTCAACAGTCTTCTGTAGCCCCCTAAGGAGCATAAATGTAAAAAACTGTAAATCTGGTGAACAAAACTTTAATCTGTCAAGAGTTATAGTGGTAAGAAAGTATGGATGGACAGACAAATGGAAGGACGGACAGAAAAGGTAACAATACCCCTTCAGCCACAGAGCCGAGGGGTACAAAGTCTTTACATCCTGCTGCCAAATCAACAAATTTATTCAATGATACACACAGTCCAATGGAAATACACATCTACCATTAAACCTGCAGGAATTTTGTTGATTTGTTTGTGTATTCAGCTGAATGTATTATGAATAACTGTGATCTCTCCTATAAACAAAGGGTGATAGTTAGCCTAATGACAGAATGCTGTTGCACACCTCTCAAGTGATGTGTGTCTGCCATAAAAGCTTCAGATGGCTTGCTAAATGCAGTTTCCAAGAAACTTCTCATACAAGCTTTGCAGGTGCTTTGTGAACTTAGCCCATTAGTCACTGACAAAGGACAAATTAGTGATGAAAAACTCTGCTGTTGCAATTCTTCTGATATTGTCTATTGTGAAACTTTTTGCTGCTATAGGCATCATAGAAGAAATCTCCTGTACAAAGTTGACAGAGTACAATAATCCCCCTTAAACTGGCCTAAATAAAGTGGATGTAAAACTTCATTTACTTCAATGATATTCTTTCGAATTTTACTGTCATTGAAAAAAATGAATGCGACATGCAGGTCTGCCCTATCAGAATTGCATGCCCCAAGCAAAATTGTTGACTGAATACATGTATAATACAACACAAAATTTATTTACCCTCAGTAGCTACATTTTTAATTTCAGAACTACTTTAAGCAGAGCAAGCTTCTTTTTATCTTTCACCCACACATCTATAAATCTATACAGATACAAGATAAGGAAATTATAATGTTAAAGTAGATCTATTAACACTGGACATCGTCTGGCATACAATTACATGTATGTATACATGTTATAAGAAAAAGTAACATTATAAGCGTATAGTCAGCAGATATTAAAAGTGGGATTGATGTAGCAGGTTTTTCTGTAGTTAGCGTAGTTGCATTTTTATTGTCTTCGGTTAAGTCTGTATATTCTAGCACCATAAACTTCAACGCTGTTTACATATGGACTATTCCTTCCTGAAAATTTTTATTTTTACACTATTATGCTGTCTTGTATTATGGTTATGAATTTGCTATTACAGGTAAATAAATTACTTGCATATTGGGGGTGTAAATGCACGCAGCAAGTGGAAAACCATCCCTTTCCCCCTCAAGCCAGTTCAAACCAGTCGGTGGTCAAATGTCCTCCGCTTCGAGGGCTTTGACTGATTTCTTCAGTACTGAAAAACAATTTGAATTACTCTGTGCCCCTCCTCCAGTAGGACGGGGGCATAATAAGGACTGAAAATGAGACCTATCCAGATACCATAGCCCAGGCTAATAGCCTTCCTTGGCTTAAGTTGGGTTGTAAGGAAGCGGGGGGGGGCTACATATATATAGATACACAGAATATAGCTGTCCAGATCAACTGCTTTAATTGGTGCACTTTGGGTGCAATGCAGTCAAAGTGTGCCAAGGAAAGCTGTTGACTTCCCTTACAAAACTGAAATGCCGGGACTGTGCCGGGATCATGTTGGCAAAATATGCTGGGTTCATGCCCGGATTGTGTTGGCAAATTCATGCTGGGAAAATGGCGGGATTTGGTAAAATCCCGGCATGGACTTGTGAAAAAAATTGACAGAGGGGTGTGTATATGTATAAATGATAAAATGTTGGCAATGCTGGGATGATGTTGGGATGATGCCGGGATCCTGCTGGGGTTGCTGGCACATACGGCAACAGTCCCAGTGCTTGCCCCAGCACTCTCAATGTTGGTGATGCCGGGGTTGCTGGCACCTGCGCCAACAGTCCCAGCGCTTGCCCCAGCACTGTGAACATTGGCAACGTCGGGGTTGCTGGCACCTGCGCCAACAGTCCCAGCACCAACAATGTTGGCAACGCCGGGATCATGCCGGGACAATGCTGGGATTTTACCAAATCCCAGCAATGTCCCGGCATTTTAGCATACGCCGGGGTTGCTGGCACCTGTGCCAACAGTCCCGGCGGTTGCAGCAGTACTGTCAATGTTGGCGATGCCGGGATCATGCTGGGGTTGATGGCACCTGCGCCAACAGTCCCAGCACTGGCCCCAGCACTGTCAATGTTGGTAACGCCGGGTTTGCTGGCACCTAAGCCAACAGTCCCATCGCTGGCCCCAGCACTGTGAATGTTGGCGATGTCTGGGTTGCTGGAACCTGCGCCAACAGTCCCAGTGCTTGCCCCAGCACTGTGAATGTTGGCGATGTCGGGGTTGCTGGCACCTTCGCCAACAGTCCCAGTGCTTGCCCCAGCACTGTGAATGTTGGTGATGTCGGGGTTGCTGGCACCTGCGCCAACAGTCCCAGCACTGTTGATGTTGGCAACGCCGGGATAATGCTGGGATTTTACCAAATAATGACAGTAGATTTATGATTTTACCAAATCCCAGCAATGTCCCGGCATTTTAGCATATGTTGGCGATGTCAGGGTCGTTGGCATCTATGCCAAGAGTCCCAGCACTTGCCCAGATTTCTCAATAAATGTTGGCAATGCCAAGGTTGCTGGCACCTGTGCCAATAGTCCCACGTCTTATATTCACCAGGATTCACATCTATGCTAGCACAAAGCTATACATTGCTGACTTATGCTCTACATACAATAAAAAATTGCTGTGTTGTGTTTAGATGAAAATTGAAAACAGGGTTGTTTGTTTGTCTTTACTTTGCAACCAAGATTGAGGTGACCAAAATATCAGTGGTCACGAGCAAAGTCATTCAATACACATACACCTCAATGGATAAATCATCATCATAATATTAAAGATAATTATGTTGGATTGCCCAGGAGTATACAAAATAAAAGTATACCAGTAATGATAAGTACAAGTACAAGATACAAATTTCCATGGATCCTTCTCATCCCAGTTCAACTGAATTCAATTTTTGCATGTATCCCATTGAGTTTGCTAATTTAGAGGAGTACAGAGCATTTGCCAGCGGTAGCCGGCCTCAGTCGGCGTTTCACAGCATTTGCCGGCATTGAAAGGATGTCAAACGCTGGCAAACGCCGACTAACACTGGCAAACGCCGACTAACACTGGCAAACGCCGACTAACGCTGGCAAACACCAACCAACGCTGGCTAACGCCGAGCCCCAAAAGGCTAAATTGGATTTTGGTGTTTGCCAGCGTTAGTCGGCGTTTCCCAACGTTTGTAACGCTGGCAAACGCCGTCTCACGCTGGCAAATGCTGTGTAACGCCCGGAACCTCCCTGAAATGCCAAAACGCACCCACTAATGCCGAAACAAGTTACTAGTGATGTTATCATTAAGAAAAGGTTTTTACTGTTTGGCCAAATATTTTTCCTCTCTTGACAGAGTTTGTAGAAGTATACGCTATCAAATCTGACAAGTTGCATGATCAATTTTAATTCGAGAATTTGAGGTAGATAAAACTCATCAGCCAGCCTTTTGTTAGCTCAGCTGACTTGTCAGTCAGCTGCTGGGGACTTGTAGTTGTTAATATGTTCACCAGATGGTGCTGCAAATTTTCTTTTTTTTAATGAATTTTTGTATGTTAATGCTATTTTTGACTTCTTCAAAACTATGTACCATGTTATGCTGAAACTTGGTGGAAATGATCCTCATGATGAAAAGCATATATAGAATGTTCACCAGATGGTATTGCTGTGAATTTTAACCATACATTAAAACAAAAGATTGTGTTGGCAATGCATATATTTAGAGAATAAAGACTAGTTGTGAAGCTTCATCGTCGAATAATTGACTAAGGCCCAGGGCAATGGGCTGTGACGCACCGTAGGTATGACCACCTTTTTCATTGAAAAGGAATATATATATATATATATATATATATATATATATATATATATATATATATATATATATATATATATATATATATATATATATATATATATATATATATATATATATATATTCACACTCTGTAGATCCTTTTATTAGTACATGTACCCCTAAGTTGAACAAGCTGCTCAACATTGTGATTGGGCAATCCCTCATCATTTTGCAGCGTATCAACAGTAGATCAGCAGTATACAAACAGTATATAATGACAGTAGATTTATGATACACACGTAGTAGACCTAACAGTAGATATGCAGCATATACTACTGTTCTCATACTGCCAAAGTAACTGCACATCATGCACACACAGTGAAGAGAAAATGCTAAGTCCTCACAGTATAAAAGCAGTAGTATGGTAGTATATGTGCAGCATGTTCCAAAAATGCAAATTATGCTGTAGTACTGCTGCCATTTAAAATCAGGGGAGCTTCAGCACCAGGCCTGGCAGTATGACTACAGTAGCAGTTTCTTTGGCAGTATAGTCGCATTATACCATGGCAGCATTACTACAGTATGGTATGCCAGTATCACTGCAGTATGCCATGGCAGTATGATTGCAGTGTGAAGTGGCAATACGACCACAGTATACTGTGACAGTATGACTGAAGTATGGCTTGGCAGCATAATGGCAATATACCATGGCAGCATTACTGCAGTATGGAATAGCAGTAGAATTGTGATATGGCTTGGTTGTATCACAGCACAATACTATGGCAGCAGTTGTCAAGTGAAGAACAGTGCACACAATGTAAAAGTTTTTTGGTTTTTTTTTCTTTTTTTTAATAACCAAATGACCAATGAAAAAAATGTTGCAGAGAGCCTCCATTTCACCATTACTTTTCTTCTAAAATAATAATGAATAAGAAACAAGAAGACAGATAGAACTACTGTATAATAATTCATATGTATTTTGGCAAAATACACAGTTTGACCATTATTTAAGAAAAATGTTTGCAATATGCTCCCTTTCAACAGGGGGCATAAATATCATACAGTCCAGAGTTTAAGATCCAGATTCATTATCTTTGGTTGCAGCTGCTTGCGGTTGGGGGGATGTTCTCGCAACTTCTCGCAGCTTGCTCTTGATGTCCCATTTGTGGTGTTAGGATATGCTTCATGTACCAGTTCTGGAAAATGGAAAACAAATTTGCAAGGGCACAGGAAAATAAAATGTTTAAAGTGTAACATTTACATATTGTCAAAAAGTTTGGTTTAAATATGTTGCTAAAGGTCCCTCCCTTTACCTCACTATGTGCAGAATGGTTGATGATTTTTCAAAGTTCATTGTATACATTGGATTTTATTGACATTTTAAAACACATTTCACTGCTCCAGTGCTTATATAAAATAAATTGGCTTCATGGATGTGCAGACTTTTCCATGCTTCGACATTTCACATGTTTTAAAGTCTTACAGTAACTTGACTGACACAATATGCAATGACCCTGGTCCTGCACTATATTTTTTTAAAAAAGAAAATTATCCCAACAAACTTACATTTTCAAATTAAAAACTTTTCATTGCAAGATAGTCTTTTTTATATGTTTCTATAAGGAAAATTGCTGCCCCAGATTACATGTTATGAATATCTTCATGTAAGCAGTCATACAATAAAAGTGAGGAACCGTAAATTAATTTATAGAAATAAAAAGAATACAATGAAACATTTTTATTATTTGTAATTTCCACAAGGTTCAAAATTGCATTTTAACCTTGGCCTTTGGCAACTTCAGCTGGCTAGATGTAAAGCCTGGACAATAATATCATGTCATATTTTCACAATAAAGACCACATCAGATGGACTGGGTATAAGCCACGAAAACGTCAAGGGTGATAATGACATCTCTTCTGGAAAAGCTGGACTTAGAGGCTGAATCTACAATCAGCTGCTATGTATCTGTTACAGTTCAGGACATGCATTCAAATAGAGCTTTACTTACCAAATATAATATTCAATTTGGATAGATATCATCCAAACCACTTCTTTTGCGGAACCCCCCCCCCCCCCCTTTTTTTTTTTTTTTTTTTTGGTTTCCTTCCGTTTGTTGTGGAATTCCCCCATAAACATGTACACTTGTATTCCAGTGGAATTCCATTGGAATACAAGTGGGATTTTCAGTGAAATGCAAGTCGGATACCACTGGGTTTCCACTGGAATAAAACAGTGGCATTTTACTGGAAATTCAGTGGATTTTCAATGAAATTCATCGAAATTGCACTGAAATATTGTTGAATATTTCCATTGGAATACTAGTGACATTTCACTGGAGTACCAGTGGCATTCCACTACAATACCAATGGCATTCGATTGGAATACCAGTGGCATACTTGGACACTGAATACCAATGGTATTTCACTTGAACTGACATTCATTGGACTGGAAATACTTTGAACACATTACACTGTACATTGTTTATTTTAGTGGCAAGTGGCCCTTTCTATAATACCAATATTCAAGTAAAATTTTGTCTACTCAATTGATATTCACTGCAATTTTTGATTTCTTCTATCCTGGAAGTGAAAGATGTTGATGTATATCTTCCAGCTCAGTACAGCCATCCAATTGTGTTTATCAACACAGCTTTGTATATTTGCCGGGCTATAATTAGTTACAGCCAGGTCCTCTGTCATCTGGAAGTCCTTGGCAGGCTGTGTGCTAAATATGGCTGACCATGCAGAGGGTTTTAGAGGCTGTACAGATCCCAGCCTCACAATGCAGGGTCATATGCTGTGAAAGGTGAATTCTTTGTGATCCACTAACCAGAAACTGAATAAAATTCATGAGCATTACAGAGTCAGCTTAAAGTTATACTTACTTGGGTGTCTTAGTTGCCATTAATGATGCCAAAGTAGTCCTTGGTGTTAATTATCACCACAGCCAATGTGGGTCTGTCTCTTTGTCCTGCATTCAGTTGCTTTTGGTAGCTGGACAAGTTTCACACTACACCATATATACTACTTGGAGCTGAAGTTTTATCCACATGCCTGCCAGTATGCTATAATGTCCATGTAGCCATTATAATTTCCACAAGATGCTGCCTTGTAATACGTGTACTTGACCATGAGCCCGCCATAGCTATTTTAAATCTGCAGCTGACCAGCCAGGCAGCCTCCCGATAGGCCCTCTTCAGCCAATCAACCATCAGTATTAAGTAGAGGAGTCAGGATGACTGCATGGTATGTAGTGGCAGTTGAAACTTGATACCTGTGCTCTCACTGGATGAAGCTATATATATATATTTAGGCACAATGAGCATGATCAAACATAATCCACATGATCACCAAAACTCCTGGGAATGGATGTGATTATAATATAATGGGTTTGTGTATTTCCTGTCATATATATTGGAGAGAAGAAAAATGTCTGGTAAAACTGCTAAAATTCCAAGTATATATTTTTTAGATTATCCCATATGTATCAAGTGACAATATTTATGTCTGGGTGTGAAACCAGACTCTCTCTCTCTCTCTCTCTCCTCTCTCTCTCTCTCTCTCTCTCTCTCTCTCTCTCTCTCTCTCTCTCTCTCTCTCTCTCTCTCTCTCTCTCTCTCTCTTCTCTCTCTCTCTCTCTCTCCTCTCTCTCTCTCTCTCTCTCTCTCTCTCTCTCTCTCTCTCTCTCTCTCTCACAGACCAAATTTTGTTCGGAGTTTTTCTTGGACAATATTATTGTTCAGAGTTTTTCTTGGACACTGTTCCAAAAACCACCAAACCTGTCATGGTGACTGGCCTACCAGTAAAATTGTGCACCTGGTTTGGAATAGTCATAATATTTAAAATTATGCAAATTAGGGGCAATTAAAATTTTAGCTCCATATCTTCCAAACTATTGCAGATATATAGACACAAAATTTCAATGTGCATATATTGGTTTGTGACACCTGCCAATACATGTATTATGGACAGCAAATGAAAGTTGTAGAATTTCAAATTACACTAATCAAGGCATTGAAAAATTTAAAAGTTGAATATCTCCAAAACTATTGTACACAGAGATGCCATTCCAAGTTTAATTTATAGGTTTGGCACGCAGCTGCATCCAATAAACCATAAACCAAAGTTGTATGATATTAATTTATGCAAATAAGGCGAATACACAAACTCTAAATCTTGAATTACTTAAAAACTATTATACATAGAGGTACCATTCCAACATCAATTTGTAGGTTTGTGACATAACCACATCCAATTAACCATGAACCAAAGTTGTAGGTTTTTAATCTATGCAAATTAGACAAAATAGATGCAGTAGCCAGATGTCTATATATACTAGCTGCCAATCTCCTCAATATCCGCGTGTTTATCATCTGGCAGTAGTGCTGCACATATACTGTCAATCTCTACTGCCATTTGTCCTCTGGCTTAAGTAATATGCAGTCTCTAATCTTGCCAACACAATCCCGGCATTTTCTTAGGTTCCATAAGTCCTGCCAACACAATCCCAGCATTTACTTAAACATTTTATTAATCTTTCCAACAGTGCCCCGACATTGCCACTATATGGTCCCAGCATCATTTCGGCATTGCCAACATAATCTTTGTGTCATTCCTATATGAAAAGTCTTGCCAACACAAACCCGGCATTTTCTTAAGTCCCCGAAGTCCTGCCAACACAATCCCGGCATTTACTTAAACATTTCATTAATCTTGCCAACAGTGCCCCGCCACTGCCAACGTATGGTTCCAGCATCATCCCAGCATTGCCAACATAATCTTTGTGTCATTCCAGTATAAAAAGTCTTGCCAACACAAACCCGGCATTTTCTTAGGTTTCGTAAGTCCTGCCAACACAATTCCGGCATTTACTTCAACATTTCATTAATCTTGCCAACAGAATCCCAGCATCCTCTTAGAATCGTTAAGTCCTACCGACATAATCCCGGCATTTAGTTAAAACATTTCATTAATCTTGCCAACGGGATCCCAGCATTACCAAGGGAATCCTGACATTACCCCAGCATTACCAACATGAGCCCAGCGTTTTTGCAATGTGGAAAAAATTTTGCCAACATAGTTCCAGCATCATCCCGGCATTGCCAACATAATTCCGGCATCATCCCAGCATTGCCGACATGATCCCAGCATAATCCCGCCATCATCCCAGCATTTCAGTTTTGTAAGGGTTAGTCCCAAATGTGGCACTGAAATAGCCAAACTGCGTCTGAATTCAAGGGCAAAGGGTTATTTCAAGGGGAAAAGGGTTAAGAAAGGTAAAGAACAGCAGCAAGGCAAACACACAAAAGTACCAGGCCTCCTCAAAACATAGTGTGTTAACTCTGCATGTATGTACACACCTTTTACATATATACATAGGCTGAGGAAAATACAGATACCCTGCTTATGTACACGTGATCTAGAGTACATGTATATACATACATATATATATATATATATATATATATATATATATATATATATATATATATATATATATATATATATACAGTAAAACCTCTCTAACCAAACACCTCCATATACCAAACACCTCTCTATACTGAACACCATTTCTCGGTCCCAAATATATACTTTCAATGCTCTCAAACCTCCCTATCCCAAACACCTCACTATCCTAAATACTTTTTTCCGGTCCCAAGGGTGTTCGGTATAGGGAGGTTTCACTGTATATATATATATATAAAGTATGTACTGACTGATTAAGGCAAATATATTTCATCCCTCTGTTAATACACCTTGTCCAACAATATGTGAAACATTATTGCTATGTTCTTAAAGTTGTGGATTGGTAACAAATATCTACACATTGAAAAAAAAAAGATTAAAAACTTTGATACTTATGGCCCATAAATAATACTGATTGTTGAAATTGTACGTTTCATTTTCTTTAAGCAAGAACTCATGCAGGAAGTCTGTAAGTTAGAATATATATACATGTTTTGAGTGCACTTCAGAGGGCTTGGACCAGGATGAATTAGACCATGAATATGTCCTGAACAGGACACAGCCAACTTCCCAGGAAAGCTTTTGGCTTTATTACCATGACTCATCATTGAAACAGGCAATTATGTTACACTTGGACAATCCTGTCCCAAGCTTTGGTAGGGCAAACCTCCCTAACCCTAACAACAATTGCCTACCCATTACCAGTATCTTACCTTAGTGACCTATCCTGCATCTGTGTGTATTTGTGTTTGTGTGTGCAAATATAAGCATTACAGACACTTTACCTGTCAACTCCCTTTGACAATAAATGGGGACAATGATTGTCCTAATGACAGACACACTGTATTGAACCAAAAATATAGACAAGAAGGCTGTGACAGTCCTGTTCTCAGCTGACTCTGGATGCACAGACTTCAATGATCCTGTGACCTTTGAAATAATATCAAGGCCATCTTTGATTGAGACCATGATCACTCTTTGCAAAATCATTCTTCATTCATGCAGTTGAAAAATAATGATTAGGTAAGTCGAAAGTGATGGGACCCACTGTTACCAATATAAAAGCCAACTCATCAGTTTGTTCTTTCAAAGTTATCTCCAAAGCATGTTAACTCTACCTCCAGCCAAGTAGACATAGCACAGAGCTTGAGTCTGCTTCTTCGGTCACTCAAGCTCAAAATTAATAACATCAAAAGCCCATAGGTACTTTCCTTTTAGTGTCTATCAGTAACTATAGGCCTAGGATCCACCATTACCAATCGAGATATAAAGCAAAATGTCAGTTTCACCTTTCAAGGTTACTCAAGCTTAAAACTAACATCAAAAGAAATACAACTGGTATGTTCCTATTATGGTTTCATATTAATCATGGGCCTAGGATCCACCATTACTGACACATCTAAACATTTCAGTTTGACCTTTCAAGGTCATGCAAGGTCCAAATTAACCTCAAAAGAGACCCCATATGCATTTTCCCATTAGTGCATAATACAGTGTAGAAACCAAGGGCCCAGGACCCACCATTACCAAGATACAAGTCAATCTATTAGATCTGCTCCTATCCCTATTGACACAATACCAACACGTACATATATCCTTACTGATTTTTCATTTTTTCAAAAATTTGTTTAAAAATGACAAAAGGACAGCAGTACATGTGCCATTAAGCGAACAAATTTTCAGAAGATTGAGCCCATATGCTGTCTCAATAAGTTTGAACATAATTCAACACATATTTTAGGGAGGAAGTTTCATGAAAATTCTAAACACCATGAAACAAATGTGATACAATAGAAAACAATTGTAGCACTACCTGATGGACCAATTAAGGTCATGGGGTACCAGCATTCACCATAAACAATTTTAAAGCAATTGAGATCCCCACTGACTGGCATAGCTAAAGTCAATGCGAATGAAGGTATTTACCAGTAATTGCTCGGACTGAAAAATTTGTAGAAAATCTGGGATCCACAACATCACCACCTGGTAAACAACTTTGTTTAACCCTTCCAGAAGGTACATTTCCACCAAGTTTCAGCACAAATTAAGAGCGTTTTGGCAAAGAAGTCAATGACAGCTTTAAAACACAAAACGTCATTTAAAAATGCAGTGCCATTTGTTAAGCTTTTAAAACCAACTGGCTCAGCAATTTTGAGGATTTTTCAGATTTAGCCAAAGAACAAAAAAAAAAAAAAAAAAAAAAAAATCATAAAAAATAGGAAAAAAATAATTGGAGCATGACTGTTTGTACAAACTTGACAGAAACCCATCCAAGATAGATCCCCAGCACATTTGATATGGAACTGGCTAACAGTTTTGGAGAGGTCAAAAATGAGGCCCATTCAAGGTAGATCCTCACCAAGTTTGAAGTGAATCTGGCTGACAATATTGGAGAAGGGGTCAAAAACGTAAACTGTGCAGAAATGGATGGATGGACAGCTGGACAACTGATAATGGACCATCCTATGACCTCAGCTGATTGACAGGTCAGCCAAAATAAAAATTCACGAAAAAAAAAAGTTTAAAATCTCAGCTCCACCTCTTGGACAAATTAAGGTCTATGGGTGCCCATAAGTGTCCCTATGCAATTTCAAAGTGATTGGTTGAGTGGTTTCAGTGAATTTTTTTTTATTAGATTTTGCCAAAAAATTCAACAAAACAAATCATACAAAATCTTAAATCACTGGAGCATGACTATTTGCACCAACTTAATAGAGACCCACCAAAGCTAGATCCCCTCCATATTTGATGTGGATCTGGCTAATGGTTTTGGAGATTGAGGTAAAAAATATAACTCTGGACAGATGCAGACCACATCCTAAAAGCTCAGTGGACTGAGTTAAAAAACATTATGGTAGATATTGTCCAAAGGAAAAAGCTAATTTCTGATGGCAAGTTCAAAACTCACATCAAACTGAAAAGTCTGAGCCAAATGAGGGGTCACTCAATGTATATAGAGTTACATGTACATGTTCATGTCGTCTGAGCACCATAGAATTGAATCTGGTGATGAATATATGAACAAAGACAGGACTCCCAATGAAACATATATATATTTATATATATATATATATATATATATATATATATATATATATATATATATATATATATATATATATATATATATATATATATATATATATATATATATATATATATATATATGTATATATATATATATATATGGATGTATTGTATTTGTGTTTTTTCATCCAGAACCACTTCCTGGTAGTCATTACCTTATTCCGTAGTCTGCACTCTTTACATCCCATAAGCTAACCTGTTACTGTCTCACCTATATAAATATGGAATTACATGTACTATTGTCCATATTGCACATGTTCATCTGTAGAATTTTGACATAGGCTGCATTAACCCAAATTAATAAAAGGGTCTTCAGCGGGTAACTTAGTTACTTAGAACATGTTTCGGAGCCTGTACCCAAACATGTCTCTCTGTGTTGTGGTTCCTATCCCATGCTAAATATTCAGCAAAGACAACCCACATAATAATGAAAAATATATGAACGTGTCAAATGATGCATTAGCTAAATAAGTATGCCTTTGCTTATAAATGCAGAGCTTATATATTAATAAAGAATACCTGTCAAGCCAAACATAATTACTTAATTTGTACAGTACAAGTTCAGATAAGAATAATTTGACTTACCGCTGAATCAGTATGTACCCTTTCCGGATAGTTTACCTTATTAAACCACCTGCCAGTGTATAACTGAAGTAGAAACAAACTGGGCCATCATATTCAGAATGGATGGTGGTTTTGCAAAAGTTTAAAAAGTCAATTGTGGATGACAATTAAGTCAGCTGAGCTAAAATAGAGTGCATGCTTTAGAGTTGCTTCAATATATTGTCACTAGGAAAGCATAAAGACACACAAAGCTTAGTCTGCATAGGAGCCACACTTTACAGCACATTTATGCTGTAATTTACACCATTATCTGATGATAAGTGTCACTCAATTGCTCAATCACAGCTCACCCAATGTACATATACATGTACATGTACATGTGTATCTCTGTTAAAGCCATGCTGCTGGGAAATTATCAGAGCAAGTTAGCTGCCATATGTATAAATGCTGAATTCTCTGTGTTGTTTTTTCTGTTTAGTAGTTTGCAAATGACAGCTGAGACTGCAATTCTTGCAACACCTATTTTCTCCTTTGACACTGAATACCACACACCTTAGTCATATCTACAACCATGACTATTACTTGAAAGATACAAGTCCATCATCTGAGATATTATCCAGTCTTCTAATTCATATAAACAGGACAAAAACCTGGCCAAAATAACTGCAACTCACTTTGAGTACCATTTTAAATCCATAGTCCTTTCACCTTGAATTAAGAGTGAGTCAACCGCTTTCCATGGTATGGGTTAGACATTGAGTGCCCAACCCATGCCAAGGAAAGCTGTTGACCTGCATGCCTCCATACAATTACCAGTCAAATTGTTTGTCATTACTGTTGAAAGTAGTTGAAAATACGGCAGCAGACGACATTTGATCAGCAGCCGGTTTTTGCAAGTATAAGGGGCACAGAGCTAAATCTGCCAGCCCAGATTTACATTCCCAAAAGTGAAGGTACCAAAACGTTATTTCTCAGAGCACTAGGTCCTTAATCAAAGATAACTCCATGTCCTTTATCAAAGTTACTCAGGTCATTTATCATGGTTAACTCTGAGTCATTTAAGAGAGGTACCCAAAGTAATTAATCAATGGGAAACATTTTTTTCTTAAGGGAAATGAAACTGTACACATCTGGTAACAAAACTGTATTTTCAATTTTGAATAAGGGTTTTAGTTCAAAAGTAAAGCTTTCATTGTTTTTTTTTTTTGTTTTGTTTTGTTTTTTGTTTTTTGTTTTTTTTTATTAAAGAGCAATAAAATTAGAACTAAGTCCTTTTTCAAAAATTTTAGATACAGTTTTGGATAGCATTATTTTTTTTCATTTGACACTACATGTATCAACTAAATCTGGTTTTAATATTTTTAAATGCTATTTTGAAAAATTTTATGCAAATTTAAGAATTTTAATGCAAATTTTATTTCATCAATAGTGATACTAAAATTTTATGTTCAGTACCACAATCGAACTTGATTTTATGTTTTCTTTCAGAAAATATCTACTTTTTAGGGTATTAGATGGTAAACACTTATACATGAGAGTCATAAAGTATACCACACCCTGAAGTCCATAAAAACAAACATGTTTTGATAGTAATTGTAGACCTGTGATTATCCTTCATGCCTATTAGGTTTTTTTTCCCCTGTGTCTTTCAGACTGTGTTGAAATTTATCTGTTGCGCAAGTGGAAAAATGTTTATAAGTTATACATAATGACAGGAGCGAACACAGAAAAGTTGGATTTCCTAAACATACTTCTTGCAATTGTGTGGTAAAACTCATGCAAGACATTTACACTGCAGTGTAAAAGTAAGCTCAAGCTGCTTGTGCTTTTAGTGCTCACATGAAAATAGACACCATGCATTGATCACCTGATGGTCCGCACTGGCTGGAATCATGCCCTGTTCAGATATACTATGGAGTGGATTGTCTTCTGCTTGATTTTCTTTTTCTTGCTTTAAGCATTAATGTATACTGGTCTACTTTATACATAGAGAGAGACATGTACGGTAAAAGGCTCCGAAATATGTTGAGTAGTTACCCGCTGAAGACCCTTTAATTTATTTGGGCTAATACAGCCTATGTCAAAATTTTACAGAGGAACGTGTGCAATATGGACAATAGAACTTCTATGTATATAAGTTAGACAGGGCCAGGTTAGCTTATGGAGAGTAAAGAGTTTGGACTACGGAATAGGGTAATGACTACTAGGAAGTGATTTTTGACAAAAAGACACAAATACAATACTGTTGCAAAATCTGCATTTCGCATCAAATAAAACCAAATTTGCATGAGAAGAGGTCTATAGTATTAATTCCAGATAATGTTCTATTTTGACTATGTTTGGAAAGCAAAATAACATGATAAATATAAATATGTCAATGTACATATTTATTGGAGGTCCCATGTGTTGTGGTGGATTTATAAGGTGTATATATGTGTGACTTGCATGAATAATGTCCATCAACTATGTCCTCCCAGCTGCCAAAGAGGCAACAGGCTATATTTAGAGCTGGGGCTGCCTGCAATATGTAGTATTAACCCTAACCCCTTTAAAGTGGCCAAAACTGGCTAGTGGTTAAATGTCATCTGCTTCACTGTTTTTTTCGACTAACTTCAACAGTAACAAGAAATCTGCAATGCAAAGCAATCTGCTGGCAACTGTGCCCACACCACATTGTTACCAGTTTACCAGGTTCCTCATTGAACATGTATACTGTGGCTCGGTCTTGAGTGGAGAGGTCTGAGGATGATAAGCACCCCTTTATTACAGCAAGGGGATTCTGTATCAACAGCTGATTTTCGCGATAGCAGACGAGTGGGGGTGAATGGTCTTGAGTGCCTGTGCTCGGACTTCCCTCACTCAGCAACTCAGCTTGACCTGTATGTCGGGATAGACTTGTGATGTCAGCCCTGATCCCCTCTCATAAAAGGGGATTTCCTCACGCATGCTCAGTGACAATGTATACATAATTTGAATGGTAACCGGTAACTGAAAACACAGTTCCAAGTAAAAACAAGGCCTAAGGCCTAAGAAATCAGCCACATAAGGAACGAACACTTACAACAACAATCCTACAATTTGGTTGCAAATTACAAGAAGTCCAAAATGACTAATACAGTAGTAGAAAAAAAGTGGTCTTTTGGGGTCATTTTGTGTGGTCTCTAGTCAGGTTCAGCAGGTGGGCTCCCAAAGGAAGAGAATTATTGAAAGGAGCTGTTGCACAGTAAAAGTGGTCACAAAAGACAGGTGGTCTCTCCAAGGAGGGACGTCTCAAAGCAGGCACTATTCGTAATATTTTAATTAACATAAAGAAAAGGTACTATACACAATTGTGTATTTGTAAGTTCTAAGGCTTTGTATATTTGAATATGAATTAAGTAAAATGTGGCACTTTCATTATATCAGCACACCATTACTGTCACAGTTGGTATTCATATGAATACATATATTTTGTACATATTTACCCCCAATACATTAACTTTATGTATTGCACAAAATATCATTTGCACACAAACTGTGTAGCAGGATGGGGAGAATGATGTATCCAAGTAAACTGTAAAAGTTGCATACTTAAATAATGCTGATGCAAAAGTGTAGAGCTGTAGTTCTTTGGCAACATTTTCATGTATCAGCAGAAAAATGTGTACAAACTAAATGTGTAAATAGTTACAAAATACAATGTATGTGATATGTTGTAATGTCCATGTGACCTAATGTTTACAATGAGCCAAGCAAATGAGCATAAGCAACTACATGTATTTGTAGCATAAGCCAGTGACTATTCCAATGCATCTAAAATAAATTTAACTACATGTATTTGTAGCATAAACCAGCAACTAATTTTAATGTATCAAAAATATCCATCTATAGGAGATTTCTATAACAATTGTTCAGTCGCTTGCACTTCTGCTGCTTAAATGAATACTTTTCCTGGGTAACTGTGATGCTTTGAAGCACACATCAATTATCATATTTGAAAGTGATACAAATAAGGCACATGTGATGAGGTGCAGGCAAAGTAAATTGCTGTTTGTTTTTATTATCAATAATTTTTAATTTTCTTTGCTTGTTTCCAAATATACATTGTATTGGTTGTTACATAGTAGGTAAATGTCTGAAAATATGTACCGTTTTACATTTATCAAAGATGTATTACATTCAAATGGTGAAAAATTTAAGTATTGATGACACTGAATGGTCTATTGTTTCATGTGCATGTCTTAAGAAACAGTCCTTTTTTTTCTGCAAATGCAAAAAATAGCAGCAAAACTATTACAGGTCACAATGGTTTGGGACTGCATATTTTGTTTGCGTTGCAGTGTTCAAGCGTGAAAAAATATATATGTTAAACTAAAGTGTATTGTAAAGTACACTTGTCATAGATTGAATGTATATATAAATTAAGAAATTTTGACACAATGCACAAGAAATATTAACCATAAACAAGAAACTGATCTTTGTGGTTTTGTACATTGATTTCTAGGTTCTTTTTCCTGCAATTTTTATCATATTTGGTAACACAAAGATAAACTAAATTATGCAGCAAAAAGACCTTCAGATTTTTTACTCCAGTGTTCATACACTTACACAGGTCTTTTCAAGCACTTTCCAGGACCACATTTCTCAAATTCAACGAGTTGTGGCAGGTATTTGGACATGTAATTTCAGCATCACGGAGACATGGACTTCGAAAATTTCAAGCAATCGATACATACATTTACATGTTGCATGAAATATCTCAGTATGACATACATAATATAGAAAAATATATGTGATGTATGGTTTTGCAGGGGTCACATCAAGGATTTTTCACTGTGGGTCCATTCGGCATTGGACCCATCTTTCTTCTTTTTCAGGAAAAATAGTGAGTCCATGGACTGAGTCGATGGGTCCAGTCTGAAATTGTGGAAACTAGACTTCATTTGGTGTGATTTGATTGATTGATTTTATTTGGTATGACCAACATGCAGTGATAAGTGAGTTTACCAAAAATGATAAATAGATAAAACATGCAGGTAACTTAAGCCTAGAAGCAAACATAACATATGGTCTATATGCTAATGCAGGCAAATCATAATTATAATTAAGATTGAATAAAAAGTTACCAAAGTAAAAGAGTTTAATGACTAAGTTTGTTGATTGTCCCAAGGATTGATTCAGTGTATTCAGGGACCTGCTATTAAGACTAAGTCTACACGTCCCTGGTCTACCAAAATATGGTCTGTGAAGTGGTCTTAACCCCTAGCACACTGCCACTGTGCCAGTATCTGATTTGGCACACCGTGTGCCATTGGACAGTTTTTTACTGTCTTGCACAACAAGCGGCATGCAATGATGCATACTGAACACACCTGGGCTATGTTATTTTTGCGATTCACTCGATGTGATGAAATGGTCAGAAATTACATGATTTGTATTTCTGTGCACTTTCTATATCAATTTACCTGAAAAATTTGATGCCGAGGTGTCAAGAGTCTGATCTTAAGTGCAGTCACTTTTTTTACTAAGCAACACAGTACAGGCCGTGCAACACAACACAGGCGAGTGTACACAGCCTGTCAGTCACAGGCATGGTTTTCCGCTATGTTGTACGTATAATTTTACGGCCTGCGATCATGAATTTCATTCCTTTCTTGTTCTGTCATACAGATTTGTTCCATTCAAACAATTTAATAAAATCAAAACAGCAAAATTTTGTTAAAAATCACCAACAACGACGTGACACAAACTAGGAGGCAGCAATCAACAACATAATACATATGATCACATCGTGTTTACGCAAATCTGCGCTTCGTCCACGTTTGACCGTGGGGTGACTAATCTTCGTATTTTCCTTGCCTTCCGAAAGGAATTTTCACTCTTGCCTTTATCTGTATCTTGATTTGTTCGATGGAAGTCTTTTTGGTGAAAATATGATGTGAAAATTTAACATCTTGGTCCAATAATCTTCACTTTTATACAACTTACTCCTCCCCAACATTGCACACACGAGACGGGCACATGTATGGGCAACAACGAGTTTGATTGGACAGTGAGCGGCACGTGATCAAATCCACCCAATAAGGAACCTGGAAATGCTCTCACCACATTTAAAATGACGTAAATTTTTGCAGGGTTACCCCAGGATTATTTTTTCTTAGCAAATAAGAGAGCTTGTTACATACAAAGACGAACATCAGAGGATTCCATCAGTATAATGCATAATCATGGTCATGGTGGACGATGCAAAACACCGGGACCTCAAAGATGCAAAGTTACTAAGTTTGGGATAATATTTGCAGTTGTATCATTCAAAATGCATTGTGTTTTTTGTGTGGTGGTCCACAGAGACGCAAAATGACAATGTTTTATTGATTTTCAGGTGTCTTTTCTTCATTTTTTGCGTCTATGACGCAGGAGGCACACTTAATGTGACCCCTGGACTTTCGGACCATGGACACGCACAAAAATAATTTTTGTTTTATTTCAGACACAGGTCCATATCAATTATCATCGTTTAAAAATACATGTAAAATATAAAATAAATAAAATGTATGCATAAAATATGATGCAGTGGTACAGTCTTTTGAGTTCATAACCTTGTCTATTTCAAGATACAAGTGAAATAAGGCTGTCCAAATCATCAATTCTATTTAAGCATCGGCATCACACTTCCGTTGTTTTCATTTGCTATGTTTACCAGAAGCATCTGCGCCATAATTTTGCACTGTAATGCTGGAAAAAGCGGGTCATTCTTGTGCGCAACTGTGTACGCGCAACTTGGCAGCGATTCCGCTTTCGGCAAAGGCAAAAAGATTGATTCAGTGGATTTCATTGTCATTGTCATTGTCACATGCTCTCGATGCAACCCATCCCAAATTGATCAGTAATGAATTTTCATACCACATGTTCCGAATTTATTGCCTTTTAAGGGCCTTAAAAACAATAAATAACTTTTACTGATTTTCATGATGTGTGGGAACACTGCCAAAGGGCACTCTTCCTTCCATTGATTGCATCCGCCTTCAATATCTGCGAATGAAACGTAATTATACAGTTTTCGGAGGCAGTGTGCGCTGTTGATTTAATTGCTATAATAATATCCAATATGGCGGTGACCTGTACTGTTTACCGCAGCTCACTTGAAACTTTGTAGGAGCTACTGTATTTGATACAAGGAACGTAAGGAGAAACCAAATACATCATTCAAAAGCTATAATCCAAGTTAATCTTTTTAGCACTTAGAATTATATTTTTCATCTTCTAAGTTACGAATTGTACGATCTTTCCACATCCATCTACTTCAAACAGCTATCAGCGGAAACGCTTCCACCATTGGTCGGCACTGTGCATGATTGACAAGAACCACACCTCTATTTCCGCGAAAATGATAATGTAAAACGTAGGAATACATTGCTATCCGAGCAAAACAAACAAAAAAGCACCAAAACTACAATCCTTTTCGGAGTATGCTTTCATAACAAGATCATAAAGAACTACATAACAGATGACATAACATGTCCATATTCTCAGTTCATTGTAATTATTTGCAAACTTTGCACACTTGAAAATAGAACTATTTTGTGTAAGGTCTTGATCATGCAGTGAACAGGTACCGCATCGCTTGTTGGTTTGGACGTAGGGAAGCCAGGGTCATTAATGCAATCATTTCCATGGAAATGGAACTGTAAACATTATGTTATGTCATTGTTTTGTGCAAATCTGTGTCACTTTGTTAGCATACTGCAATGAGCATCTTTTCAGATCATTGGATGTAGCAACTCATTTTGACATCGGATACCATGCCTCATAACCTATCACTCCTTCAAAATAATGAAGGTCCTATATGTAATCTTAAGATTACTTTGAAATCCGCCCTTGCGGGCTGATTTAAAAAAAAAAAAACATGGAAGTGCAATGTTTACAAGTTGAGTACAATTTATAATAAAGATGATAATGCCCATGTAGATCAATCAGTTTATAATATTAGTATCCATTATTCGGTGTTACTTTGCCGGGCAATGGTCACATCATACCGAGCCGTCACCATCACTTCGACAAAGAGGAGATTGGCCGAGTGATTCAGTGAGTCCATTTGCCGTATCCAATTTAGTTACTACACATATTGTATTCCTGGGCCCAGACATTAAATTGAAAGGGATTTTTTTTCTCTGCTGTTTGTTGTGGTGGATATCTGGTCAGATGTGGGGTGGAGGAACTGAAGCAGTATTGTGTGCCCAGTATATGTTTGGCGCAGATTTGAATGGTCATACTATACAAAGTATCTGAGGTGGGTCAGTCAGTGCAAAAACAGTCCGAGGAATATCTCTGAAACTGTGGGTTCAAGGCATATTGGGACTTTTAACCTTTATCTTAATATATCTATTATTCCAAAGTTGCAAACACAGTGCACAACATACGTCACTTGGTGCCTAGCTTAAAGTAAAAGCAAACATCTCCGCTGCAACTGCCGTCGGTGCAGATGAATTAAAACAGTTAGACTGAAAATTGTAGACAAGACCTATTGACATAACATAACCCAAGTACACAGCTTTCCTTGGCATGGGTTCTGCACTTTAATAGCGCCCAATACATGCCAAGCAAAGCTGTTGACTCGGTCTTAATTCAGGGGGGAAAAGATTAAAGTAGGTTACATGTACATGTACTGAATTTGTTTTGCCGAATACCATGTGAAACATGAGATCTTCCAATTCAATAGCTTAGTTCCGAGATAGGGACAATTTTTGCCACCGGTGGCGCTGACTACTATGTTCCCGCGATGTCACGGACGTTTCTGCAGGTCTCGGGGGACACTTTCAAGTCTCGCCATTTTGCCCCATTGTGTTAACACGGGAAAGTTGGTGTCATTTTTTTAACGCCGGTTATTTTAATAACCTACAAGTGTAACTCCAAGAAAGCATGCCAGTGTACAACTGTAAGATACCAGGGTGTACCTCAGATAGCAGAAAACACCGTCACTATGAAAAATACTGACAAAAAACCTGAGACAAAACCTACACAAATCGGGGCCTGCATTGTGGCACAACTGACCATGCATTAAGTCACCCTTGATTGACTCGGTGAGTTCTGAGGGATTACCCTGGGGCGCACTTCTGCCAGCGCTTTGAAGATCCTCGCGCTTGGCTGACCACTAACCAGATTAGCGCTTGACGGGTGCAATCAGAAATTAACAGTACAGCACTTGACCTAAATTCGCAATACATTGTCTGCAAACTTTGTTACCTGATCACTGGCACACTGTGGGCCTTCAAGCATGTTCAGATCAGCTATTATTATTTGGTTAAGATTGGCGACATTAAACAATCAATAAATAAATATCAAATAATTAATATTAAAGCCCTCGTACGCTGTACACTGGCATCTCAACCACCGGCATTGCTTTCAGGTCTTTTGTCCAGGAGGTTATCGAAGATATGTATGGCAAAGCCACCTTCTTCTGTCCATCGGGAAACTCCAATCGAGCTCTCCGCACGTCCATGGTATCATCCTTCTCCTCAACTAGGTCTGTCTTCACATATTTGTACCCCATGCACTCCGCGAATCTTTAGAAATTTCCGAGGATCAACCACTTTCATCTTTGAAAATTTGTCGTATAGTTCGTTTCCCGTCTGTTCAATCACGTTAATCGCCGCTCCTCCGTCGTCCGTATTTCCCGCCATGTTCACAGAAACTGAACGATCACTGTTGCACGTCGATTCTCGTATGGGTTTCGCTGTCACGCTGTGTTGGTCACGGCCTACTGTTACCCTGGGAAAGCTTGACCGCGGAATTGCGTTACCAGGCATGTCGGGCATGCGCGGAGGGCAAAAATCTACCATGCGAAGCCTGGTGTTAAAAAAAATCCCTAACTCGGAACGCCCGTATTCTTGTGACTTTCAGAAAAGGGTCCTTATACATTCCATCTCCCCATTTTTCATTAATTAAACATTTTTATATTCTCAAAGAGGGCTGCCCGAGTATATTGTTGTGCTGTTTATGATTATTTCAGCTATAGAATTTCTAAATACAATAGCTTTGGTCCAAATTAGCTATTACTGTGAGCTACCGCTGCAACGCAGCGATTGCACCCCCGCTCTCTACTTGGCAACTGGCCTTTCTCCATCGCTGGGTAGGTCACTCGATCCTCGGCTGTCTCACACGGTTCTGCCATTGGTTTGTTGTGCGTTATTTTTCTGCAATCCTCCAGTTATTATAAAGAAATAACGTGGGCACTGGGTGTTCTAGTGTCGGACCTTTACCCCCAACAAAATGTCTCAAACAAATTCAGTCAAAATTGCCTGGTGGTTCATAATCTTCTGGTCTTTTCACCATATTCAACCACTCCTGTCGTTTCTGTGTTTCTTTGGAGGAAAACCATGGAAAGCTACCCCTTGCATCCAGGGGCAGTTATCCAATTTACCCAGTTTTCTTGTGTCTGGCTTACAGTCAGGAACTTTGCAATTGTAGAATGTCATTATATATAGCTTGTAAATACTTCCGTCGTACGTTAGAAAACAACAATCAACTTTGCAATGTCATTTCCATGTACTTTAACTATGGCGCAATATGGATGCTAAACTGAAACGACCTAACCTGGCGCAAGGTGCACCGCGAAATGACCCTGGTGCTTTAGCGGCTACCGTCGGTACTAGCTAATTTGGACCTTAGGTATTCATCTATAATGCTCTAAGAGAACATAAAATTTCAAAATTTTATGTTCTCTTAGAGCATTATACATGATTCACCAGATTCACAGAATGACTCAAGCATTACAGTTTGCTGCCAAAAAAAGAGGGTATTGCTACTCAAAATCAAGTTCTGTGGATTTTTTTTTCAACTTTGCCATGTGAACATTTCCCACTCAAATGAGATAATATTCAATGCAAATTTAAAATAGATGTCTTAAATTGAACCCTACAGATGTAGAATAATCCAATAAATTCTTCTTTCTGTCAAATCCTCTAGAACAAATATTCACTCAATGACCAAAATTACTTACATTTTAAAATGAATGATATTCTTTCATGACAGGTAATTATTGTTTTCAGACAGTAAAGCTGGTTGAGACATGTAATTTGTCTTTGTCCCAGACGGTATAAAAGGTAAACAGGTCACACACTTTAACCCTTTCCCCCCAAACCAGCCAGTGGTCAAATTTGTCGTCTGCTTCAGTGTTTTCAACTGATTTCAACACTAAGAATAAGCAATTTTACTGAAAATTGAAGAGGAGACCTATCAAGGTAACATGCCAAGGAAAGCTTTTGGATCAGTCTGAATGCAAAGGGGGATGGGGGGGGGGGGAGGGTAAATTATATACACCATACATCACTGCAATATAATGAGCAATTAATCAAGCAGAACTGACCAGCTTGTAATATATATTAATCACTTGGTCTGTATGGGTGAGGGATGGTCCACCTTGGATGAGTAGTGATGAAATATGTCCAGCATCAAGCCACACTAACCAGACTATTTTTGAGTTCAAGATGTTGCCATCATTATTCAGTTTTTGACAAAACAACAATTTATTTGGGTTGGCCCCTTGTGAGCTGACATTAATTTACAGTTGTCTTTAATGTGTCTTTGTTTCGTAGCTGTATCTTTCAAAGTACATTATTCCTGGAAAGCATAAATTTACCTTTGAATGATTCATAGTGGCTAAATTAATATTTTGTTTCTTTTGTTTGCATTAAAAAGCACTTTGAATTTATTTTTGCTACAGTCTGTTTAGAATAGCTCTGACAATGAGCGGGGAAATGGTGAGACATTTATGCTCCAGTTATGACCAATGACAGAGAGTGACACACTGGGCCCCACCTATCTCTGGCCCATCTGTCTGCCAGCAACCTGTCACTTATATGTGGTGACACAATGCTTTATGACCTGCAAAATATGTTTATGCCACCCCGTGATCTTTTTGAAGACCTGCTGTGAAGTTTCCAGGAAAGTGTTTTTTTTTAACTCCATCATTGCTTTGATGACTTTTTTTTTCACCTGGGGAGCTAGAAAGGCGCGGATTACTGATACCTGAGGTTTAACCTTCTGAGTGAGTCTTAACCCTGTTGTATGCATGACTGAAGTCCACATAATTCTACTGCTGCATTGGGCTCAATTAGAAGCCAGTAAATGGTGTTTTTCACTATAAGTTTTTTGTTTTGTTTTTTTTCTGTCCTTGTCACAGGGGAGCGTGTGATGCATTGCTATGGAGAGTTCATCACGAAGGTCCAGTGCCCAGTTCAACAGATCATAGTGATAGGAGATGCCTACTACGGGGTGAGCAAGTGTAACTCCATGCCCAACCAGTGTTGCCCTGCCACTGATGACTGTGTCATCAGCGTCTCACAGCAAAAACCCGAGTACTTTGCCCAGATTCAGCAGGCTTGCAACGGACAACGGGAGTGTGTCAACCTGCGAGCAGACTGGACACAGGGCACAGACTGTGGGGTGCAAACCAGTGACTATGTCACCATTGAGTTTGTATGTGTTTCAGGTAAGATGGTACCACAATCTATCTCTATACTGAGTGTCCGTCAAGGGAATGTACAGAGTGTCACGCTCAATGTAATTCAGACAATAGAGTGCACAATTTGTCCCTGTCTTGAGAGGCCACCCCAAAGCCAGGCCTAAAAGTGGCCTCTCAAGACAGGTGGCATCTCATTAGAGGTACAATAACATGGAAAAGATAGCAGCAGGGACCTGCCAAAAGTGGCCTTTCAATCCAGATGGCCCCTCATCGGAGTGACCTCTCAAGACAGGGACCATTGTACAGAATTTATGAATAAAAGAAAAAAAAACTGAACCATTCTGCTTTTTTGTGCAGGTTCATTTTCTTTAATGATAGTTATATACCATGAAGCTACACTTCTAACAGTGTGGTATTTATTATATTCACATATTGTCTGTCACCAAACAAAGACTACGCCACGTTACTTTGGGTGCACTTAATCTGTAATAATATAATGTGAATTTGTTTAATTTTGCCATTCCTATTTTCAGTTTTCTGATGCTTTAAAACCATGAAATTGAGAACACAATGATCAAAGTTTTTTAACATGAAATTAATAGGAAATATGAAAGAAATAGTAAATTTAAAGTATCAGTGAACGGCCTAATTAACATACAACATATGAAAGAATTAGTAAATTTTAAGTCTCAGTAAAAGGTCTAATTAATATACAAAAGTGCTGGAAATTAATCAAAATTTACAGTATTTACTTATTCTAAATATCTGGTTCCCTGCAAGAACCAAGAGACTGACTGCTTTATTTCTGTTTTTCTTTTTCCTGCTGCCCCAGAATCCTCTGCCAGTCCCCATGGCTCCACCACCGTCAACCCAGTCTCCAACCCTGAAGCCTTGACAGAAAAAATACCCACTGAGGCTGCCCCAGGTATTGGGGCACACACTGGGGTGATAGCTGGTGCCTGTGTGGGGCTGCTTATGATGCTGGCAGCTACCACAATAGTGGTCTTTCTGGCTGTCAAGAGGTAAGAGGTTACAACAGCATTCTTTAGAGTTTTTTGTGTCCACCTCAGTGCAGTCTATAGTGCCCATAAGTTATTGCTGTCTTTTTTAGCACAGCATCGTAAAGATTACTAGACCTTAAAGCAGCGTCTTTGGATCATGACAGAGTATAGTCAGTGTAAGTCAACTGAGTTATGCAGCTGATTCTGGGTTCCTTCCACAACCCACTGCTGCTTTTGTTGGTACATAACCCTTTTCGAAAAAATACCTATTTTTGTTGGTACGTGACCCTTTCAGAAAAAATATATATTTTGCATGAAAGTCACAAAGTTATTGACCCATTTGACAGATGCTGAGTACGGTGGGTAGCTTGACACAGAGCACATTTAAAAAAGTGACAGTGCTTTCTCCCTCCTGAAAAACTGAAGCTCAAGATCGTTTTGCCATTTTTTTTAAAGTGACCTCGGTGGTGCTTTAGCCTTTACTAATTACCAGTCATTGTTATATTCAGTTATATCTGCTCAATGTACAAATTCTGATTAAATACAATGGGACTTCTGGAATGTCAACTCAAAGAGACGATATGTTAAGAAGATATATGTATTAAAGACAGATAGGGCTTGCCTTTTGAATTGAGGTCAACATACTGACCTCAGTTTGTACTCTGCTGGTATGAACACCACTCATGGGATCGCTGATGGAGATGCAGGCTTTTTCTTCTTCTATTCACATCACAATTTGTAATATGATATCATGGGAGGTTGTCTTTTTTTTTTCTCTCTTTTTAATCAGAAACTGTGAGGCTAAAATAAGCTACTCTTAGAGTATGCCCCCATCAATATACCTTGTGACAAAAGGCAAAACCATGTGTACAACCAACTTTAAGGTTGTTAATATACAATCTCAATTTAGACAATTCCCCTCTGGTAAACTTTGTTAATAATTTTCAAATTAGCGTGAAAAATAAATTCCCCCAAACAGCCAATTCTGACCATCCCAAAGTGGTGCCCTATATTATAGGCATCAAGCTATCAACTTCAAAAAGAAAATAAGAGGATCATGATGATCCTGTGCTCTGCTGACTGGGATCTGCTTTTACAGTATTGGAACACATGGACTGCAGTCTAGATTTGTACAGCTATATACATGTATGTAGAGTGGTAGCAAAGTTTGTCCTTAAAATAAATTTTGCGGAAGGACGGACGGACAGACGGACGCAAACGGATTCTATAAGCTCTGCTGATGGTAGTACATGTATTATCAATTGACATACCTTGCTGTTTCAATGGCTGCCGGTGTACAGTGGCAGCACTCACTTACAGTCACAAAGTCTGATATCCCACAACTTTGTCAAAAATTAACATGTCCACATTATTTTCGCAAACTTACATTGTCTAATGTCCAACTATATTTTGATAAAATTTTAAGCAATTCTATCATGCTGTTCTGGAGAAGAAGTCGAAAATAGCCTTAACACGCAAAAATTCATTTAAAAAATACGAAAAAAATTGCAGCGCCACCTGGTGGCCAAAATGAGAACTAGTTGACCCCAGGTGACCCTCTGTGTAATATCAAAGCAATTGGCCAGGTAGTTCTTGAGATGAAGAATTTTTTTTTTTTTTTCAAAAAATAAATTAAAAAATTCATTAAAAATAGAAAAATTATTGCATCATCATCTCCTTCGCAAACTTGGTAGAGGTTCACCTGGGCAACATCCATGTGCAAAATTAAAACATTCCATACAGCGGTTTTTGAGAAGAAGTCAAAAGGGTAAATACAATAGTGTAATATATGCACTATATTGCCATATATATATATATATATATATATATATATATATATATATACAGCTGCAGCACTTCCTTACAGTTGCGAAGTTTGATATCCCATAACTTTGCCTAAAATTAACATATCCATATTATTTTCGCAAACTTTCATTGTCTAATGTCCAACTATATTCTGATAAAATTTTAAGCAATTCTGTTCAGCCGTTCTGGAGAAGAAGTCGAAAATAGCCTTAACAGGCAATAATTCATAAAAAATAGGAAAAATCACAGCACCACCTGGTGGCTCAAATAAGAACTAGTTGACCCCAGATGACCCTATGTGCTATATCAAAGCAATTGGCTTCGTAGTTCTTAAGATGAAGAAATTTTAATTTTTTTTCAAAAAATAAATTAAAAAATTCATAAAAAATAGAAAAATTATTGCATCATCATCTCCTTCACAAACTTGGTAGAGGTCCACCTGGGGATCATCCATGTGCAAAATCAAAACATTCTATGTAGCGGTTTTTGAGAAGAAGTCGAAAATATAAAAAGTCTTAACGACTGACAGACGGACAGACGGACGACTGACGCAAACGGATTCTATAAGCTCTGCTGACTGACAAGTCAGCATAGCTAAAAAATCACCTGGACAATTGATTCAAGGTCATTTGCCATGTTTGTGCAACCCATAGTAATGCATATGAAAGTGCATAGGCCAATTTCAAACTGCTAGTTAAATAAAGCATCAAAGCAACTTTTTTCAAAATAATCTTGCTCCAAGTCAATGGCAAGCATATACGACATCAAGCTGCATGTTTGAATAAAAATCCTAATTGTTGTCCTTACTGTGTCATGGACACTGACACAGTTGCCAGAATTCTGCACGTACAATTCATAAATATCCATTAATGTGACCATGTCCTTTTCAAATCCAAGGTTAAACCATTTTGAAGCTTTCACCTAAAAGCACCTCTGGATGTACATGCATGTACAACATGTAGTACATTTTCACCATACATGTAGATCCATCCTTGCCTGTCTGGATATATAGCATGACATTTTTGATCTGGACCCATCATCACTTGTTTGGATGCATCCAATGCATAGTATGACACATAGCATGACATTTTCCTATAGGTCCCTCCTCACCTGTCTGGATGCATACAATGTATAGCACATTTTCCCACAGGTCCCTCCTTATCTGTCAGCATGAATACAACATAAGCACATTTTGCTGTTGGTCTGTCCTTGCATGCATGGACGCATTCAATATACAGCACATTTTTACTGTTGGCCTGTCCTTGCATGCATACGGCATACAGCACATTTTTGTTGTTGGCCTGTCTTTGCATGCTTGGATGCATACAGCATACAGCACATTTTTGCTGTTGGCCTGTCCTTGCATGCTTGGATGCATACAGCATACAGCACATTTTTGCTGTTGGCCTGTCCTTGCATGCTTTAATGCATACAGCACATTCTTGCTGTTGGCCCGTCCTTGCATGCTTGGATGCATACAGCATACAGCACATTTTTGCTGTTGACCTGTCCTTGCATGCTTGGATGCATACAGCATATTTTTGTTGTTGGCCTGTCCTTGCATGCTTTGATACATACAGCATACATCACATTTTTACTGTTGGCCTGCCCTTGCATGCTTGGACACATAAAACATACAGGATATTTTTGACATAAATCCCTCCTCTACCACACATACATTATGTACAATCTTTAACTGTGCTACAAACTCATAAAAGGGTGAAAATACACAACACTGAATTGTACTGCAAATTTATTTAAGATTAAATTTAGTAATTATGTGTTCATATCTTAAATGATTTAATATAGTTTTACATGTATCTTTGACAAAATGCTTTGCAAAAGTTTTGCTCTAGCTACAGATGGTAAGAGAACATGCAGGAAAACACCATTAGCACCTCATGGGTACATTGAACCAAACCCCCAGGACACTGTGCTTTGTTGGATGGATCAGTTTTACATGTTTGAACAATTTAAAAAACACTTTTGTGTACAACTTTCCCTTTGTTTCTAATGGCTGAAAATACATGTACAACAGTTCTGAGGCTACCCCGAGTGCCATCCAAGAAGTGGTCACATAAAACAGATGGTCTCTCAAAGGAGGTTCTACTCTTGCACAACCTGCCTGGCAGCTAACTATGATTTTGAATTCCCATCCACAATTAAGATACAAACATGAGTTACATACACTTATTAGACCCCATTCTATCATGCAGTGATGCGTTTACCCATTTTTTGTTATTATAAACATCATTTTGACAAATTATTTTACCAATCTCATACAAAATTGGTGGGTTTCATTTGTCTGAAATGAGGAATTTGTGGAAGGATAAGTGGTCTTTTGAGGTCATTTTGGGTGTCATTGGTCAGGTTCTGCAGGTGACCTCCCAAAAGAAGTAAATTCTCATTAGAAGGTACTTCAGCACAGTGAAAATGGACACATAAGGCAGGTGGTCTCCCAAAAGAGAGGTCTTTCAAAAGAGGCACCACTATACATACAGCGTAATTACTTAGCAGCAGCTGATATCATTTTAGGATTTTTCTTCTCGTTCAAGAAACAAAGGACCTTGAAAGTTTAAACATGATACCCCCATCCAGTCAATATGCATATCAATGACCCACTACACTAGTCATTATGAAGTAAATCTAATAAAGCACATATTAAGCTGTAAAACATAATAAGCTCTGTGTGATGCACCTTTTCTTCCAGGTGAAAACATAATAAAATAAGATGTTTGCTGTTGGTGTACAGACTAGCCCCTCTTTGGAAAGACCACCACAATGGACGGTCCAAAAATAGTCACTGATAGCATGTAGTTCCCAGATGTCAAATGGCATGGAACTGATAGCTCTAGAGACCTGGTATATGTGGTCCTGAAAGGCAGGTAGTCTCCCATGTGAGTGATCTCTCAAAGTGAGTGACTGCTTTATATTCAAAGTCTGCTGTGTTTCTTCTGTTGACAGTAATATGTGTACACATTACCATAGATTGCTGACTGTGTGATCAATTGTTTAAAAAATTTGATGTTTTCTTCTCTTTACCTTGCAGTCGGAATGCCTGCCGAAATGCTAAAGGCTGTAGTCCAATGATGGGTCAAGACAATGGAGGGCTGGATGGACCCTACTATCAGAGTGCCAATGCAAATAATTCTGCACCCCCCACAGGGAAGCCTACACCTCCCCGATATGTGCCAGGCCACACAGCCAGTATTTCTAAGTTACAAAAACTGAATAAACTGAAAAACAGTAATCTTGATAATGATGAAAAATCCCTCAAGTCTGGAATTTATATCACAGAACACTGGTCCAGATCAAAGGAGAATGCATTAAGAGTCAATGGTATTTTAACGGATGATATGCTTGGCAAGGATTTACTGAACAAAGAAAAGATAAATGACAATAATCTTGGTTCAGATGATGAGCCGCATTATGCTACTATAGATGAAAGCCGAATGCAGCTGCCTCTGCAGCAGATCCAACGGGAAGCTGCCTTGGCAAAACAGGCTGAAAGTAATGTTTACTATAGCTCTATCCCAGACCCTATGCCAAGAACACAGCAAGATCACCGCAATGTCCCGGTAGAGAACAACATATATTACAGCCCGGTCGAGGACAACACGCACTCCTTGCGATCAGCTCCCAGGATCACAGTGGACGATGGTCAGGACATTTACTACAGTGCCGTGCCAGAGGAAGAAGAGAAACCCAACAACAACAACCAGTCAAAGAGACTGAGCATTGCTGGCAAGAGGGAGTGCATGGCACACTCAGGGGAAGTTACGTGTAATCATGACACTGTCCACCTAGGAAGCAAAGACCGACATGACAGTACTTCATCAGGGTGTCCGGAACACAACGAGCAGGTGGTGTCCACTCTTGCAGCCAGTGGGGAGGTGTACTATAGCGCAGTGGCAGAGAATCTTAGTGAGGGAACCTGCAGTGTGGGCAGCTTCCCCACTAGCACCACTGAGCTGGTGGACAATGACATGTACCACTATGCTGAAGACACCTCCACTGTCGAGTCCTTCAACTATGCCACCAAGTGTTGACATTTCTTGTGACATAATTTGAACTCGAGCAATAGTTTTGTCAGAATGTCACAGTAGATTTGTGGGTACAGAGGTTGCACCCTTCAGGGCCACCCCAAATGCACCATAACTGTGGCCTTGTATGAGGAATGCCTTTGCTGAGCAGCAGAAATATAATGAAAACGCCATCTCTGCTGCATACAGGAGTGGCCTCTCTGGAGAGGGTGGGCTCTATTTAGAAGGGCACCTTATCAGATAATGACCCTAATTGTGTCATGTCCATTTTAATGAACACTTCCATCTTAATGCTCTCATGTTCTTTGCAAAGTTGACCCTGACAGTAATTTTCTAGCAGAACAATATCCCAAGTGGAAAATCTCTGGTACAATGTATATATAAAAGACTGTGCATTATACTCTAGCCGTTAATTTTGAACAATTTATAAATTAGATGTGAGATTTATTTTTTACCAGTTTAATTGACAGGTGACAGTCAGAATATACCCAATTTGGCATTGCAAAAGGTAACAGACCACTTAGCATAATCTCTCCATGTAAGCAGCCATTCACAGGAGACAGAATTTTATGCTTCACATGCACTAAACATGCACTTTGTCATAAATAGAAAGCTTTTTTTTTTCTTGATAATATTAACCCTTTCCCCTTCAATAAAAATTGAGTCAACAGCTTTCCGTGGCACGGGTTGGGTGCCAAGTACTTTGATAGATAGAATAGCTTTATTTGGTCTAAACAATGTTACACAATGTAGAACAAGAAAACATTGATAAGTTTTAAACCAGGAGACCATACATTAAGACTCCAAGGAGTCACTGACATGTAGGCCACCTGAAGATATACTGTGCTGAATCACTATGTTTAAACTCATACGCTGTAAGATTTCTAACATAATACTGTAGGCTGAATGATAGCAGATATTACAAAAACTTAAGTTGATAGACCAAGCTACAATAATATATATAATATGACTAATTATGGTCTGTTGCAGACATGACAATTAATAATGTTACAACTAATTTCATAATGGTTGATTATATAATTCTTAGCATATTGTGAGAAGCCTTTTAAGGAGTGTGTATCAATTTTTGTTATAACTATCTCAGAAAACATGAAAACATAAGCGATTAATTTTTGATCAAGCTGTAAGTTCCCAACCCGTGCCAGGGAAAGCTGTTGACCTGGAGCATGTGATCTTCATAGGTCTCTCCTACAATTCTCAGTCAAACTGTTTTTCATTACTGAAATCAGTCAAAACTCTGAAGCATATGGCATTTGATCAGCAGCGAGGTTTGGCTGGTTTAAGGGGGAAGGGGTTAAGTTGTCCAACAATGCTTCTTGCACTTAGACAATTTCTTTGATAACATTAAAATGTCTGCAGAATTGCAAATAATTAATTAACAATGGGTGAAGTGTCTGTAATACTTGGACAATGTGAATTACACTGACGTGTGTGTAAATTAATTATTTGCTTTAATAAAAAACAGGCATGCAACACACTTTGGCCAAATTCATTTTGAAATATAGTGCTCCCTGCTGATAATGCTGATATGATCAATGGAGTAGAGACTGTGCTATACAAAAATGCCTTATGATAAGGGCATGTTTAACATAGCAACAGTAGGAAAAGGACTTCAATGTGAGTCAAGGGACTATGTTCCTCCTTGTAAGTGCCCAATAATTTACAATTACTCTATGGGTTATGTTTTTCTGAACTGTAAGGTGCTTACAAGATTCCAATTTAAGAAGTCTTCAACTTAGTCTGAGAGCCCTACTCAACATCATGGGGAAAATACTATGAAAAAGATCATTCAACGTCGATTTATTTTTCTGTCTGATGTTAAGACTATCTGACTCCAAGGAGGTGTGGGGGGGGGGGCTTATTAGAGCAGAGGCCATTATAAGGAGGTGTATGGTGGGGGGCTTATTAGAGCAGATCGAGGCCCTTATTAGGAGGAATCAGCTTGTACCAAGAAGAGGCATTAAAAAGGGTGCCCCCTACAAACACATGTAAACTTGCTGTTTGTGATGATGTTAATTACAAAATTGTTAAAGTACATGTGCCAGAAACTCTAATCTGCTGATCGACTTTGTCAAATGTATGCAGAGTTAATGCATAATCACTTTGATCTGTCTTCTTTTTTTTTCTTTTTTTTTTTCTCTCTTTTTTTTTTTTTTTTGCTGCTGAGTTCAGCTTGCTTTCCATAGACGATCCTCACTGACTAAATGATATGCTGGGGAACACTTAGCAGGCCCTTATCGGAGGTGCATGTTGCAGCCAGTGTGGGTCCTTGTCTGGAATCCTGCTACAGCTTTAAATAGATAATTACAACCCCAGAATAACTGATGACACTTCACACAAATACACACATGCAGCAACAAACATAAACATAGATATGCATGCCAGCACACAGCAGTCAGAGGCAATCTGTTCTCCCGAGAGATGATTACACATGAGCATGTGACCATAACTGGCCAGGAGCATCATGCACGGGACCCTATGCATCTCTCCTGTCCGTTCATTGTGTGCACCACAATGTGACATACAAACAGGACATCTCGAATTACCTTGGCAAATTAAAAGTAGATATGTGTATACATCTATACATACATATGATACATAACTAAAATTGTGATAGTAAATCTGTATCATATGCACAGAGATTTCATTCTAAATCAAAGCATGTACATGTTGTATGACACTAACGATATGTCTAAGTTGTAGGTTGTTATGCTGTTGTGCTTATATATGCTGAGGTTTGGTACTATGTATCTGAAGATACACTGCCGATATGTCCAAGTTGTAGGTTATGATGCTGTTGTGCTTATATATGCTGAGGTTTGGTAGAGTGTATCTTAAGATACACTAACGATATGTCCAAGATGTAGGTTATGATCCTGGTGTGCTTATGCTGAAGTCTGGTAGAATGTATTCATATTGATACATGTATGATTTGATAAAATGGGCACTGGAAGTTAAGATTGGTTCAATGGGTTGATATAAAGGGGCATTGGAAGTTACGTCTGACATTACATCTATGTGTACAAGTATTCAAATCAAAGGTTGGTCATATTTATTAAGTACAAGAGCAATAGTTTCATTGCCAAAGACTATCATTTCTGAACACATACAGGTGGTTAAAAACTTTAAAGTAATATAAATTATCTTTTAGAAGACATTTTCAAACAGAATGATTAATCATAGTTATTTAACACAACTTCTGTGCGTTTTGTGCAGGGAAGGAAATCCAGCACCTCTCTGTACATTGTTCTTTATTGATATGCATGGACAATAATTCTGAGGCATGAAAATACCCTTGTATTGTTGTCATATATCATATTTGGCTTCAATTTGTAATATCTAATTTGATATTTTGCAATATCTAACTTGATATTAGTGACCTCAATTGTACCAAAACGGTTGCTTTTCAGTTAAATAGAGAAACCTGCACAAGATCTGGTAAAACACCACCCTTTGTTACACTGAAATGAACCCTATAATGCAAGTAATTAGCCCAATTACTGGATGAGGTCCAGTGGTAATTGCCCTCTGTGTAGATGTGTATGAACATATGACTGTATCTGTCCCATGTACATATGTTTCCTCCAGTGCTTACCAAAAGCTTTCAGCTTATGCGTGTGACTCTCTCCGCTTTTTCTATTATGCTCGCAGCAGTAAATGTCCGTGACAAAAACCTGGAGTATACAAAGGCATGCAGGAGTAATTATAAGGGCAGGTCCCTGCTACAGTGGTCACACTGTGGTTCTATGTCTGAGTTATAACTGCAGACAGAAACTGTCAAATTGTGATAGAGGGTAACATTTAGTTTTGTCCGGTCATAAGCAAATCTTGGAATTATTTTATTAAACACATTTACAATGGGTTGCTCATAATTAGATGAATGTATTATGAAAATGAACATAATAACAATGTTATAATTTGGCTAATAGGTAATCATAAATTATATATCTATTTTGAATATGAGGTTTTTTTTTTAAAGAGTGAATTATTTGGCAATGTAAACTGTACTATACATATTGAATTGTGTGGATGTGCACCTCTTAGCATATGATAATCAAGAACAGAAGCAAGGCTATGCTACTGTTACCAGCATAAACATAATTATATACAGTTTAATGCAGAACAGGGTGGATTGTTAATGTCTGTATACTGGTGCCAGGAACATGATGGACTAGGGCCAATGTTACACAGATATCACACCTGTCACCACCTAAATTATTTTGATTGGTCTGCAAGTCAGCAATTGGCAAGCTGTGACTAGATGCACCAAGCATCAAGCATAGTACCAACTTAGCCATCACAAACTACTGTCACCCACGTCTTAGGACTTAGTGCTGTTACCTGGTGTAAATATTCAGCCTGGCTGTCTCTGCAGTGATTTATGACATTTTAACAACCCTGGGCTATTTCTGAATACAGATTAAATTTAACACAGGTGTTGATGTTTTGTAACACGGGTGCTGAAAAACTTGAAACCATCCACCTTATGTAAAAACTGTGTAACATATGGCATCAAACAATACTGATCAACTATGAAAATCTTAATTATAAATTGTGGTATAAGAAACCAACAAGGTTTCGGCATTATACTGTCTCTGATGTATTACAATGTTTGCCTGATGTACATGCAGCTAAGAGTAACATGTTAGGTGTCTAACAGGAAAATCTATTGAAAAAGTGACTCTGGTCACGCAGTTACTGAGTGTTTTAATGTACATAGATATAGCCCCATGGCACTGTTACCTGCTATTGATACATATATCGCTGCACATACACATAATATATATATATATTTATATGTATATGCTGTGCACTATTACCATGGACTGCCATGTCTCACTAATCATCTCATTTACACTCTCACTGCATCATCTAATCATCTTGTACACTCTCACTGACACACAATGAAAAAGACTACCTCATCATTACTAGTACGCTCTTCCAGGAGCATTGTATTTTGTTAAGGACAATGCGGGTGGGTCCACTTGAATCTGAAATACGGGAGACAAGTGGTTTTTTAAGTATCTGGACTTAACCAAAATTACATCTCCTACATGTGAGTATTAACCCTTAAAGTGCTGATTTAAGGCTGAGTCAACAGCTTTCCTAGGGGCACTTTGCACCCATTGTGCCCAAAGTGCCCCCAGGAAAGCTGTTGACTCTGACTACCTTTTGCTTCAGACTAGGCTCAATGGTATTTGAATGAAAGGTATTTTCATGAAGAATTTGAATCGTTTAACCATTATATGTTTAACAGTAATGAGAGAACAACTATAGCCGTGATAAGCACTTTAAGGGTTAAAATGTAGGCACTGTCTTAAAGACAGGTAAGACACCAAAAACCTTTGCATGGGCGATTTTGATATTTTAACCGTTTTTTAGAAGAGAAATGTCCTTACTACAAGTTGGCAAAATTTCAAGGTCATTACTAAAGAAGAAATATGAAAAAAACGCAAAAATCAAACAGGCATGTGGACATCTGAATGTCCACGTGTCACTCTTTTCAGCCAGCTCGCAAAACAATGCCACCCCTCAATCATACTTCACAGTCTGTCATGTGGCTACACGTAGCAACGGCCCATGGCAAAATGATAGCGGTATCACAGCGGCGCCGCGAAATTAGGCAGCATGCCGAAAGTGTGTTTGTGGACAGGAAAAAGATGCAAACATGCAAACATATCACAGCCTTAATGGCTGACTTTATAGTTGTCTTGCTTGTTTTGCGTTCAAACAAGGGAAGACTTTAAATGTTCAGGACAGGAGCAGCCGGAATCATCAGATGATGTCCCTTCAAAGGCTGTGCCGCAATGGATTATCCCAGTCCAGACCCTGTACACGCTAGACAGGCATGGAAAAAAACTGGCGCTTTAATCAACAATACCCATGTACATAATGATGTTTTATCAAAACCATAGGATGAGGACATAAAAGTACAAATAAATACATCGAAATAAGCATTAACATGAACACAAGAAAAAATATGCAAAATAGCGATACAAAACTCATGTTGGAAAGAGAAATGAAACTCATTGAGAAAATAACTACAAAATAATGACAAGCTACCTAAGTAAAGTGTACAGACAAGTCTAACAAGCTGACTACATAAAGTATACAGATAGGAGTAAATAGAATAATACACTATCCCTAAAAACGGGATGAAGAGGTAGTGGGCGGGAGACCAAACCCGCCACCCGTCCACTGACCACGAATGGCCGTAGGCCACCCCACCGAAGCAAGGCAACACAACTTTCATTGCCAGGCTTAAGGTCAGGGGACCCAAAGGGCCATCTCTACCACGTCACGCTTTAAAACCAGATTGTTGCTGTCACTGTTTGACATATTGCTGAATATTGTTTTCCATACTTCAAATGCTCTTTTATCCATGTGATTGGCCAATAATTGATTGACAACCTCACCAAATGTTAAGGGACAATGTTTATTCTGTTTTGTACAAACATCAGCTCAACTTGAGCAAATGGTATTGTTTCAGAGGCAAATGATCAACATCAAAGGCCTTTGTAGCTTGTTTTCTCAGAAAGGATAACAGGACGAGAACTCCGCCTAGGAATGGTTATTCCAAGAAAACGGCTGGGCGGAATTTAATCCAGTTAACAGCTTTTGATTCTTTAATGTCTGAGCTGCAAAAACACCTCAGTGATTTTCAAAATTTTGCTTCATTCTTTTTCTATGAAACGAAGAAAAAGAACATCCTGGAAATCAAAGGGAAAATTGAAATGTCAAACTTTGAGGATGGACAATTGAAAAACTAAGCCATAAGAGATCGCAGGATCTTTTTTTGTTGCCAATATATTAGAATTAAGCTGCAAGTGTAATTATGATTTTATCACAAATAATTAGTGACTTATATCGACATTCATGGGGTGGATGCTTTGCGGTCAACTTTCAATCGTTTATTCAACAATTAACATCACAGACACCCAAATACGGGACATAGAAATTCTTTGGAGTATGACAATTACACACATATATGATTTGTTAGCCTAACGCAAATACATTTTGAACTGGGATCAATGAAAGTGGGATTTATTTTTGGTGTCTTAGCTGTCCTTAGACCTGTTTTAGATATACAGTGAAACCTCATTATAATGACACTCAAATATCAGTATATATTCACTTAATGACACAAGTTTTTTTGAATAACAAAGTCTGTTTTCTTTGTTATTTGATTCATTTATCTTACATATTCAGCTATCAATTTTTTGGGGAAACAGACAGAGTCATTATAACAAGTTTTGACTGTATCGACTAAAATATATTTTTACTTGGTGAATAATGCCTTTCCACTAAGGAGGAAACCAGGGATACCTTGTCTCCTTTCTTAAAACAGTACTGGCCTGTGCCACATGCAGATCACAGGGCATTTGTGTTTGTCATGCATTTTGAAATATAGACCCAAATCTAATTAAGTTTACACATTCTAACATAAACTTCCATGTATTATGAGGGTGAGAACAGAAGAAATTCAGTTCAGAGGTAAAGCTTACAGTATTATATAGCGTTTGCTCTTAAAAGTCCTGAGAACATGAACAGTGTTGCCAACCTGCCAAACTTAAAATCCGGGAGGTAACAAGTAAAATTACGGGAGGTTGATAAATTAATATGAAATATAGAAGGGAAATATTGATGAAATTCCGGGAGGTGACTCAAAATTGTCAAAAATCCACACTTTTTCAAGTACTTTCAGCATAAAATTCCGGGAGTCTCCCGAGGAATCCGGGAGGGTTGGCAACACTGCATGAAATGTAGACCATGATCGGACACCATTTTACAACGAACCCCATAGCAATGATCCATGAAGTTTCCTGATTCTTAGTATGAATGACGCAGGCCACTAGTCAGTAAATGTCCATGCTTTATAGATAAACAAAAGGCCATCTGATGGGTGTTTTATCTCAAGCAATGAGCTGGAAGGTAGACCTATAAGGAAGCTACTTGTTTGTGGTGCAGGTCCTGACAAAGCAGCATGAGGCAGCCTGTACTATTGCTGTATAAAGCTATAAGGTATGACTGGTGTATTGGTATCATCATTACATGTACTGCAGAATGGCTTTATGGGAAATGGCTGGTATATCAGAGTATACTCAGTGGGACCTCCTGGATGTGACCCGTAAACTGTCAATCAGGAGTAGGTCAACTGTCAATCAGGAGTATACCCTTCTGTATAATACTGACATCACTGTGCCTCAGCATGGCCTAGCTCCAACAACTGAATGGCACAAAGGAGCAGATGCCATTTTGTTCTATGGTGTGGTCCAGCTTCTGGATATGACTGGTATATCATTATGTACTTTAGTATGGTCTTAATAAATGTTGCTGTCTCAACACCCACATTCTACAGGTGCATTTCAGTTGTTTTTACCACATACATGTTCCTAAGACACATACATTTTCATCTATGGTGATAAAAATTGCTCACAATTAATCACACCATTTGCCACCAGCATCAGACAAAACATGTATCTACTTACGTAATATTTCTTTGCAGCATACCGTATTCATTCTAATTACCACATATTCCCCAATAAATTCACACCCCAACATTCTGACATAGGCACATTGCCGCAACATGTTGATATAAATTTGTGTTAGGAATATAACCAAAGCACATATGGGGCAGAGATGCAAATTAACATTCAAAATGCAGGGAGATTTAAGTGAGAACATCAAGGACAGAGCATATTTAATAAAGAATACACAAGAAAATACTCAGTTTCAATGTGGGACAAACACCATAAATTGGTCACAGTGAAATCTACACCATGATGTAAAACTTCCACTTACAACAAAATCTATAAAGCCATACATGTACAACTGTTTGACAGAATACACACACTTTTTTGTGTTTCACATAAATAAAGTATCATAATTTTTAACTAGAGGACTGTGTGAACAGCCCATGTTCAGCTGACCTAAGCTTGTCCCACAAAATCAAGGTTGCAACTGAGTAGACCTGTGTTGAGGTTTAACTGAGTGCATATGACATTTTGAAGTATTTCTAAGACAGACGACTGAGCCTCCTAAAGTGCAGCCTGACAAGCAAGTCAGCTAAGCTGAAAATTGCAGCGCCACCTGGTGAACAAATTAAAAACTAGGAGACCATCACAGTGTTCCTGTGTGGTATTATAGCAATTGGGCGAGTGGTTTCAGAGAAGATTTTTTTAAGATCTGCCCCAAAAAATGATAAAAAAAAACAAAAATGACTGAAGCATGACCGTTTAAACAACCTTGTAGAGACTTACTCAAGGTACATCGCCACCAAGTTTTAGGTGAATCTGGCTGACGGTTTTGGAGAAGAAGTCAAAAATGTAATTGTGAACGGACGGACGACGGATGACAGATGACATACGACGGACGACTCAGCATCCAAAAAGCTCAGCCTGACTAGTAAGTCAGCTGAGCTAAAAATATAGTTTGCCAGCTTACACTTGTGTGTACCTTCAGTAGCTGCTACTTAAGACCCCCTTCAGACAGCAAAAAGTGGTCTTAAAATACAGGTAAATTTATGAAAGAAGTAGCCCCAGTGCCATACATTAGTAGTCTTACACATGGTCTTTAGATTAGGAAACAATGTATTTCTGTAAATTGCACCATGTTTGTGGTGGTATAGGTTTTGAAAAGCAGCCGAGTACTACCCAGTTATCCTTGGGTTATCACATGTTTTTCATAAATTCTTGATGCGATGTACAAAGCATTGAAACTGGTCAAACTTACTCAGAAACCAAGAGCTATTTAGTCTTATCAGCTCTTATTCTTGGGGCAGTTTTTATTGTCACATTTTTGCGGCAATATTTGCATAGAATAGAAATTTTGAGGCTATGACTTTTGCTTCAATTTCTTTGATTTTTACTACTTTTCCAAGCATGTAAATGTCAAAATAAAGCACTTTATACAAATCTGTTAGTACAAGAAAATACAGAACATTTGTTGCATTATAAAACATTTTGCTACAGTGGGTTATGACTTTTTACATTTCCTTAATTCTGACAAATCTAAAAAAAAGATTAGAATCGATAAATGTTAAAATCAAGCATTTATGTACTGTGTGGAAAAAAACAAAAACAAAAAACAAAAAACAAAAACAAAAAACAAAAACAAAAAACAAAAAAAACCACTATTGCTGAACATAAAGATGCTGAAGATTTATTGGATAACAAAACTTTTATTGGCACCACAGTTGATACAAAAATCTGTTCAAATATTTTAATGATGAAATCACAAATTTTCAAATAATCACTGAAAAGGTATGCAAGCCTGGCCAAAGAAATCAAATTAATATGTTCCAACATGATGACAAAGCCAACACTATGAACATTGTGTACCAGAAAAATGCTTGTTTTGGCAGGAAAATGAAAACAGTTTTGTTTTGGAAACAGCTTGTTCCCAGTGATAATTATAGCAGTAATTATTAGAGGAAGGAAATGTGTCCACCTTGCATGTGCTAAAAATACAATTTCCATTCTGCTCTCTCCTGACATATTTGTTTCTGCCACTGGTGAAATCCATTGATTAGACTGTTGACAAACAAATGTGCTTTATGAGATCATTTTAACATACGAGTTGGGGAAAGTGCAGGAAACCCATGTTACCATGCAATGAAGTGCTTTGTAACACTGCATCAACCATATTAACATATAAAAGTTCCATGTAATAAGGTGTCAGCCATATTAGTATATAAAATTCCCTTGCAATACCTTGTCACCCATATTAATACATGTTTATTCAACTAGACGATCCATGGTTGACACCTCAGTAAAAAGTAATGAGTATATTCATATACAAAGTACTTTGCAACCAGGTGTACTGTTGTCAATCATGTTAATATCCCTAAAAAGTACTTAGTAATAAGGTGTGCATTGCTGGCCTAAAGCACTGTAATAAATGTTGATATTGATCCGGTGAATGCACTGATTGCATAAGCATACTTGCAAAATGTCAACAACTGTCATATGTCAGGATATCTGCCGTTATCACTGCACTCCATCAATTCTCAAACTCGTCTTCACCTGCAGCCAAACTCTTTGCAAATGGATGGGTAATTAAAGGCATTATGCTATTTAAATAAAATAAACGTGGTTCATTGCCTTTCATGGTTCACTCAGTTCTGTCATGCATCCAACAGATTTGGGCACTTCAGCAACAATTATGCCCTGAGGTGCCCTAATCAGCTTGCTTTATTGCCAATATTCCATGACCTCAAACAGTGGAGTTCGTTCACTTAAAAGCACTCAAGAAGTCAATTAAAAATTAGAGTTTTTGTTTATGTGTATTGTAGCTGTCACCCATCTACAACAAGTAGCCGCTGACGCTAGCCATATCCCCCGCCCACAGTAATCATGGTGGTAAATACACATGATGTACATTGGTATATTATAGTTGGTAAAATGCGAAAGGTTTCTGTTGGTGGCAATATGGAAATAAATACAGAGAGCCTTTAAATGCATTATGTGTCCCCCTTTTAACAAGTAGCCACTGAACCTCCCCTCCTTATGAGGTGAACCAGTGCAGAAGGGGTTTGTTTGCTATTCACACCTTCCTTAACATGTACATGTAGGACTTAAAATAAAGTTGGCTGAAATGAGAAAGAAACAAGTTTCCTTGAAAAGGATCCTGGAGTTCTTGGTTATCTGCAAAAAAAAAAAAAAAAAAGAAAGAAAAAAAAAAGAAATACAAAAGAAACACAAGCAACTTTATGTATCTTGAGCTTGCTTAATGAACTTTGTTAATTAATATATTAATGAAGGAAAGTAATTAGTCAAAAAAATTTCTGCCTATGCACACCTCCTACCTCTGGTCTACCAACGCTGAAAATCTTAAAGGGTTATACCACTTTTAGTTGCAAAGTTATACTTCACACAAAATTGTATTGTATCTTGAGCTTGCTTAATGAATTCTATTTATAAATTAATCAATGAAAGTAATTAGCCACGCAAAACAGTGCCTATGCACACCTACTACCTAAGGTCTATTAGCCATAAAAATTTCAAAGGGTTGGTATTAATAGTTCAGAAAATATGGCCTGGACAAATCTTGAGCTTGCTTAACAAACTTTTTTATTAATCAATTAATGAAAGTAATTAGCCACACAAAACAATGCCTATGCACACCTTATACCTAAGGTCTAGCAACCATAAAAAATTCAAAGGGATAGGATTAATACTTTAAAAGATATGGCCCGGACAAAATTTGTATTGTAGCTTGAGCTTGCTTAATGAACTTTGTTAATTAATTAATTAATTAATTAATTAATGGAAGTAATTAGCCACAGAAAACAATGCCTATGCACACCTACTACCTAAAGTCTACCCACCATAAAAAATTCAAAGGGCTAGCATTAATAGTTTAGATGATATGGCCAGGACAAAATTTGTCTTGCTTAACGAACTTTGTTAATTAATTAATGCAAGTAATAAGCCATACAAAACAATGCCTATGCACACCTATTACCTAAGGTCTACCCACCACAAAAAATTCGAAGAGGTAGCATTAATAATGTAGAAGATATGGGCCGGACAAAATTTGTTTCGGACAGACGGGAGGACGGCAGGACGGACGGACACACGGACGGTGCCCATTACCATATCCCCTCGCCCACTTCGTGAGCAGGGGATAATAACTGTCCAATTAAAAGCCTGTTAGCAAGTGCACTGTATGAAGTCTGGCAACCGTTAATTGCAATTCAAGCTAGAAGTATGCACCTCACACTTTTTTTATGAACTACCTGACGGTCAGGAAATACATTATTTTATGTGACATTAGACCAGCATAAAAACTAACTTTAAAAGGTAAATGGTGGATGATCAACAGATATCATGACTACATGTACTTTACAGGTGTGAGAGACACAGACTCCACTGTAAATATTTGAGACATGAAGCTGTTCTTGTCTAGAGAGACTAACTGCATGCCTTTGAAAACCACTTTTTAAGGTCTTAACTCAGCATTTTTAATGTTATTTATACTTCCCATGAGAGACCACCTGTCTTCAGACCACAACTCAGTCATCCCTTTGGTGGTGTTTCAAGACAGGTTTCACTGTACAGATAATTTACTCTCCTGCCAGAAACTGTAACAGTTGTAGCCAGAAAATGTACACCACAACTACAGCCTAGTTCCAAGACACAAGAATGCCTCAGCACTGGCACAAACAAGGGTAAAAAACAGGTTAATATCAAATTTACAGTGCAAAGTGAGTGGTGTAGAGGCTAAAACTGTGGAAAGAGCCTGACTGGTTTTGATTCGAAAGAATCTCATCAGAGGTGATTACAGAATACTGTACGCTGCTTATATAGCAGGCGGTAATGTTGCGGACTGATGTTAGGTCAATGTCATAACAGATTCAGAAAGCTACCCATAACAAAACTACCAGTCCAACCATCAAAAGGAAATTGTTATATAAAATTTATCATAACAGTACAGTGGTACCTGCTCCAAAGACCACCTCCAATCTAAGACCGCATGTCTTTTTAAGACCACTCTTTCAAGACCCTCTGCTGTATTTACATGTTAAATATACCTTCAATTTAAGACCACCTACAGTATGAGACCACTTTTTGTTGGCTGTAGGGGTGGTCTTAAATAGCAGGTACCACTGTAGTACTTATCCTACAGACCACCTGTCAATAGGGACCACATACCTTTTATAAGCACCTTTCAGGGCACTGGTCTATTTCTCTAATGCAAGTGTCTCTGGCTGTGCCCAGGTAACAAATTAAACTGATGTCAGAGGAGGTAATGTGTAAATGAGGAAAGAACATCCATTTCTAACATGTTTGAACAAATGTCCAAGTTACTGAACACATAACAGAACTAGGAAAGATGATTTGCTGCATAGCAAATCAGTGTGTGTGTCTTCAAAGCATATTGGTATGGCAATGTACAACTATTCCATAAAACATGAGCACAAGTTGGAATGACATCTCTATCTATTATAGCTTTGAAGTTATTCAAGATTTAAAATTTCTAATGGTGCTTTTTTACATAATTTAAATTACTACAACTTTTATTTTTAATTCATTAGGTGATTAGCTGCCAATGGTCAACAACCCCCTAGTAGAAGTTGGAATGACATCTCTATTATACTGTTGAAGATATTCAAGATTGAAAATTTCAAATTCAGAAAGAAAGAAAGAAAGAAAGAAAGAAAGAAAGAAAGAAAGAAAGAAAAAAGGGAGGGAGGGAGAAAGAAAGAAAGAAACACAGACAGACAGACAGACAGACAGACAGAAAGAAAGAAAGAAAGAAAGAAAGAAAGGAAGAAAGAAAGAAAGAAAGAAAGAAAGAAAGAAAGAAAGAAAGAAAGAAAGAAAGAAAGAAAGAAAGAAAGAAAGAAAGAAAGAAAAGTGTCTGTTGACACACACACACTTTAATGATAGAATGCATGAGCAGGGATCTTGATTATTTCCTGGGCTGTGTAATTGTATATAAATAATGTAGCCCAAAATGTTTTCTTTAAGAGCCACTGAACTGACTGGTGTCCAGAAAGAAAACATTAATTTATAATTAAATTACCAAACAGACATAGCCATTCAATCAATGCAGCCAATGTTTATATGACAAAATTAACTCATTCAGGGATGAACCCAAAGGATATGCTCTTTGCTAATTCTTTCAAATTTGCATTGCTAATACAATGTGTGAAACAAATAAAAAAGGTCAGAATATCACAAATCATGAGCAGATATTATATTCTATTATGATTGTCAGAAATTTTAAATCAGAACCCCCTAATTTGAAAGATAAGAATACTCAGTATATCCCTTTGATACAAATTTTACTGACAGTAAATGAAGACTTCTGTCCTGAATGAGTCACACTTGCCAGGACTTTGGAATAAGCTGGCCATTTGATACCAATCATTCACTGTCACTGGTCATGTGTGTTTGGTGGGGTGGCAGACACATAGCAGGGCCAGCTCCACAGTAAAATGGTGTCCCTTTAGCCGGATTATTTTGCAAAAAATCCAATTATTTGACGCTACAAAAGTGAAAATAAAACCCATAAAAATGTCTACAGCAGCACCCTTGTGGACCTGTTTACAAGCACCACTAATTATAGCAGCCGGGTTGAGTGGCAGGGCAAAGAGGTCAGTGATAGGCTGTTTGGCCTACCAGCACTCTGTTCACAACTAATGAGACGGCCCCCAGAGCTCAAGATGGAACGCACTGTATTGTATATAACACATTGAAGATTTAAAACTTTAATTAGCCCTCATTTGCATAATTTTGAAAAGCATGACCTCTCATTATAAAAAGGCCAGACTTTATCTATAGAAGTATAATTGTGCCAAGTTTGGAGTTTCTACGTGTTATACTTTTCAAATGAAATGTCGGACAAATTTGCCTGGAAAGAAAGAAAGAAAGAAAGAAGAAAGAAAGAAATAAAGAATTCCTAGAAAATCAGAAAAGTGTGTGCTGACACACACACTTTAAATATATGTGTGGTTCTGATAACCCAACCGACCTTACTGAAAAGGCTCGACCCTAAAAAATTTTATGAAACATAAAAAAAAAATAAAAAAAAAAAGTTTCAAACTGCCAAAATTGATTGACCCTGGCTGACAGATTCTATTGAGAGAGTGGCTGCTGTGTGCCGCTTTTTTAAAGTAAGTCAATTCAAACACAGCATTTTATTTCAACTTGTCTGGAGGGTTAACTCGGGCCGGGGAAACTGCATAGCTGCATATCCACAGTTGTTCAGTGAAACCGCTCCGTTGTCGCTACCACAACATATATCGTACCATTATTGATGCTCTGAAATATTGACAAAATATTATACTTTTGGTTTCATATATATAAACCCCCCAAGATCGTTCCATTACTATCCTCATTTACAAACCACTGGGTGCAGAATCTACAATTTTCAAAATGCCAGGCAAGTCCATGGGTTAGTCCCGATTAGATATTTTGAAGAGGTAGTATCCAAAATATATGTGCAATTAGCGTTAACAAAAGGTGAATTTGTCATGTTGCTCAGTGAAACAGCATAGCCCTGGTTGTTTGTGATCGTTATCATAATCTTTTGCTAGGTTCCAGGTGTCTGTTCTCCAGGTTACCAGGGCAAATGGTTGTTAAAGTACATTTAAGGTAGCGAGATACAAATCACCGGAAATTTCGGCCAAAAAATGTTTTTTGATCTTTGTATGGATGAATATCTTTTGTATCTGTCATGTAAAAATCAAATTTCTCCTGAAATTGCAAAACAGAGAAAAACGGAGGTATTTAGTAGAGCTTCTTGCTGAGCGTTGACAGTCACGCCGACCGTGTTTGTTGTTAGTGTGAAAATGGGCTTGAGAAAGTGGTCACGTGACCAGTCATGGCAACAGCTCGTTTAAAAATGGCCACCGCTGTTTCCGCTCTAGCGATGACACTGATGCATAAGCGCCGTGGTTCCCAAACCATATGGTCATACACTTTATGCATTAGGTCCCTAGTGTTACATGTACTTTGTTTTCTTCTTTATGCTATCTTGAGTCTTAACATTTAATCCGAAGAAAAGTGTTGAAGACAGGCCGTACAGTCAGCCGAGATCATGACATGACTGCACGTCCTAATCCTTCTTCAATGAAAGACATTGCTGTTTCAATGCCGTCTTTCATCACCGACCCGGCAGCGATTGTTTTCTCACCCAAAGAAACCAATAGTTCTAATCAGATTTAATAGTTCACGCACAAGTTCTCATTACATTTAAATTCAACAGAAAAAATAAAGCCTTTGTCTAAATTGTATTTGAAGTTCTTGCGAGGTCAGAACCCACACTTGCGACTTGGTCATTGCATTGGTGGTCTTATCTTAGTACGTTCGTCAGCAGTTGTATCGTTTAATTAGCACAATCAGTCTCAAAATACCTAAAGTTAGGAAGGAAAAATCAGCGATGCAGCCAGCAACAGATGCTACGACCGACACAAGAAAAGATTCTGGTGAACAGAATGACTGAGCTTGGGTATGTACAATTCAGATATTATAGTGGGGTCCGACCCGCTAACCCGGTCCCAAAAACTATCAATTAGCCTGACTAATCGGGTGGCAATTTGATCAAATATACATTGTAATTTGATATTGTTGTATTTGTTGTGGGTAAGTAAAGGTATAGCTTACTTCTTGTGACAAACATCCCGTTTTATTTAATCCTTTAAAAGTACCATATATAGGTAGTAGGAGCCTACCTAATGAAACGTTACCATGTTGAACAGTACACTTACATAGAGCACTTACAAAAACCCCATGGAGCCCCTCATCATATAAAACACTTGCCATGCTTCGAAGATATTTTTCTCTTCTTTTTTTTGTTTTAACAAAGCCTTCAAAACTATGGCAAGCGAGCTGTGATTTCAATGCTATTGAAATGTAGCGCGCCATTGTCAAGCAGAGGCCACACGACGATGATTGGCATCTCGCGTCACCACGATTGGCCAATCAAAATGAAGCGTAGCAAAGCGATACGCTTGACAGGGAAACCATGTTTTGTGATCTAATCGAAAATAGCAAATAAACAACGCGATTAAGCTCTTCAGAAGTAAACAACATGAGTGACAGTTATCATGTTTGTTCAAACATACTCTGCACTCTTACTATGCAAAAATCCACAAGTGTTTGAGTAAAATAGCACGAGCTATTGTTCTCAGACCCGGTTCAAAGATGACGAGTGAACCTTTGATTGCCGTTCCTGAACAAAGATGAAAGGCTGTCTACTCGAACTCATTAATTTTATTTCGCAAAAACTTACCGGCAGATTTCCTTCAAATAAACGGGGTTGGAAAGGTAATTGTGTGGAGTTTAAAAGTGTCCTTTCATTTTTCTCTGCACCTGCTAGTTGGTTTTTAACCTTGTACAGCAGTCCATCCTTTGAGAGACCGCCCCTAGTGCCACCCAAAAGTGGTCACATAAAGCAGGTGGTCCCTCAAAAGAGGTATAAATAACATGAAAGGTACTACAGAAAGACCTGACAACTGTGGTCTCTCAAAGGAGGTGGTCTCCCAAAGGAGTGGTCTTTCAAAGGAGGGACTACTGTATAGAATATCAATGCTCAATGCATTCAGCTGATTAAGTGATGCCACCGTGTTTGAATGCCTGCACTTGCACAAATAAAATAATATACAGCCAAATAAAAGGACACTTTTGAATTTTGATATATTGCCAATAAAATGGCATACTTGTCACAATTTTGTTGTACACATTAAAAAAGTTATTAGCCAAGAGTGCTGGGGTCTGAGATAAAAGACATGCTCTTCTTCATGGTTTGTTTATTCAGCAATTACAATCAGTACTGTCCCGATTTTTTCCCTACATATCGTACAGAGCTAGAAAAATTCAAAAATGTATACTTTTACTATGTTCATGTGAACAGCTTAAAAGTTACGTGGCCGTAAAGTTGTCCATGCTGATTTGCATCACATTTCTACCTCAAAACATAACTTGTTATCTTAACTTCAATCTGCCCGCTCGCTTGTGTCTGAAGCAGTTATCATCATTAGTTACAAATCCACATGCAACATGATACCCTGGCAATACAAATCATGCATGTAGGTACCATTGGCAGTGAGCACCATTTTGAACATGGCGTGATACATTGTGGGACAGCCACACAAAAATACATTTGATTTGGATATCAAAGTGAATCTCATGCAGCCACAGCATATATCATATCATCACTGATGCTCTGAAATATTCACAAAATATATATTTTGGGTTTCATATATTATAACCACCACCCCACCACCACCCCACCCCCAACCCCCGACAAGATTGTCCCATTACAATCCTCATTTACAAACCATTGGGTGTAGAATCCACAATTTTCAAAATGGCAGCCAAGTCTGTGGCTTAGTCCTGACTGGATATTTTGAAGAGGTAGTATCCAATATATATACATGTATGTGATTAGTATTAACGGAAGGTTAATTTGTCAAATGAATGTAATATACAAAATATAATGGGACTTTCCCTGTGTGAGCTTTACCTAAAAATGTAAATACAATGGCTTGACTTTACCAGTTGTTGGGGATGGTGGGCCCCAGAATAGGGATATTGTATCAGACACTGAAGTCACCCCCAGGCTATAAATTAAGTAGCAACATTGGGCACAGCAACAAAGAGCCCCGCTGAGCCATAGATGGAGCTTAGCCGAGAAGATTGCTCATAGTGGATAGAGGTCCGAAAGTACCGGTGTATTTTCATATAATTGGTAACAATACCTGTCTTATAAAATCACCTACAATATATAAGAATTAACACCTTCAGTTGGCAGTATAGGGCGTCTTAAGAGGTACTACTATTTTGAGCTGAATTTGTGCAACTGTTAACTCAAAGTGAAATATAATGCAAACCAGAGGACAGTCAGAATAGAGGATTTGCTTGGCAGCAAATCTGTGTGTCTGTCTGTATGTATGTCTGTCTGTCTACAAAGTTGAACTAAATGTGAATGTTCACTTTTGGAGGTATTTAAGATTCAAATTTGAAATTACCCTAATTAACATACTTTAAAATGGTGCACCATTACTTAAACATAAATGTGTTCTACTCAACATTAATGAGGCGCAATTTGGAATGGCACCTTTTTTAAGTTACTCAATATTTACAATTATAAATGCCCTTACCAAAAAATGCATAATTTAATTTCCTAAGACATTTATTGCACATTAATTAGGTGTTCAATGACTGATAACAGACAAAAAGAAATTAGAATTATATCATTATGTATCATAAATTAGAAGACACCCAATGTTTAGAATTTGAAACACCTCTAATTACAATAATAATTTGCATGAATGATATGGGCCAAGGCAGCACCACAGCTGATAGTAATATCCTGTATTATCCTATTTTTATGAAATTTATAGGCATCTGATTGGTTAATAGCAGTAAGGTGCTTGTCGCATTTAAAGCAAACAGTGGTATTACTGTAGTAATATCAAGCGGTACCTTGTCACCTAGCAGCAGAGAATGCACTTTACTTCACCCTATTACTATAAACACATACATACATGTACGCAGTCTGCAGGTGAAGAACATAAAGACTAAGGTTAAGGTACATTTCAGGCAGCATGTAGCAGACAACAGCTGCCAGCAAAATGGCAGAAGGAAAAAAAAAAACACAGGCAGACGGGGTAAAACTTTAACAAAAGAGCTCATAGTTTTGGTCACTTTTCTGAAGAGGAGAGAAATGCAAAAAGGCAAAAACGGAATAAATTTGTCACCCATTGGTTGACTGGATAATATAGCTGTCATCTCCCATGAAAGGAACTGGTATTACCCAAGGCATTAGACGCTAGTAGGTAACTAATAATATATATGGTATCATTTTAGTTGGTCCCACAAGTGCACAGTGATCCAAAGGATCTATGTCCCTTGCCACAATATTTTGAAAAAGTTGTTGCACCTGTTGAAAAGATGCACCAACAAAATGTAGCAATTAAATGTGATGTTCCTGTTAGAATATGATTCTTGTTTTGAATCATTTAACAGCCATTACATGAGGGCATATTTCTGGCAAATATCATGATTACATGTAGCTTGATTCTGTTAGTTGCTAAAAGTTGCACATGCTTTAAACGGTTCCATGACCATAGTTCGGATGCCACCACACATAGGGTAGGTGCCACTACGAGCAAGCATTCAAAGGTGCCACTACAAACAGGGATAGGTGGCACTACACAGAGAGGCACCATCTCTTTCCATGACGATAGTTCGGGTGCCAATACAAGCAAGCATTCAAAGCATGAGAATATAGAAGAAGGCTATACAATGTATACAGCATGTCTGGATGCACAAAAATTGATATGTTTTTGGGCCCTGTGACCTTGAAAATAGGTCAGGTCAAAAGCAATACATGGCGCACATGCCCTTGGTATGATGCATCTCTGATAAAAATTTCATTATTCTACCTCTAAGGGTTCTAGAGATATGCTGCCAGGCACATGAAAATGGATATGTTCTTGGGCCCTGTGACCTTGAAAATAGGTCAAGGTCAAAAACAATACACAGCACACATGCCCGTGGTATGATGCATCTCTGGTATAAATTTCATTTTTCTATCTCTTAGGGTTCTAGAGATATGTTCCCGGATGGACGGACGTCTTTAGTAAGACAGTATGTTACACTTATGTACTAACAATGATCGTGAAGTGAGTGTATGAGGTAATTGACAATAGTCACCTCTACACCCAAGTGATGAAATAGGATGAGCCTACAATGAAAGATGATTTCTGACTGTGGACAGACAAGACAAAAGGTGGGTTTAAGTGAACTTTACTGTATACCAACTATCGCCCTTATGTTAGCCCTACCTAAATCTATAGATTAATATAATGTATTAGCGTCTGGGAATGAGTGTTGTATTTTGTCAGTATTGTTCCGTATCTATGGAAACACTTCAACAGAGTTTTATATAGCTTTTGGTGTCATATGTTTTGTGGCATAGTTTTTTCATTAATATTCTTATTCTCTGTACAAATTCACTTATTTGTGATGTGTTTCTGCCAATGCGTAAAACCTGTCCAATGACCACACCATACGCTAGGTTCTCTGGAATGTTCCCAGTGATATCAGGATATGAAACTATGTCAAATTTGAATTGTTTTCATTTGTCAAAAATCTTTGTCACATACTGTTTGTTGTCAATCCCTATTTCAAGATCAAGGAAAGTTGCCTTATTGTCACTGTCATTTTCTTTATTCAAAATGAATTCTTTTGGGTAAATTTCCTTCCAATGTTTCTTGATCTCATCCTTGTTGTTATGAGTACATAGATCATCGATGAATCTTCTTACATGTGAATAGAATCTTCTTGCAGCACTGTAGTTTGTTTTTGCCAATTCTTCCATCCATTTGGATCGTAATACTGTAGATATACCTTGGTGATATAAGGAGCTGGATCACTTCCCATGGGTATTCGAATGGACGGACGGCCCCCTATCCTCACTAACTCTATGTCCCTCTATGCCGGTGGACAAGAAAACAGAAGGATTATGGATAGGTAAAAAGGCATAAAAATAATAACAAAAAATTGGTCCATTCAATGGCCAAGCAAACCTGTAAAAGCACTTAGAATATATTTTGGACATGATTAAAAACAGTGCAAGTTTTTAAACTGCCAGATAAAACTAGAAAAATTAGCTAAAGTTTTAAAGAGCTGAAAAAAAGAAAAATTTAACTATATTTGGAAAGGTAATTGTGATTAAAGCTCTTGCTATGTCTCAACTTATTTTCAACGTAAGTGTCATACCTATACCTGATACATTCATAACACAAGTAAATAAACTTATTTTTCAATACTTAGGGGATAGTAAGCAAGACAAAATAAAAAGTACTGTTATTGGAAACTACGATAGAGATGGTATCAAAATGATAGATACAAAAAAGTTTGTTTATATCACTATAGATAAAGTGGGTGCAGCGCCTCATTTCAAATGAAGAGGCATAATGGAAGATACTACATAACTTTTGGTTAGGAAACTTTGGAAAAAAAATCCTCCTTTTTAAAATGAATACTAAACAATTTAAAGGAATTAATACATGTGTGCAATATCGAAATACTACCATCTATAAACAAATAACTTCCTGGTTTAAGTTAACAGGAACCCATAATGTACCAAATGACTTTTCAAAAATAAGGATAGGTCCCATTGGGGAACAACAATGTTAAGTTTACGAGTACGTCAATTGTGTTTAAAAATGGATTAATGATGGTATTATTTACGTGAATGATTTACTTAATAAGGATAATGAGTTTAACTAGCAACATTCATATAACAGATTGACAGTGAGAGCCAAATAGTTTTCTCAGTTAAGTACTTTACTAAATACTATCCCAAAGATATGATACCTCTTCATCTAGTTATGTCAAAGTTAACAAAGTGGATACACCTGTGCATGTTGTGGACATTAATGGAAAACTCATTCATGTTGATATCATCAATACTAATATATTTCACAAAATTCTAGTTCTTCAGAAATTTAATTACTAAGCCTTATGTTGAAAAAAAAATGTGCAGTAGAAAGTTTGAAGTAGATATTACTTTGAAGTAAATCTGGATGTTAATACACACAGGCATTGAAGAAAATAATAGTAAACAATTTCGTTATAGAATCACTAACTTTATTTTACCTTGTGGACAGTGATTGTGTAAATGGAAGCTGAAAGATAATCCACCTTGTTCATTCTGTAATGATTTGATAATTATAAGCATTTGCTTTTTTAATGTAAAAGACTGAATTCTCTAAAAGTTAAACAAAGTTTTCAGCAAATTGGAATATATAATATTGACATATGCTTAAGAAGAGGCCAATGGGCCTAATGCTCTGCTGGCACTGTGGCTATATTGCACCTATTCATTTCAATGTTGCAAGTCTGAATCTGTGAAAGTGAATCTGGCGGACGGTTTTTGGAGAAGTCGAAATAAAATTATCGACGGACGGACGACGACCACTGTTTTAGTTCAGCTGACTGACAAGTCATCTGAGCTAAAAATCAACCTTGCTGCCTGAAACAGTATTCATTGTCCAATGTGTATTGCATTGGGACCAAAACCACCATCTACAGGTATATTGTGAATGTCTGATCAGGTGGATAGCATCACCATATTTTGGAAAAACCTTTCTAACATTTTAAGACATTTTGATGTTTCAAGTGGGCCTTCTTCAAAGAATTATCGAGCATTTTTGGCAATTTAATTTTCCTCTTCAAGGTCAACCATTGGCAACTTGCCAAGTTAAAAAAAAAATCAAAACAAACAAACTAAAAAGTGTACAAATCATAGTAAATGGCTGAACAGAATTCCTTCAAAGTCGTGGATGGGGAAAAAACTCAACTTGAGTGCACCATGATTGCAAAACGGGGCATATTTTGCTTGCACCTACATTTGAAGCTTTAATTGAGCGCATTTGAGCCGTCAACAGCTTTGAATATGACCAGGGCGCTGGCACAACTATTAATCCATCTGGATCTTCACTTTCCTGGGAAACCAAATAGGCCCAGTGCCCTTACTTACTCACGTGGCTTTAGTTTTACTTTGATGATAAATTCTTAGGGTCATAAATGAAGAACAGACTTTCAGAAATTAAACAACCCCAAATCTAATCAAGTGAAGCCATTCCCTTTACTCGGGACATTTTGACAGCATTTTTCTATTTGTAACAAAAAAAAACAAACATTAAGATAATCACTAGGCTTAAATGTACTTATCCTTTATCACTGAATGTTGATTGATTGATTGATTGATTGATTATATTTTATTCACACATATGCCAGCATTGTGTAATATAATTGCTGAAAGCATACCAAACTATATGATGCATGAAATGGGAGCACCAAATGCTCACGGAATCTTGCCTTGGCTTATTTCAATGGTGAACCACAACATGAAAATAGCAAGTATGAAATCAGAAATAAAAAGTTGCTTTCCACAGGTTTGTAGCTGAAATGCTTTAATCATTTATGAATTAAAAAATCGATCTAACTTTTCAATCAATCAATCAATCAATCAATCAATCAATCAATCAATCAATCAATCAATAAATAAATAAATAAATAAATATATATATATATAAGCACCAAAGGCATAATCTTATAGCCCTAAGATACTGAAATTATAAATGTATATAAAGCGGTCCTTCTCCAGTACTCCCACCTCATGGCAGTCATGCATCAAGAATGATTTCACCTTGTTTTTTTAAAATGTTCTTACATTCACTCTCTATGATATACCCTGGCAGGTTCTGCATGGTGTAATCATGGTACCTGCAATTACCAACCCCAGTCCCCACCTGGTCAAAACGACCAGTTTTCCTTGGCAGTGGCACTTTTGCAATGTTAAATGACCTGATGCTAACCACCACAGTGCTGTCCAACTGGAAATCTCTGTAGCAACAAATTTAGAGTCCCTGAAACATTTTGTCAACTTCTTCGTACGAGAAACACTTATTTTGGATAATTCTATAGCATTTTTCAAGAACAGTGATGCAAAATTTTGCTCCAATGCTCCAGTTGGACAGCTCTAGACCAGCTGCGACCAACGAATAGTAAAATTGCACCACAAACAACCAAATGTATAAAAGGTGGTCATTCTAATCAACTGTAACCAAGTTGCAAGTTAAAAGCTGGCCAACGTGCCGTTATATTGCAGTAAAGTCAACTAAAACACAGCATTTTATTTCAACTTGTCTGGATGGTTAACTTGAGCTCGGGAAAAAGCATATGGGCCTAGCTGCTGCATATAGCCACCGTGGTGCGGTATCAGTATCTAGTATTGCTATGTTTCAGGTGTCCGTTCTCCAACTTACCAGCGGAAATGGTTGTCAACGTATTTTTAAAAGATGACCAACTATCTTAATCTGCCCGCTCAGTTTTGTCTGAAACAGTTATCATCTGTTAGTTATAAATCCAAATGCAACACGATACCACCATGGCATGCATGAACACACGGTGAACGCTATTTTAAACATGGCAAAATGCACTGTGGGAAAGGAAAATCACAGTGAATCGCAGCCACGCGTTTTCAGCACGCTTCCAGGTGTCCGTTCTTTAAGTTACCACAGCAAACAGTTAGTTACCATGGCAAACGGTTATTAAAGTACTTTTAGAACATGACTTACTGTCTTAACTTTAATCTGCCCACTCGGGTCTGAAGCAGTTATCACCGTTAGTTACAAATCCAAATGCAACACGACACCATGTGGTGGCGAGCGCCACTTTGAACATTGCACAATTAATGCAATGATTGCGGGACAGCATACATCATATCATTATTGATGCTCTGAAATATTTGCAAAATATATACTTTTGGTTTCATATATTATAACCCTCTTCCCACCTCCACTCAGCAAGATCGTCCCAATGCTCATTTACAAACCATTGGCATTGGGTGAGGAATTGACAATTTTCACAATGGTAGCCAAGTCGATTGGATATATTGAAGAGGTAGCATCCAAAATATATGTATGATTAGTGTTAAGGGAAGGTTAATTTGTCGAATGTATGTAACGTACAATATATAATGGGACTTTTCCTGAGTGAGCATTACCTTAAAATATAAATGCAATGACAAACAGTTACCAGTTGTAGGCCCCAGAATACGGCTTTTGTATCAGACACTGAAGTCACCCTGAGGCAGTGAATCCAGGGTCAGCAATAAGCCGAGTGCCAAGTGCCCCACTGTGTCAAAGATGAAGCTTAGTGGAGAAGGTTGCCCCGATAGTGGATACAGGTCCAAAAGTACTGGTGCGTTTTTATATAACTGGAAAATACCAGTATCTGTGTGTTAGTGGGTTTGCAACTTGGGCCTCCTCTCTTATCTGTTGGATCTCTGCCACTGCAGGACGTCACTCATAAACTTCAATACAGTAGACTCTGAGGCTGTCCCTTAATTGCACTTCCTCACAAGCATTTAAAGCTTTATTACTTTAAGTTCAAACCAAACCTCACCACAGAAAGTCCTGCACTTGAAGAACAGTGCAGGGTACAGGGCTAGAATTTTGCAAAAATTTTGCGAGAATATATTTGGATTTTGGTCAATTATTTTTCTTTTTAAAGAAAGACAAGTTTAGGAGAATCTTTACGAGAATGGATTCTGGGATTCTCCCCGAAATTCTGGCCCTGGGGTAGATGCAAACCTATAGAACAGGGAAACAAACAGAGACACCCACTGACCAGATCTTCACACCAGACATCAGGGCTAAGGTAAGAAATGCTGCACATAAATTTTAAATTGTCAGGAGCAACTTGTATTTCTGGCCGTTGATCTGGGGGCCGCCAAGGCCCCGTGCTGGGTCAAGGGGCTGCTCCCTGATGGGAGTCCAGCAGGGAGAAGCCCCATAAAGCTCATGAAATGTGAGGAAAATAAGGGCTTCAGATGAGCTATTCTGGCAACAATTTTGAGACACTTGTGCACTTTTTTTTTAGCAGAAAAAATGATATGCTACAATGATATGCTACAATGAAATAAAGTAAAAAAAAATGCCAACCTATATCTGCATATCTCCAATTACTGCGGCAAATTAATCATCCTTTATAATTTGTTGTCACAATTTTCAGATATCTCTGTCGTATTTTTCTGTGACAATGTGACAGTTGGACAGCTCTGGACATACAGTGACCTGCCAGCTGTCCTGCTGGGGCACCAAGTGGCACTAATCACTTTGTACCTTCGCCCTCTCAGACTCATATTAATGGGTTTATTGAAACTTTTCTCAAGTTGGTACAAAAAGCAATTTCCTATGCTAGATAAGAGCAGAGGCACAAGTTGCAAATACACTAAAACATGGATACTGGTATTTCTCCATAAATTAAGTGAATTGTGGATCCATTTTTTGGGTATGTTGCTAGTGCTGCATGGTCCCCACAGCAGCGTATAATCAGATCTGGCCAGGAAGCTGGCATTACAAGAGCAGATCCACGTCCATCGAGGCATCCACGGAATAGTGTCATGTCCGTGTCTGCCTTTTAGCATGTGCTGTTAAATAGCTGCAATTAGCGTCATTTAACTTCCTGCAACTGTTACTAATTTACAATCCATTAAATGTGCAATGGTCAATAATAATTAAGCAGAAGGATATTGGAATGACATCTCTGTCTCTTATTTGTAATTTGCATGCTTCAAAATTTCCAATGTCCCTAATATCCATAATGTTCAATATCTTCCTCCTTCACATAAAAAAGGCAAAATGCCAAGTTTTCAGGAAAGGCTACCGTTTTCTTAGAAAAGTTGTGTACAAAATTTTCAGACATACATTAAAGAAAGAAACAGAGATATTACTTTCACAGACATGATTAACAAGCATTAATAACAATTTCTATCTAACAGAATATGTTCATACACATGACTGCAAATTGTTCGGGATGAGTACCAGAGCAAAGCTATCATGCCTCAACAAAAATTATAAATCTGCATTGATGCTGAAAAAAATTATTGTAAATTGCTTTATTTTCACTTGCATAAATCTTTACAGTTTCTGTATTGTTGACATTTCATAGGAGTTTTGAACATAATTCCTCTTCAAACAATGTTAAAATACTATTTGACTTTGTTTTTATTTTCACAGTTTTGTGCATCCAGGGGAATAATAAGCAAAAATAGCAGTACAGCAAAATTAAAGCAATTTACAGCACATGAAGTGTTCAGGAGAGGATTTGAAATTTGTGCTCTGTAAAACAGTAGTGCCACCTTCACTGAAAATAGGCAACTATCCACCTGTTTCCTTAAAATCTAAAAAACTGCCTTTAATAAATATGAAAGTAAGAAGTGGATTAAGTGTTATTGAGGTAGTATGAGGAAATTAGAGAACATTCAGAGATAGGCTGCTTGCTGGCCTTTCGCCCTCAGGTCCTAATGTAACATCATAAAATACAGGTGTACTGAATTGTCCTGATACATCTAGAGGCCTCAGGCGTATTGCACTTGTGTGCACCTATTATGTTGTGTTATTTGAGGGATAATCAGTTTCATTGCCAGCATCCCTGTGAACCCGGAACACCTGATTGATAATATGCGATAATCATATAGAATTAAGCACTTGTTTTCCATTGTACCTCAAATGAGTGCACCATACAGTTTATGTACTTCTGTGTCATCTTAGTTTGCACAACAGGGACCCAATCATTGAATCTATACTATAATATAATAGAGAAACAAGAGGAATGTGAGAGTCCTGTGGTCAGCTAACCTTACATGCAGATACTGTGAATTTCCATTGCAATCCAAAATGACTTGCATTGTAATTGGAATGCCTACATTAAATAAGGAACCTTGTCACCAGATTTGAAGTTGGTCCCGCGAATTTAAGAATGATATCAAGGTTTCCTTTAAGACAATCATCAATGTTGGTAACATGAACTTATCTCCACACTGATTTTTCTGAGTTTTGATAATTTTTTAAAAATCAGAACATGACAGCACCACGATGTTGAGAACAACTTTGGTGGAGATCAATTCCACATACATTCCCAAGTTTTGAAGAGGATCCAACTTATTGTTTGGAAGAAAAAGACATGAAAAATGAAACCACACAAAAATTCCTAAAAAAAAAAAGAAAAAAAAAAAAAAAGAAAAAATAACTGGAGCACCACCTGTTGAACAAATTAAGGTCTAGAGGTCTCCAGAAGTGTCCCTCGGCAAATTTCAAAGTAATTAGCTTGGCAGTTTCGGAAAAATTTTTTGTGAAGATTTTGCTATAAAAATGAACACGAAGAAAATTCACTGAAATTCAAAAAAAAAATCATTGGAACATGATCATTTGAAAGAGTTCAAGGTACATCGCACAAGGTTTGAAGTGAATCAGGATGACAGTTTTGGAGAAGTCAAAACGTGACTTACCATTGTAATCCCCATTAACCGACAAGCATCCAAACTGCAAAATTAATTAAAATCAGGGATGCAGAATATCACTACCTGGTGAATAATTTAGTTTGACCCTTCCACAAACTACATTTCCACCAAGTTTGAGAAGAGTTTAAATGACGGTTTTGGAGAGGAAGTTAAAAATACATTAAGCAGACAAAAAAAAATAAAATAAAATAAAACTCATAGCAAATTCACTAATATGGATCTGTGTCCTTGGCAATTGGGTCAAGGTCACCCACCTTCGAATTTGTCTGAGACCTTATTCAGGACTATAAGCATGTGCAATATCGAAGCCCTATGCAAAAAAATTTTGGATTTATCATGTGAAATCCAAACTCACTAAAATGGCTCTGCAACTTTGGGAATTGGGTCAAGGTCACCCATCTTCTAACTTATCTGAGACCTTACTCAGGACTATAATCATGTGCAATATAAAAGCCCTAAGCAAAAATCTTTCCAGTTATCGCCTGAAAACCAAATTCATTTAAAAAATGTCTGTGACCTTGGGAATTGTGTCGTGGTCACCCATCTTCAAACTCGTCCAAGACCTTATTCAGGAATATAAGCAGATGCAATATGAAAGCCCTAAGCAAAAAGCTTTTGGAGTTATCGTGTGAAAATTGTTGGTATGGACACACAAACACAAAGATAAAGTAATCACTACACTATATGCTCCTCCACCTTTGGGGGGGGGGGGGCTTAATTATTTTTAAAAAAAATAGAAAATTGCAGCACCACCTCTTGACAAATTTCAGTCTGGAGGTCTACAGAGTGTCCCTATGTAATTTTGAAGCAATTGGTGAAGCAGCTTCAGTGAAGAAAATTATTAAGATTGTTGTAAACAAAAATGAACAACAAAAATTCCTTTAAAAAATGCAAAAATTACTGGACCATGACCACTTATATACACTTGGTAGTAAAGACTAAGCCAACATACATGTACATTCCCACCAAGTTTCAAGATAATCCAGCCAACATTTTTCTTTATTCAGAAGTGGAAAATATGAATTGTTGATGGACAGACACCAACCACAATGCTGAGGATGATGAGACATAGAACCATAAGATAAGCTTAACTGACTTGTTAGTCAGCTGAGCTAAAACTAATAACTATGTTAAATTACATACATAAACTCAAATGAGTTCAAAATTAGCATTTAATTTGTATAAATTTTGTTATGCTGTAAACAGTGAGTAAAAGTGTTCCAACCCATTATGCAATGAACTCAATCTAATAAAACACAGCCAACAGATACCATATGCATACCTCCTATTAAAATTCAATGAACTGTTGCAATTTTAATTTCTGACAATACAGTTGATGAAAACACTTGACAATGACACCATATGTTCTCCTATAGAGGTGTCAGATAACTGAACATGTAAGACAACTGAATCAAATAAAAAACCAAACAAACTTGTTGTCCTCAAAACAAGTGGCATTAAATGAAAACACATATTTCAGATATTTCAATGTTGTCATGATAAGGTTTCACTGTACCACACACAGCCTGACCCCCCCCCCCCCCCAAAAAAAGTACAGAATTAACTGCACTAAATACATGTATGTGGTGTATGGTTGAATTCTTTCCATACCATTCCCTGATGTATCCAGGTATTTGCCAACATGTACGACAGTTTAATAGTGTGCTTCAAATCTTTACTTTCATTCAAGTACCAATATGTTGTCTAATATCAGTGCGCAGCAAGTCATGCTAAAGTTGTTGCAAGGCCAGCTGGAGCAGCACTAGTCAGGCAATGCATAAACCACTGACCAATGGCTTTACTGATATACACATGTACAGTGAAACATGCTGTTGACAGCCACCCTGGAGTGCTTTGTGGCCACAGAATTTTTTTTTTTTTTTTTTCTTTTTTGTTGATTCACCTGTGGTAAAATGTCACCTGTTGTATGTGACCACTTGTTAGTGGCAAATTTCGGGTGGCCACAGACAGCATAGGTACCATGCACTCTTTCGTGCAAGTGCATGTACACATGGCAAAAGGCATTACACTGTATTTTAGTTCTCACATTGGTCACTAACGGCAGCACCTGCCCATCTTCATGACAAATGACACCTGTGCACATTTGAATAGATACACTACAGTTAAACCCACATTAAACTTGACAGTCACCAAACGCGTCAACCTTTTGCAACCTTTTTCCTACCATTTCAGTGAAAGGCAAACACTTTCCAAACCATTTCAAAACCATTTCCTCTTATTGCATTAAACACTTTTAAACCTTTCTCTAATGGTTAACAACCATTTCACACACTTTCTCAACCTCATTGATGAAAATGTTGAAATGGTTTGCAACCATTTGAAACCCTTTGTCAACCTTTTGCAAACCTTTTACAACCTTTACAAACCCCAGTACAACACTTTGCAACACAAAAAATGTATTTGGCTGTTAAGTTTTAGATCGGCTTAATTGTATATGTGATTTTCCACTTGTGTAAATAAGCATTCTTAACCAAAAGCAAGTACTCTACTCATGACCTTATCCATAATATAAGTTATCAAAGCATCTTATCATGCAGACTCACATTATCTTGTTACTACATGTACTAAAATTTAAACAAATGTACACCATAAAATAACCATGCTACAGTTACAGTAAACCCTCTCTAACCGAACACCTCCGTATACCAAACACCTCTCTATACTGAACACCATTTCTCTGTCCAAATATACACTGGGTACTTTCAATGTTATCAAACCTCCCTATACCGAACATTTTTTTCTGGTCCCAAGGGTGTTCGGTACAGGGTGGTTTTACTGTATAGTCTTTTGCCTCTGTAAAGTTGTTACCGTACAGTAAATCGGTCACCACCAAACATTGTGACACTTGGCAGAAATATTTGTAAGGGATGTTCGTTAATCAGAGGGTAACAGGGACTGGGTGAGCGTCCAGCACCAATACTTATGGTTATTAGCAAACCTGGAAGTGAGAATATCAGGCATAGAGCATATTTAACAAAAGGAAAGTATAAGAAAACACTCAGTTTCAATGCTGGACAAACATCGTAAATTGGTCAAAATTTCAGCTAATTTCATGGATTGTCCCTGATGATGAGGCATCTCTGCACCAGAGCCATGCCCCAGGGAATGAATGTCTGACCAACATTTATCATCACTGAAGTGTGACAGTGATGGCACATATTTATTCTTATTAAAATTTTAGATTCTTTAAAAATTTGTGATCTAGATTATAATTAATGGGCAAGTGAAATTTCATTATCATTTACTTTCTTTGCTGTCATCATGTTCATGTGCAGCCTATCAAATTAAAAGTCTCACTAATTAAAAAAGATCACAAACATATATTCCAACAAAATTACTGTCAAATAATATTTTGAGCTACTGTTTTATAACTAATATAAACAGTACTATGTCTTATCCTGCTGTTATTTATTCATCTACAGATTCATTTTGAAATTAAATGAAACAACAGGCTTAATGTAGACCTACCGAGCCTTGAAGCTCTTCAATGCTGTCTTGGCAGACTGCAAAATGCAATACAGCTAGGATGACAGTGCTGCCCCCTGTTCAGAATTGATGTAACTACAGTTTGGTGTCACAGCACTTGACATGACAACTTGTGCACATGACCGCATGAAATCACACGTGTGGATTTTGATTTTACTCTGCACATTTTGGCGAAACCCACTTATATGGGCACAAGGAAGTTGTACAACGGAATAAAGCACTATAAGTCTCCACTTTATTCCCTCAGGCGTGCACAAATTATCTTCATAGGTCTCATCTGAAATTCTAATTTCATATTTTTTCATTATTGTTGAAGTAAGTTAAAAACAACATTTTACACCCCTGCAGGTTTTGGCCAGTCTCAGGGATAAACTTAACAAATTCTCCAATAACGTGAAATGCACTGTAATGTAATGGGCTTTGCTGACCCACTTTTACACCTGACCTCATTATGGCAAGGGTTGCCAGGTGTCACAAACACACACCATGGGAATGAAAGGATGTGTTAAGAAATTAAACCAACCCAGATCACCCCCTATTGTGCATTGCCAAGAGGACCCTGACACTGATGTAGCGATGTAATATATCACAGTCATGAGCAATCACATTTGACATGACCCTAGCTGTTACAAAACCACAATCATGATCAACCACAGTTTACATTAACCCAAACCATTACCACATCATAAACATTATTAAAATGCAATCAGAGATTGCTAAATCTATATGCCCCCTTCTCATTCTACAACTTGTCTGAGATCTCATGCAGGACTAAAATCGTGTGCAATATGAAAGTATGAAAGGCCTATGTCAAAAACAGTTCAACTTATGGCATGAAAACCACATTCACTAAAAATGGCTCTGTGACCTTGGGATTTTGGTCAAGCTCACACATCATTGTACTCATATGAAACCTTATGTAGGACTATGAGCATGTGCAATATGGAACATCTACGCCAAAAACTTGTCAAGTTATCACATAAAAAAAAAACAAATTCACTAAATGGCTCTGTGACCTTAGGATTTAAATCAAGGTCACTGATCTTCATATTTATCTGACACCTTATCAAGGACCATAAGCATGTGCAATATTAAAGGCCTCTGTCAAAAACATTTCAACTTATTGCATGAAAACCAAATTCACTAAAATGGCACTGTGACCTTGGGAATTGGGTCACAGTCACTCACCTTTGAACTTGTCTGGGACCTTATGCAGGACTACAAGTACATGTATGTGCAATATGAAAACACTCAAAATCCTTTCACTTTATTGCGTGAAAACCAAATTCCCTACAATGGCTCTGTAACCTCTGAAATTATGTCAAGGTCACTCATCTTCGAACTCATTCAAGAACATATGCAGGACTATACGCATCTGCAATATGAACACCCAATGTCAAAAGCATTCAACTTATTGCATGAAAACCAAATTTACTAAAATGGTTCTGTGACCTTGGTAATTGGACCAAGGTCACCTCTTTTTAAACTCATACAAGACCTTAAGCAGACTATAAGCATGTGAAATATGAAAGCCAAAACTTATCTTGTTGTGTGAAAACCAAATTCATTAAAATGGCTCTGTGACCTTGGCAATTGGGTCAAGGTTACCCATCTTCAGCCTCATCTGGGACCTTATACAGGACTAGAAGCATGTCCAGCACGAAAGCCCTATGTCAAAAACTTCTTGAGTTATCGTATGAAAACCAAATTCACTAAAATAGCTCTGTGACCTTGGCAATTAGGTCAAGGTCACCGATCTTCTAATTTGTTCGAGACCTTATGCAGGACTATAAGCATGTGCAATATGAAAGCCCTCTGCCAAAATTTTTTGTATTATCATGTGAAAACTGTCAACACTGAGGTATGCACGCATGCAAGCACACTGGCGGACAAAGTAATTGGTTTATGCCCCCTCTTCTTTAGGGTGGGGCGTGGGGGTGTATAATCACCTATAGTTTACATTTTTAAGCCATGCCATCCACTAAACCATAGCTATGATCAACCATATTTTACATTTCCCAAACCACTGGAACATCAAACCACTGATCAATAACAGTTTACATAACCAAAACCATTATCATATCACAGGCATGATCACCAGTAATTTACATAACCCACAACACAACACCACATCTAAGATGAGTCATACTTTACATAACTCTAAAACTATGACCATACATCATAGCCTTATCAACCATATTTTACATGTCCCAAATTACCACATCGCAACCAAGATGAGCTGTAGTTTACATAATTCAAACCATTACCATATCAATATATAGCCATGAGGAACCATGCCTTACATGACCCAAGCCATAACACATCACATTCAAAATCAACCATAGTTTACATAGCCCAAGACATTACCAAATCACAGCCATGATCACCTGCAGTTCACATAACCCTGGCCATTCCCATACACAGCCATGATTAACCATCCCATTACCACATCACAACCATGATCAACCATCCCATTAACATATCACAACCATGATCAACCATACAGGACATAAATCAAGCAGTAGTACCTCTTTTGACAGATTGCTCAATTGAAAAAAACCTACCTGCTTTAATTTCCTTTTTGGCAAAAATCTATGAAGTCACAGTCCTAATAAATCCCATATCAGGGCTCTTGCGACTCATGATAACTGCGTTTAACTTAAAAAAAAAACAAAAACAAAAAACAACTAGAGGGCTGCATGAGCAGCCCATGCTCAGCTGACCTAAGCTTGTTCCATAAAATCAAGGTTGCAACTAAATAGAACTGTGTTGAGGTTTTGCTGAGTGCATATGACATTTGAAAGTATTTCAAAGTTGGACGACTGGGATTCCTAAAAGCGCAGCCATAATAGCATATCAGTTGAGCTCAAAATTGCAGTGCCACCTGGTGAATAAATTAAGAACTAGGAGACCCTAGGCGTGTTCCTGTGTGATATTAAAGCAATAGGTAAGGGCAAAAACAGAAGGTTCAAGCACTGCCTAAAAGAGGGCACTGCAGTCAGTGGAGGGCTAGGGTTGTGTATTCCCATTTATTCACATTGTAATTTGCACCTTAATAACTTGAAAACTACTACACATAGAAACACAAAATTTCAGACAGTACGTCAAGATGCATAACTAAATACCTCACAAAAATCATGTAACCACAGCTACATAAGTGACTAGTTTATTCAAGGTTGCTTTAACATATGAACTAATGGGAATACACAGCTCTACCCAGAAAGTCAGGAATCCACAGCAGTGCCACCTAGTGAACAACTATGTTTGACCCTTTCACAAGGAACAAATCCACCAAGTTTCAGCTTAATCTGAGTACCAGATGTGCATATGAAGTCAAAAATAGTAATAACAAACAAAAATTCACAAAAAAAAAAATTTAAAAAAATGTAGTGCCATCTGGTGAACAAATTAGGAACTATGAGCCCCAGGGAGTGTTCCTGTGTGATATCCAAGCTACGCAGGGTGAGCGGTTTCAGAGAAGAAGATTTTTTAACCCTAAGCCCCCCAAAAAACAAAAAAATCATAAAAAATATAAAAAATTGGAGTGTGGCCATTTGAACAAACTTGGTAGAGACCCACCCAAGGTACATTGCCACTCAGTCAATCTGACTGATGGTTTCAGAGCAAAGTGGAAAATGTGAGTTAGCATTAGAATGCCCATTGACTTGCATAGTAATCAACTAAAAAGGTGAATTAACTCAAAACAGATCTCAAGTAGGGCCTGTATTTTTCCGTTTTTAACCGAAACGGAATGGAATAATGAATTTTTGTCACCTCTGAAACGGAATTTGCTGTTTTGGCTTAATATATTTTACATACAAAGAAAACTACTGAAACGGAATTTGGAAATTTCTGGCTGGTGAAACGGAATTTCTAGTTTTTTGAAATGGAAAAATACAGGCCCTACTCAAGTTATCAAGTAAACAGTCAATTTCGTGTCAGTTGTCCTGCGAATTAGCATTAGAATGCCCATTGACTTACACAGTAATCAATATGCATTGACCGACTAGTACCCGAATTGAAAAAAATCCTTAAAAATCAGGAACTAAAGCAGTGGCACCTAGTGAACAACTTTGTTTGACCCTTCCACAAGAACATATCCATCACATTTCAGTGTAATCTGAGTGACGGTTCTGAGAACAAGTGAAAAATAGCAAAACCATACAAAAAATTCATAAAAAAATTAGAAACAAAATTGCAGCACCACCTGGTGAACAAATTGGGAACTAGGTGTCCCTGGGAATGTCTATGTATGATATCAAAGCAATTGGGTGAGCAGTTTCAGAGGAGAAGAGTTTTTAACATTTGCCCCCCAAAAAGAACAAAAAAATTCATAAAAATCCAAAAATCAATAGAGTGTGACCATTTGAACAAACTTGGTAGAGATCCACTCAAGGCACATCCCCACCAAGTTTGAAGTAAATCTGGCCAAAATTATTTAAGTTATAACCATTACAAGAAATTCCCATGTTAAACTTTCCTATTAAAACTTTTGTAAAGATTTTTGAAAAAAAATCATAAAAAAACCCACAATTTATTGGAACATGATCATTGGAACAAACCTAGTAGACACCCACCCAAGGTACATACATCCCCACCAAGTTTGAAGTAAATCTGGATGACGGTTTTGGAGAAGAAGTCGAAAACGTGAATTCGCATTAGAATGCCCACTGACTTCCATAGTAATCAATAGGAAAGCTGCATTGACAGATAAGTACCCGAATTGAAAAAATCGTTAAAAATCATGAATCCACAGGATTCCCACAGTGAACAAATTTTTTTGACCCTTCCACAAGGAACATCACCATGTTTAAGCTTAATCTGAGTGACGGTTCTGGAGAAGAAGTCGAAAATAGCTATAACACACAAAAATTCATAAAAAATTAGTAATTGGCAGCGACACCTGGCGAACAAATTAAGAACTAGGAGTCCCAGGGAGTGCTCCTGTGTGATATCAAAGCAATTGGGTGAGCAGTTTCGGAGAAGAAGATTTTTTAAAGATATTCCAAAAAAAACCCCCCAAAAATTCATTAAAAATCCTAAAATCACTAGACCACAACTATTTGAAGAAACTTTGTAGATGCCCACCCAAGGCACATCCCCACCAAGTTTGAAGTGGATCTGGCTGATGGTTTTTGAGAAAGTCGAAAATGTGAATTGTGAACAGATGACGACGGACGACGGACGACGGACGGATGACGAACGACAGATGCCTCACCCTCCTAAAAGCTCAGCTGTATTATCAGCTGAGCTTAAAATGAAAAAAAATTGCAGCATCACCTGGTGAACAAATTAAGAACTAAGAGTGTTCTGGTGTGATATCAAAGCAATTGGGGGAGTGGTTTCAGAGAAAAAGATTTTTTAAGATTTGCCCAAAAAAAGAACAAAAAAATTAATAAAAAATCCAAAAATGACTGGACCGTGACCATTTGAACAAACCTAGTAAAGACCCACTGAAGGTACATTGCCATCAAGTTTGAAGTTAATCTGATTGACAGTTTCTTTGGAGAAGTCCAAAATGTGAATTAGCATCAGAATGCCCATTAACTTACATAGTAATAAATAGGAAAGGTGTGTTTACCAATAAGTACCCAAATTTTTTTTTAAATCCTTAAAAAACAGAAATCCACAGCAGTGCCACCTGGAGAACAATTTTGTTTGACCCTTCCACAAGGAACATATCCACCAAGTTTTAGCTTAATCTGAGCAGAGATGTCAGTGCCTCCTGGGCAAAAATACAGTCAAGGGTTGAGATTTAACATATCAAGACTGTTTTAATCTATTTGTAGTATTGATCTGCATCATTTTTTCTACAGAAAGCACAACAAAAATATGGATTTCTGTATAAATACGGAAAACTGGCATGTCTGTTTGAGTAACGTTTCTGTATACGTAGCAAGTTGAAAATAGCAAAAACACACAAAAAATCAGCAAAAAATAGAAAAAAATTGCAGCACCACCTGGTGAACAAATTAACAATAAAGAGTCACCAGGAGTGTACCTATGTGATATCCAAGCAATTGGGTGAATGGTTTTGGAGAAGCAGATTTTGTAAGATTGCCCACATAAAAATGAACAAAAAATCATTAAAAAAAGTACTGGACCATGACCATTTGAACAAACTTGGTAGAGACCTACCCAAGGCACATCCCCACCAAGTTTGAAGTGGATCTGGATGACTAAAATCATACCAATGTTCTCCTATATTCAATAGATCTTTGTCATAAACTCCAGAATTTTCCATTTTTGTCACTGAAAAACTGTAGGCCTAGCCCAAAATGTAAGACCATGTAACACCACACGGCTCAATGTTTCAAATTGCTTCTGAGCCTGGTTCTACTCAACATGTGAAGCTTGACACTAGTTGAAATGCATGTGAGGAGAACTGAAGTGCTGATTGGTCAGTTACTACATTAAAAGAGCTTCAATAGAATTTTTGCCATGAAAGAAAATTAAAAGGGTTATGGGGCGTCACGCCTAAGCCTGCATACATGTTCATCAGGGCAGCACAAGCCCTGCCCCACCATGGCCTGTAACCCTTATGTAATTGTAACACCACATTCACTAGATCTCTAAGTCTATATATTTCATCTTATCTTCCCTCCAATGAGAGACCACCTGCTTTAGATGACCACTTTTAGACATGCCCTACTTAGGAGTGGTCTTTTAAAACAGGGACTAGTCAATCTCACCATATCAGACCTAGCTTAATGATCAACCCAATGCATGGCCAAGAATTTTCTAAATTTAATTTTACTTAACCATAAAACAATCTGAAAATGCAGACTTGGCACAGCAGGTTGTCAGTCACCATGCACCAAAGCTAATGGGCCAGCATCATTTACCAGCACTTTACTAAAGTATGGGACCTGTACATGGTTCACAGCCATTGACCTCCAGGTCAGCCTGTAATAATCTGTAATGTTCATGTGCTTGGTATAATTGACTTTGATGTGTAACCCGGAGGTACGTTTACCTGTGACTTATTAGTTAAGCATGCCTCATTTACATGTAATCTTGTTTCAAATGATCATAAAAGTTATGTGTGGACCACCTTGGACAAAATTGGCAAAAACGTACCTGTCAAAATTGTTTCATCGTCTCTTAACTCTTTTTTGTGGTCGGAATACGGCTGATTCAACAGCTTTCCTTGTCACAGGTTTAGTGTAATACTGAGCCCACCCCATGACAAGAAAGCTATTGACCTGAGATATACCACAATGACAGGTCTTGTCCCAATTCTCACCAAAAATGTCCTCTATCACCTTGGAGATTAAGTGAATAATCTGAATTTAAAAAAAAAAGAAAAGAAAAGAAAAAAGAAAGGAAAGACACCCACAGTTTATATTCAAACACTTTTGAGCAAGATTAAGGGGTAATTAGTGAAATAGGAATCATTACCTGGATACATTTATATTGAATCAAGAACTGAAAGCAAGTTATAGCTTCCTGAAGTACCAAAATAAACTGAAACTCAGTTCCCCATTTTATTTTTAGATTGTGCAGACAGAGAGCAAAACACCTCAGCTTAACAATTTGTAATACACATGATCAACATCAGCAATTATGATAAATGAATTTGGTAGAAAACAATCCATGTAATTTACGGACTAAATGACAAAATAAATTCTGACCATTTTATTCTTCTCAACGTTTTGCAGTAAGATTAAGATTATGTTTCACATTGCACATTTGTTTGTGTGGTTTTTACACCTCCCACCCCCACCCTCACCCCCCTTGTGACTGCAGTAGCCATAACTGTGTACTGACAGACTTTTAACCACATCACACTCCAAATGACAGCAGGTAATGTTCTAGCGTATGCAATATTGTCAAGCTACAGCATTTGAAACTAATTCCATTACTCAACAATGATACCATAAATAATACCAGTTAGTGATGAGATTCAAATATTAAATGGATTTAAATTCAATTTAAATAAATCACTGCAGCACACTTGAAATCAGATTTAAAACAAACTCATGAAGAGTGTGACCTACACATAACAGTAGCTTGCATGGCTCTTGACACCATTTTCATCATGTCAATAATAATTTTTCATACATAATATTCTTTGAAGAATACAAATGACTTTATTTTGTACAAAGTCATATACTGTTGCAATGAAGGTAAATATAAAAAAAAACCTCATTAATTTATTAGTTAGGCATACACCATACCTTACTATGTGCATTGACACCACAATGAATAATTGTTACTATTAAACCTTGCACACTTGAGCAGTGGCTAAGGAGAAGGAGGCAGGATAAAACACACTGCACAAAACCACTAAAGAAAGCACGCCAGCATGTCTTCATTTATCTATATGTTTGCTATATTAAATAGTTTTCAGATTGGTGATAATTTATAATTCTACACGAGACCTAAACTTAAGGATATTTTCTTTCACTACATTATGATGTAATCAGGAACAATGGTAAATTTTTCTTCTATTCATCTAATTTTGTTTCATTTATTTGTTTGATAGTTTGCCTGCATGTTTCTTTAATTTATTTATTCCTTTTGTTTTCAAATTTTTTTTTTTTTTGAGGTGGGGTGCAAACGTTGTATGGGGGTAGGGAGGTCTTGGGGTCAAAAAAAAAAAACGGAACAAAAATATTGCTATGTTGGATATTTTTTCCTACCCTGTGTGTCACAAGAAATTTCACCAATACAGCCAGATGTAACAATCAGAATTAAATTTTAAATGCACTACATGTTGGGTAGACTTTGTTTATATGTCTCAAGTATTCTATTACGTCACTCCATACCCATCCCTGATATTTCCGTATATTTACCTGGATTTAAGACGACAATTGCATATTTAAATTCATTATGAAAAGAGCATTTGTTCAAGTACCAACATGCCTATAGTCTTAAGTCGGTGGTTCTGGCACTGCCTGGCAAGTCATGCTGCAGCTGCCGCAAGGGCAGATGCAGCATGACTTGCCAGGCAGTGCCAGAACCACTGACCAAGGCCTGTGACCATAGTATGGAATGAGTTAAAACACTTCACTATTGCAACTTGTATACAGACCTTACTACAGTCATATGACAATGTAAGTAAATTAAGTTATGTGATAAACATGTACATTTCAGAATCTCAAAGTAATTACAAATAAGTTGGCGGGGGGGGGGGGGTATAATTCTATTTTATATATATACTTTTTTAATTTTGTCTTTGAAGTCTTTGGAATGTTTTTACTGACCTAACTGACAGGATGGTCCACACTGTCATTCCACTGCATACAGGATATGCGTATATAAATGCAAGCTACAGATAAAGTGCTTATTTGTCATCAAGCGAATAATAGTTGTTTTTTGGCCCCTCATTGAAGTGGTGATCTATCCAAATGTTATATCAGAGCTTGTTTTGTGTAGTGATGCATGTATATGTCACCAAATAAAGAAGTTGGTCCGCATATTTTGGCCTTTTTTGTGTTTAAAATTCCATTGGAATACCTCCATGCTCCACTATACAAATACTGACTCATCTGTGAGTGTCAACACACATTCAAGTCTGCGTATTTACTTGATGAGTTGTTTGTTTCTCAAGAGACACACAACGTCAGCTTTTCAGACCTCTGTCTCATCACTGAGTTTCTCACAGCAATGATGCTTTACTGATGTGCATGAAAAATTACTTGTACAACTTTGTAGATTGACAATAATCCCACCACATATTTGTTAGTGTCAGCTCAGTTCAACAGGTTTCTCACCTGCTCACCAGATGTCTCTACTATACTGGGTTAATGTGCCCAACTTGTTTGTTGCCTGGGGCATTTTCACATCCTTGTCTGCTGCTAATTATTGTCACATCCACACAGGTGCCTATATTTACTTTGTTGACAAGGCTCAGTAAAAGCTTCATCAGTCAGGCTGGACGTTCTTTTCATAAAGAGGAACTCCAAAATAAGTGTGCGAGTTTGCATTTGTTCAATCAAGGCTTATAACAGTTCCAGACTTGGGAAAGCCCATTTGCGAGAAGCATATCGTATGGTTGACTGATCAGGGATACATACTGTACTGGTTTATTTGCATGAGTGTTGCCGAGGCTGTATCCCCTCCGCTTGAGGAGTCAGTCGGCTCTGACCCCTGGCCTGCATGGGCACAAAGAGACGATCCCTGCTCCATTTGTAATTTTCACTCACAATGAAAGCGACGTGGGCTGACGCCCATCAGAGATTACACATGTAGCGTACCCGTGCTCCTCATGCAGGTATCTGCCCAACATGACAAGTTGAAACTTCACCTTTTTACCTGGATTTTAAACTAGACCCTCTGGACCGATGGATAAAGGAAGGCTGTCAACATGATGGAAACGTTACCTGGCTCCAATTACCCATGGCTTGGAGGGATCACCTTCTTGGCATTGGTGTCAGGGGCCCGCTACATATCAGGTGAGTGTCACTGACTTCAGAACACATCTCGTACACTAAGCCATTCATATTCCTTTCTATTACTGTTGAAATAACGGTCATATACCTCGGTTTATTTTTGAGGACACAATTACACATCTGTTGCACTTAAGCGTAAAGAATGTAGCAATTTCATACAGCTTCATATATCATGCATATACATCTATGAGAAATATACCTCATTCATGTAACGCTGAAATAATATACCTGCCTGCAACTTAGACTGATCCACCCAACAGTCACTGAATACACATGCATCAGTGGCTGCTTGATACATTCCAAAGTTATTTACTGCCATCATAATGCAATAGGTCATGGTAGTATGGACTGCACAAAACAATTAAGGCAAGATTTTATCTGCTATGGGTGTATATTTATTTCTTCATACTGCACACAGTATGGAGCTAATGCTCAAAGGGGTGTAAATAGCTTAGCAATATCAGGCAAGCTGGAGCACATCTGACCCAGTGAGAAGGTATTTGTGTGTTGTGTTTGTGCCTGGCTGGGTGTCCACCTGTATATGACCCTTTCTGACACATATAAGGTGCCCTGGTCACACAGAAGTACCCCTTTCTGACCTATAAGCTAAAGTTTACACAGAGCAATATGTCAACTTTCTCTGCTACTGTGAATTGCTTTATTTTTGCATGTTTAAATTTTCATGGTTTTTTTTTTCTGTTGTATTTTGACATTTCTCATTGTAGTTTTAATTTCAAAATTTTGGACAAAATTCCTAATAAAAGTGTTAAAATGCTACAGAGGATCCAACCTGAGAGGCCTAGTGGGTCAGAGATTCTCCCTGTCAGTAGGTATGTTAACCCTAGCACTGCTGAATTGTTTTTTAAACCTGCGTCTTGGACTGTATAAACACTGGCCCCGCAGCACTAGGGTTAAGAGGGAGGGTGTGAGGGAGAAAAGCAACCGAGTTGGGCAAGTGTCTCAGATGGGGCAGGACCCCTTCCCAGGTAAAAAAACATTTGGGAAAATGAGGTTACAATAGTGCTTTCTAATGCATATTTGGACTTTAATGTGCAATTTCAAGGCCAATATGGGTAGTGATCAACAGTGATTTTGAAAAAGTATATTGTCAGATCAAGTTTTGGACACATTATTTCTAGATTGACAGGAGAAAAGGAATGCTCATCAGGACAGCAGGAAGATTTTTAAAAATAGGCAAACATAAAAAACAGGAAATCTCCTGTCCAAAACGGGAGAGTTAACTGGAGTCTATGACACTATTTTCCTGTTTTTCATTTTCACAGTTTCGTGTCATCAGCAAAATAAGCTAAAGTCTGTGAGTGAAATCAATTTATAGTAAAAACTTCTCTTGTCACTGGACAGTACATATATGACCCCTTTCTCATACACAAGTTGTCCTTGTCGCAGAGCAGTATATGACCCCTTTCTGATGCACAAGCTGTCTTTGTTACAGAGTAGTATATAACCCATTTCTGATGCACAAGCTGTCCTTGTTACAGAGCAGTATATGACCCCTTTCTGATGCACAAGCTGTCTGTTACAGAGCAGTATATGACCCCTTTCTGATGCACAAGCTGTTCTTGTTACAGAGCAGTACACGACCCCTTTCTGATGCACAAGCTGTCTGTTACAGAGCAGTATATGACCCCTTTCTGATGCACAAGCTGTCCTTGTTACAGAACAGTATATGACCCCTTTCTGATGCACAAGCTGTCCTTGTTACAGAACAGTATATGACCCTTTTTGAGACAAAAGCTGTCTTTGTTTAACAGAGCAATGTATGACCCCTTTCTGATACACAAGCTGCCCAATTCACTGACCACTACATAACCCCTTTCAGATGCACAAGATTCCCTAGTCACTGAGCAGTATATGACCCCTTTCTCATACACAAGTTGTCCTTGTCGCAGAGCAGTATATGACCCCTTTCTGATGCACAAGCTGTCTTTGTTACAGAGTAGTATATAACCCATTTCTGTTGCACAAGCTGTCCTTGTTACAGAGCAGTATATGACCCCTTTCTGATGCACAAGCTGTCTGTTACAGAGCAGTATATGACCCCTTTCTGATGCACAAGCTGTCCTTGTTACAGAGCAGTATATGACCCCTTTCTGATGCACAAGCTGTCCTTGTTACAGAGCAGTATATGACCCCTTTCTGATGCACAAGCTGTCCTTGTTACAGAACAGTATATGACCCTTTTTGAGACAAAAGCTGTCTTTGTTTAACAGAGCAATGTATGACCCCTTTCTGATACACAAGCTGCCCGATTCACTGACCAGTACATAACCCCTTTCAGATGCACAAGATTCCCTAGTCACTGAGCAGTATATGACCCCTTTCTGATACACAAGTTGCCCTTGCCACAGAGCAGTATATGACCTATGTCTAATACATGCACACACCGCCCTTGTCATAGAGCAATATATCATCAGTGACCCCTTTTTGATACCAAAGATGCATGCTCTTGTCATAGTGCAATGCATTCATGATACACAAACTGCTCTTGCCACAGATCAGCACATCATCCCTAACTTTCTTATATACAGGCTACCCTGGTCATAGTGACATGGAATGCCCTGAGACATCTACAGGTGGTAATTAATACCCTGTAGGCACTGGATAGACACATGCTCTTGTCACATAGAGCAGTGTGTGACCCCTTAATGACACACAAGCTGCCCTTGTCAACAGCAGTATGTGACCCTTAGCTTTCTAATACATAGGCTGTCTTTGTCATATTGACATGGAAAATGTTGGGATACCTGCAGGTGATAATTACCATGCAGGCTCTGGATACTGCTGCAGTGTGACACCTGTACATAATGTATTATGTATATGTATGTGTGTGTGTGTGCGTGTGTGTATACATACATATATACATATCTATATATATATATATATATATACACACACACACATATATACATAAATATATATATATATATATATATATATATATATATATATATATATATTGCTTTTCATACTTACTCAAGGATTGGTGAGTTAGTATACACAGCAAATCACAGTTCACATAATATTGTTCAACTGAATGACGTACATATTATGACCAGGAATGGTAACCCAGCTGAAGTCAGAGTAGTCTTCCGGAATTTCAAACATAACACTTCGGGCCACCCCCACTGTATTTCGTTTAAGTCCACAAAGGGCCCTACGTGTCCGGTGGCCCTGCTCTTGTCTTACCTGCAAGCACGTGGGCCCCGAGCAGGCAGCTTATTTTGCACTGCGGCAGGTTTACCGGTCAGCCGGTCAAATTTTGACTCCCATCTGCGCAACTGCCTTGTATTTTGCAATCTGTCTCCCAATTTTTACAAGGGACACAGCTTCCGAATTGGAGCTGCATCTTGGGACGCAGAGAACGGAGTTCCTGACAGCCAAATTAGACTCAAAGGCCGATGGAAATCTGATGCTTTCAGGAAGTACATCAGAGTGGTAACAAATTGAACAGGCATCATGGGGCACACCAGACCCTGGGGTACGGTATGGTCTGAACCTCGCAAGGTCTATCTCTATCCCACATAAATAAGTAACCCCTTAAAAAAATCCAGGAAGGGGCCGACATGGGTTGGCCCCTCTCCCCTTATCCATTTTGGAAGTTTCACGGCGTCTATAATTAAATATTTTTATAGTTAGGTCCCGACATGGGTTGGGTCCTCACTTGGAACAGCTTCTCTCAAATTGTTATGAGGACACCGCAATTACAATGAACAGCATGGATACCAGGTTGGCCTGATATGGTTTGGGTGCTTCCTTGGTAAGCTATTGGCCCGGAAAAACTGGACTCTTTAATTCCCTCACCGCACGAGCCGTGCGGCCACATTGCAGGTTCACACAGGATCCTATTACTTCTGCACCACGAAGTCGGCCGGGTTGCTCGGGCATCTTCTCTCGTAAAGGTCACAGTATCTTGAACAGCACGTACCTTGCGGTTACAGTTGAACAATCATTATGGTAGGCATGCCACATGGAAAACTTAGACAGTGGAAGGCGACATAGGTTGCCCTCCTCCTCAGTGGCAACAACTTTAGAATTACAAAGGCAATCTACATAGCCTACAATCAATAAGATTGCCCATAAGTACATTTACATATTTATATACAGTACTCAGTGAACATTTTTATATCTCAGGACAGTGGAAGCGGGGCGACATGGGTTGCCCCTCTTTCATGAGACTCGTTAATGGGAGACAACACCGTTTGCCATTTACTTAGTCACAACGGTGCTACAGCATTCCGCCAAACACTGCCACATGGGCATATGTTGCAATATTTATGTCAACAGGATACGCTTGAACTTACATATATTTTATTGTATTTAAAGCATTATTATTATTCCCATATGTGATCATTTGGAAATCTGCTTATTTTTTTCCTTTGAGCAAAACTTGTGGCTGGGTGGGGCCGGCCAGGTCTGCCATGGGGTAGACCTGTCTCGTTTGGCGTTAATTGCCCTCACCTTGTCAGTTATATCAGTTGTCATATGAACAAATCGGTTCTGGGCAGCGGCCACCCATCAGAAGAGGTCACTTCTGAGAATTAGGTTTGGTGCCCGCTGCCCATGACAGCTAACAGTCTCCACTTCGTGGACTTTGAATAAAGCTGGCCATGAGGGCCTTTCAACACACTTGCTGTCTCCGTTATGTCTCTGCCAACAAGCAGCCACAGGTTTTGCCAAAGAAATGACTTGCATGTATTATTTTTCAAGGTATGACTGAAGTCCGCATAAAGGAAAGTTATGGAAATAACAAATTTTATGCGGGGAAGTCCCTATATTATTGCTCTTCCAGGGGACGGAGAGGAGGTTAAAGGGTCACGCTCCACATGCCAGTCACATGTCTCCGGACACGTGTTCTGCTCAAAGGTCTGTGAGTGGCTGAATCTAGTCACGGGGCATTGTGTGCGCTTAGGCGTCGCCCCGATTGGGTCAGGCTGGAGCGCGGGTTTTGCAAACCATTCCCAGTTTAGTTCGCAAACAAGTCGGACGTGATTTCAAGTTGGAAAACCCGATCTCCTCTACAAAATTATTTCTCCCACCTCCTCCCCGGTCAACCACCTGGAAGTACAAGAAGTAGAGTTAGTAAAGGCGTTAATTGCCCTCACCTTGTCAGTTATATCAGTTGTCATATGAACAAATCGGTTCTGGGCAGCGGCCACCCATCAGAAGAGGTCACTTCTGAGAATTAGGTTTGGTGCCCGCTGCCCATGACAGCTAACAGTCTCCACTTCGTGGACTTTGAATAAAGCTGGCCATGAGGGCCTTTCAACACACTTGCTGTCTCCGTTATGTCTCTGCCAACAAGCAGCCACAGGTTTTGCCAAAGAAATGACTTGCATGTATTATTTTTCAAGGTATGACTGAAGTCCGCATAAATATATATATATATATATATATATATATATATATATATATATATATATATATATATATATGTGTGTGTGTGTGTGTGTGTGTGTGTGTGTGTATGTATATGTACATCTTTCTCTAGCTAGCTGAGCAGGTATGGGAGATGCAGCTTATTCTAGGCACCAGGTGCCTCAGGGGTGGTTCTCCTCCAATGGACCTGAAGGACCTCCCTGGACCTGCCTGTGGGGCAGGGCAGATGTTGTGCATGTGGCTTGTTTGTGCAGCTTACCTGTAAAATATACAAGTGTTTATACTCAAAAGGTCCATCATGAGCCAGTGCAGACATGTGGTCTTTCCAAAAGCAAAACTTTGAGCACGCAAAAAGTCAGAGGGTGAAAAGACTGTTGCTTCCCCCTCCCCCCACGGGGCCGGGGGGGGGGGGAGGGGGGGGGACAACAGTCTCTTTACCCTCCTCTTTCCCTGGGGGGGCTGGTGAGGGCAACAGTCTCTTCACCCTCCTTTTTGCCTGGGGGCTGGGGAGCAACAGTCTCTTCACCCTCCTCTTTGCCCTCCAACTCCTGGTGCACTCAACATTTTGCCTCTCAGAAAGGCCGCATGTCTGTGGCTATGGAAGGTTACTGCCCCGTCAAGTGGCTACAGTGGAATCTGGCTGAGCAGAGAGACCATATTTATCATATCCAGCATATATATATATATATATATCAGGTACCCTTGCGACTGGAAAAAAAGTGTTCAGTGCAGGGAGGTCTGCTATATTGGAAGTATATATTTGGTACCAAGAAATTGTGTTCAGTATAGACAGGTGTTTGGTATACGGAGGTGTTCAGTTAGAGAGGGTTTACTGTGTGTGTATATATGTACATATATATATATTTATATACACATGTATATATGGACAGATGGTCTTTCCAAATATGTGCTCCACAAGACTTGTACAATTACGCTTCCCTCAAGCAAGAAGACTCCACAAGGAGGTTTCTGTCCCTAAGAGACCATTACTGGCCTGTATGTATGTATGTATGTATGTATGTATGTATGTATGTATGTATGTATGTATGTATGTATGTATGTATGTATGTATGTATGTACAGTGTTCCCATATTATAATGCTGATAATGGGGTCATCAGAGAAAATGATGTTAGAGCAAAACAAGAGGCTCACAAGCCTGGTGCTATGGGGACATTGCCATTGATGTCCAAGCTTGGCCTGCCATTACAAAATCACTTCCTTCAACTTTACAGGCATAGTGACCTCACAGAAATAGGTCAAGGTCACCGATATTATATAACATTTTAGCATTGGACATAGTCTATATATCCTATAAATATTGCAAATCCAATCCAATTACTTTTCCAGATATGGATTTTTATATCTTAAAACACATTTTGGCTCATAATTTCCGTCAAATCATAGATGGCGCCACTACTATCATTAGCAACTTAGACATTGACCTCCCCCCACAATCCCACCAAATTTGATGAAGAGATCTGCCAAAAATTAAAGATGCTTCAGTGTTCACAAGATTTTTCACTATGGACAGACAGACATGAGTAGTCGCATAAGCATTGCGACCTAAGGTCAGCAGAGCTAAAAAAACATCTTTTATAAGCAGACATTTAACATAGAAGTAATAAAAACAGTTCTTCAGTGGGAGCCAAAGAACACACCATGTTATATCAGGATCTACCTTATTGCAAGGTGCCTATATAATATGAGCGCACTAACATACATGTGTGCTTCCGTACATATGTACATACATACATATTAGCTTTATTTAATGAGGGTGGCTTGGTAAAACGAATATCTGACAATATTCCTATCTCGCCCAAGGCTCTCACTGTCTAATGTATAATGTCATATGGTAGCCGTACATGTCCCAGTGTACGACCATAGTTCTGTCATTTACATTTATGAAACATGTAATACAAATATTGAAGTGATGATATGTATCCATGTTTAGTAAAAAAACCTTGCTTGTGTTAGTTTGTAGCTTGTATCACATTTTGGACAAAAAAGTTCTCTATAAAGATCATGTACGTATCTGCCTCTCGGATGGTCTATGACAGGTTTCATGATGTGTGTGTGTGTTTGTGGCTTAATTATGTACAATGTACTCAACACTCAGTTAAAAAATCCACGACTCCTAGCTGCTACATTTCCATGAGCTTACGCATACTGACACATGCTCCACGAACCAGATAATAGTGTGCCTTCAGTGCAGGTTAAGCCAAGCCCATTAACAAGCAAAAACAGTTGTGAAAAAAACAACAAATAAATAAATTGCGTGCAGTGAATTAATGATGCACATAAAAACACGAGACACAATCTGTTCAATTACATCAGCAGTCCACGGACTTACTGTATTTTTAGACACTAGCTTTGTAAGAGACAAAAGAATGGACAAAAAAGCTTTGCATGAACTCAGGTAGTATTTTCAACATCAAGACTTAACAGTTTAACATACATGTTGATTTGTCATACAATTATTAGATTTTACCATGACTATTACGCTCCCCACACATGCGCATGTTAAAGTTTAAATCTTGCTTTTCAAACTTCAAAACTATGGCAAAGAAAATCCCCGAAATAGGATTCTGTCCATACTGACATATACAGTTTTATAATCATTTACTCCCCATGTCTGTGCAAAAATAGAAGCGATTGATTTGTGGGATAATATACTTGCTAGTTACATGGTGCCATACATTTCCTTCACCATTTAATCATCAATTATACAATGTACCAGCTATGATAAATTTTCATGCCTGTACATGTACAATCTCCCCTTTTAGCAGGAGTCTCACCTTTTCATGTCTTCTTAGCTTTTCAGCTGAATTGAAACTGGAAATTCATCTCTCTCTCTCTCTCTCTCTCTCTCTCTCTCACACACACACACACACACACCCACACACACACATTCTGACACTACAATATTTACAATGTACATCTGTATTATTGTTGTGTAATCTCTCTGCAACAAAAAAAAGGTTGATATGTATGGATTTCAAACCAGGATAGTACCATCCTTTAAAAAATAAAAACTAATTTAAAATAAAAGAGCCCAAAAGGTGATTTGGCTAACAAAATTGGGCATGCTTTAGCCACATTGGCCACAGATATTTTATAATTCATTCAATTTTGATGCACGTATTCATCATGTTTTACCTTATTTGATTTATTGGGCATAATATCAAAATAGTGAAAGACCCAGCAAAGCCAGTGGCATGAAGACTAAAAACCGTGGAAAAAGGCCCGACAAGTTTCGATTCGAAAGAATCTCATTAGAGGTGGTTAAGAAATACTGTACGCTGTCTATATAGCAGGAAGTAGCGTTGCTGATTGACGTTAGATCAACGTCATAGAAAGGTCACAAAGTTATGTGTGACAAAACTAATGGGTCCAGCCGTCCAGACAGATGTGTTGCCATGACATTTTGAAATATGTGGCACATCACGTGAATTAGCAACCACTCTGGGTTCCGGGGGGGGGGGGGGGGGGGATATACTGTCAAGGAAGCTAACTCCCAGAAGGCAATACTGATGGAGGGAAGGCCCCAACATATTACCAAGTGGAGAAAAAAGTTTGGTATAACAAACTGTCATGCTAAACTGTTGAAAAAAATGTTTTTTGAGGCAGTTTACACTATTTCAACAATCAGTTTATGTAAAAGTTATGGCAGTGTAGATTAGCAGGGGACACACACACACACACACACACACACACACACACACACACAAATTCAAAATATACATTTTGGTCCTGGCTTTGGCTGTTATAATCAGCATTTGACTAAAGAGGTTAATCTTACTTTGGCTAAACTGACTTATTATGTGTACAGTGACCTGTACCTGCTTATCACATGTAAAATGGCCTGTACCTGCTTATAACATGTAAAATGGCCTGTACCTGCTTATAACATGTAAAATGGCCTGTACCTGCTTATAACATGTAAAATGGCCTGTACCTGCTTATTACATGTACAGTGGTCTGTGCCTGCTAATTACATGCACAGTAGCCTATACCTGCTTATTTTTGTACATCAGCCTGTACCTGATTATTACATGTACTGTGGCCTGTACCTGCTTACTATGTGTACAGTGGCCTCAGCTACAGGGAACCCAACCCAATGTTATTGTAGACTATTTTCATTAGGGTTACCCTACCCTTAACTCTAATAAAAATCACCAACAATAACAATGAGTTGGGGTCCCTGGAGCCAGAATGGCCTGTAGCTGCATATTACATGTACAGTGGCACCTGCTCATTACATCTACACTGATCCAGTCTTGAAAGATCACTCCAATGAAACCACCGGCCTTTTAAGGCCATCTTTTTGAGATACTTTGCTCAGGACTTTTCATGTTTATTTATTCATACAGAGGGATGTGTGCAATATGGACAATAGTACTTCTATGTATATAGGTTAGACAGCTAGGGACAGGTTAGCTTTTGGAGAGTAAAGAGTTCGGACTGCGGAATAGGGTAATGACTACTAGGAAGTGGTTCTGGACAAAAAGACACAAATACAATACCTCCTAAGACAGACCACCTGTTTTAACAGACCATAATTTGAAAATCCTTATTGGTTGTCCTTCAAGGGAGGTTTCACTGGACAGTAGCACCTGCATATGACATGTACAGTGGTTCCTGTTCATTACACATACAGTGGCATATATAGCTTATTACATGTACAGTGGCATGTACCACCTTATTACATGTACAGTGGCATTTACCACCTTATTACAAGTACAGTGTCCTACCTGCTTATTACATGTACAGTGGCATCTACCTGCCTATTACATGTACAATGGTACATGCACCTGCTGATTACATGTTCTGTGATGCCTGCTTATTATATATAATTACATGTTCAGTAGCACCTGTGTGTAACATGTACATGTACTGTACAATGATACCTGTTTGTTACATGTGCAGTAGCATGTACCAGTTTATTACATATACACTAACAGTGGTATGTACCTGGGGCCATATTCACAAGAATTTAATCTGATCCTGAATTTAATCCACAAATGAAAGTCAATGTGCTTTTCGGCCTTAAACAACTGAATCGTTGGCCTAATATTTGATCTAAACTTGCAGGATTTATTAATCCATGTTCTCCACTGTAATATGAAGTTTGGAATTAAAGTTGTAATTTAATTAAATCAATCTTGTTTTAATACAGATTTCAATCCTGGCTCCAAAGATCAAAGATCAAATAATGGATCAAGCTAAGATTGATTTAATAAAATGAATCTGTAAATCCTTAAGTTCATATTGTAGCCTAGAGCATATATTGGCTTGTCTTTGAAGTTTTGATCAAACATTGAGCCAAAGATTAAGTAGTTTAATAAGGCCTGAACCACATTGATTTTAATTTTGGGATTAAAGTTAGGATCAGATCTTTGTGAATATGGCCACTGCTTATTATATTCACAGTGGTACCTGTTCATTACATGTAAAGTGGTCCCCTGGTTCTGTTGGTACCTGTTCATTGTATGTACAGTGGTACCTGTTCATTTCATTTTCACTGGTACCTGCCCATTATATTTTATAACAGTACCCATTTATTAAATCTGTGTAGGTGCCTGTTCATTATATGCACAGTGGCTCTTGGATACATGTAGACTAGCACCTGCATATTACATGAAGAATTCCCTGCTAACTAAATGTACAGTGATACATGCTAATTACTCCCCAACCCAAACTGGGAGGCCATTGGAGATGAACTGTACAGATTTGCACAACCATCTGCCCCCATATATCCTTCTGTCCAAAAAGGCTTAACTTTCCAGGTCATATTTCCTGTATCATAATACTTACAAATACCAAACTTGATGTGGATACTTCTGAGGGTTGCTATTTGTTGAGCATACATGTATATCCAAATTATAGAAAATACATAGAAAATGCTTGTGGTGGCCATATCTCCTATACTGTAAAACTTACAGATACCAAACTTGATGCATAGATATAATTTTTGGATAGTAGCATGTCACACGCCAAAATTTCACACCCTTATAGTGTACCCTTTGACCTTTAACCCCCATTGAATATGCATAGGCCTATATGGCAGCCACATTTCCAATATTGTAAGAACTAGAGATACCAAGCTTGGTCTCTGCATGGTTATGTCTTTGGACAGTGGTGTGTCACATACCAAAATGTTAGGTCACTGTGTCCCTGACCTTTGACCCCACAATGGAAATTTTTCATTATGAGGTCAAAGGTATGTAATAATGGAAAACAGCATTTCCATTAACCCCCAAATGGGAGTATATTATTACCTTTCAAATCCTGAAATACCCTCTGAGAACATTATAAAGGGTCACAAATCCTATTTATTTACATGTAAAGTTGGTGAAAATCTACTCTTTTCCCCCAGAATTGTTCTATTTGTGACCCCCTGAAAAAATTCCTGATGGAAACACTGGAAAATAAATGTCTGGTCCATATATTTCCTTTAGTGTTGGAACTAAAGGTTGAGTACTGACCTCCTGCAGGGTCTTGCTATGTGTTGCCATGCAATGAACAACTCCCCTTGTTACATGTACAATGATACCTGCTTATTATAAGGAGAAGCACTGTGCCCGCTAATTAAAAATGACATTCAGATACCTGGCGAATTCACTGAATGACACAAATTTTGAAGCATTTAACATCAAACATTCCCTTACCATTTGACTCATTTAGCTGCATATTCAGACATTTGACATAATTTGCAGGGAAACATAGTGTCTTTATAATGAGGTTTCAATGTACCTACCAGTTTCACAAACATAGAATCGGCAGATCACAAGTAAAGTCGCAATTGCTGGTTACATGTTCAGTAGTACACATATTTGCTGATTACATGTATCATATTACATGTACCTGATGATCCCATGTAAAACATAGTATCTGCTGAATCCATGTAGAATAGTAAATACTCATTACATGTACAGCAGTATCTGTTTATTCAATGTACAGTAGTACCTGCTCATTATATATACAGTAGTACATGTAATTGCTTATTCTATGTACAGTAGTACCTGCTTATTATATGTACAATAGTAATTGTTCATTCCAGTAGTACCTGCTCATTATGTGTACAATAGTAACTGCTTATTCTATGTACAGTAGTATCTGCTTATTATGTGTACAACAGTAATTGCTTACTCCATGTACAGTAGTACCTGCTTATTATGTGTACAATAGTAATTGCTTATTCCATGTACAGTAGTACCTGCTTATTATGTGTACAATAGTAATTGCTTATTTCATGTGCACTAGTAATTGCTTATTCCATGTGCAATTGTACCTGCTCACCTATAATGTATACAATAGTAATTGCTTATTCAATGTGCAGTAGTGCCTGCTGATTATGTGTACAATTATAGTAATTGCTTACTCCATGTACAGTAGTACCTGCTTTATATATGTACAACAGTAATAGGAAAGGACAAGAATAGAAGATTCCAAGCCCAAGTGCACTGATAGATGTACACATTCAATGGGTTGTGACAATAATGTGTATTCCCATTGATATATATACTTTCCACTGGAATTTGCAACTGAACTTAAAAAATGAGTGCACACAGAGACATAAGATTTCTCACAGAAAAATCTGGGTATGTGGCTGAAATACTGATAAGAATTAAATATGACCAGTTACAAAAACGACTAGATTATTCAGGGTCACTTGATAACATACAAACTTATGGAAATACATGTACATATCTAGCCCTGAAAAGGTTTGTGTATTCAGTTGTGTCTTGCAGTGAATATACACTTTATAGCTGATATTAGCACTATTTTTCCTATTGCTTATTACATGTCTATTATGTTATATTACCTACTGATGACATGTACAGTAGTACCTGCTGATTCCATGGAGATTAGTACCCACTTATTTGATGTCCAGTGGTACATACACACTGATTATGTATAGTGCAACAGTGGTACCTGCAAGTCACATGCCCAGTGGTACTTGCTGTTGATTCAATGTCCAGTAATACTCAATGTATGTGTCATATCTGCTAGCCAACAAGAATAACCTGTCTCTGCAAATGAATCTGCAAATCATTTCAAACTGAACATTCCCACCAATATTACAAGCTAATCAGATCTAGCTATGTACATATATATATATATATATATAATATATATATATATATATATATATATATATATATATATATATATATATATATATATATATATATATATATATATACATTGCATATTTTTTACATGCAAACAAAAACAGTATTTTATCACAGAATTTATATTATAATGCTGCAGCCCTGAACACTGAAAGTTTCCAGATTTAAGCTCAATGTGTATGTGTTTCAATTAACTGTAATTGTAACTTGACAATAAGATATTTTGATAACTCAGCTGTTGGTGAAAAATAATATTACTTGGCTTATGCAATACTGAGACACATGTACCATAATTCTTTTTTATTTTGTACTACATATGGTGTCTAAAGTGCCTTCAGAAGTCCCAAGTTATTTGAATCAATACAATTAATTTTGGACATATGCAAGGGGATATGGGCTTAACCCTCCTGAGTGAGTACAAATATACAGCAGTTCCTGTCTTCACAGACCTACCCATATGAGGAATGAATAAATAGATAAACAAACAAAATCCAGAATTCTTGGTTTACTAATACTCATGTTGTTTCACCTTCCAAGAGAGACCACCTGTTCCAAGATAAAACAATTTGGTGTTGCTAATGGACTGGTCTTTCAAGACTAGTGTTGCTATGTTGGGTCTTATAATAGATATAGATCTGCACCTGAATGATATAAGCAATCACAACAAGCAATGAAGTGTATGTAACTCAACATGTACACAAACCCTCAGGACCATACTGTAGGTCAACAGAGGGTTAACCACATAATTTTAATTGGATATGTTACCAAAGCAGTTAATGGATTAGCTCAGCTACAGCATAGGCACAACAGCACTGATAACACATAACTTCACCATCATATTTCACCTAGTGCTCACACAATTATTTCACCTATGACTGTGTCATAATGGTCCTGTGCTGAAAGTTCAATGCTACCACTGGGCAAAGCGTTCATTTTGCTTGTTTGAATTGCTGTACCAGCCAGACGAAGAGAACATCGCAGACTGACAAAGCCTGCCCACAGATACAGCAGTTTAACCCTTACTAACATGTGCCACTCCCACTTGGACACACAAACACATGCTTCCTTGAACATCAGATACATGCATGCACCAGATTCTTCAAGATGCAAGTGTTTAGTGAAATTATGTGTGATTGATAAGGCTGCATTTGGGGCAATATTTCACCTTTATTTACTGTGACTCATACAGTGTTTCTGAATACCTCAGCAGTGTCCACAATAATAGCTTACAACTCATAATGGTAAGCCATAGGAATACACATCTCCTGCTTGCCTGGTCTAGACTGGTAGACACAGAGATGTGCGTTTTGGTGATGTTGCAGATCGACTAGTAGGTCGTATGAGCTGTAGGCCAACCAGTCCACTGAGCTCTCACTATGTCCAATACTTCTGCATGTGCATACTAGACCCTGCAGTCTGACAGAGCAAAATAACATACAGCTCTCTGCCAAGTAGAGTGTCTGAGTCTGTTTTCTGTCTGGATCATGTATCGTGGAAGCAAAACAAGTATCGATGCTATATACAGCTCTCTCATACCTGTCGATCTGCCCCATTTGGCTGGAGTCTCCTACTTTCATACATGTCAAGTCTCCCCCATTTGTCAGGAGTCTCCCATTTTCAGCCAAAGTTTCTTCCCTTTTCATCTGACATTGGGCCTATTTTGGGCAATATCTTTGCTGAGAACCTTCTAACTTCTTTAGTCTTTGTAAAATATAAAATCCCCCCAATGAAAGTCTCTGTATTTCTTCTTCAATTTTTGTTCATATATAAAATCTCCCCCATGCCAGCAAAAAATCTCTTTATTTCTCATCAAAGGCCACTGGAAGGTTTCCTCTCTTCATGACCACCTGAATCCTCTGATTCCATCTATTATTCATAATATATATATACATTTTAAGCTTTTGTGGCCAACTTGCAGAACAATGTCCTGGTCAACTATGACTTTAATTGGTTACATATGCCACCTGGTTAACAGAGGCCATTTTACTTTGAAACCTGTAGACAGCTGAGACACTGGACTGCCTTAAAAAGTATGACAATAATGGGTGCATAATGTCTGTACAGGGCAACATTTGGTACAATTATGGCTGATACAATGGGCCAATTTCGTTCTCAAACAGGCAGGAGGGGGGGAGCCCCCGAAAGTACACCTAGACCAGACTACAACAAGCTGAGCCTACATCTTCATCTGCAAGCCAAAAATAACGATATTCAAAATAACTATACCCACACAAAACACACACTTTCCATTACAGATGTACAAAAGCTGTTTTTTCATAAACAGAGCATCCCATGTTTGGTTTCCCCACATATCCCTACATAATATAGATGACCACCTGTGGAGATACCTGGGGTTTGTCACAGGTTTCTGACTGCATTAATTCATATGCATAAGTACTTGTACCATCTTTCATATCATCTCTATTAATCAACCCTAATATGCCATGGATAGTGGCCATTACTGGTCTCACACAATAACAGTTCAGCAGGCCAAATACCATGATCGACTACGTGTACATTGATGTATTACAAAATGACAGGATCATTAGTCTAAGGGATAATCAGGGAGTTGGTACAATAACGAGTAAGTATGTCCATTTGCTAGGATATGTTCAGTCATATTGTGGCCATTAATTTTGATTTAATGAGAAATGTTCATTGCATAACATCATCAGTACCTGAACAAGCTTAATTAATACATCATGACTCTCTGCTAGAGTAAGGTTGAAATTACACAATTTAAATGTGTTACGGTTGGGATTTTAATATCAGTTTTGTATGCATCAGTGGACTGGGGTCAACATGAAACATGACCGGAACCTTCATACATGCTACAGTTCTGTACATGTTCATACCAGCTCAAGCTGTGCAGATTCACTGGCAGCCAGTCATGGTGGTCACCAGGAAAGCATGCTGAACCCCCTTAAACCGGCCAAAATCAGCTAGTGGTCAAATGTCGTCTGCTTCAATGTATCGCATAAATTTCAACAACAACTAAAAAACAATTTGAATGAGAATTGTAAATGAGAACTGTCGTGGTAACATTACCCAGATCAGCAGACTTCCTTGGCATTGAATGGGTGTTAAGCATCTATGCCAAGGAAAGCTGTTGACTCAGTAATTCAAGGAGGAAAGGGTGAAAAAAAAAGCATGTTTGCATGCAGTAACTAAACCATGACTAGATTTACTAATCATTTTAGGACAGTCATTATTTTGTCATTGTCGCTGGCCTACATAACATTGAGTAGGCATGGGAGCCGGGCACAGAACGAGTCCACTTTCCACACTGGTGAAAATTTAACACTGTGACTTAAATCTGGCACTTTAAATGTTATCCATTTCAACATACATTTAATGAATATAATCAAATTGTTCAGTCCAGTTGAATATAAGGAATACTTTATTTCTAATAAGTAATAGTCCATATCCAAAGAAAGATGTTGACTTTATGTGGTAAGATAGTCTGAAGATAACATCTAAAGGGGTATCTTAAGGTATCTTTACACTTACAATAACCCCATATCAGTAAAGTACAGTACAAAGATCACCAAAACTGCCACCCTCACCCCACCCCACCCCACCTCACCCCACCCCACCCACCCCAACCCACCCACACCTTAAAAAAACTAATAATAATGATGAAATGAAATAGAACAGAACATGACGTAACATAATATAATAAAAGTAAAAATAAAATATTAATTCTCTGGAAATTGATTCAACAACTTTCTTTCATGCACTAAGGGCAAACTATGTCCTGAATGCACCAAGCCACACTGTTGACTGATACATGGATGACGGACTACAGGTGGATGACACGTACCACATAAGATTTGCTTATGCTTTTTAATGGTCAACAGCTGCATGTTTATAACCTCCATATATGTCTCTTAAGGTTAAAACAGGTGGTGCCTTAAAACTGGTAGAATATCACTGGAAACAACAGGATGAGGGTGGTCTCTCATCACAGTGGTCTCTGAAGACAAGGCTGGCATTAGAATGATAGTGTAGACACACCAACATAGTCATCCACTCGAATATCAATTGTTTATACTCTTATGCAGTTCAATTCTCAATATCCACGTTGTGGTCTGTAGGTTAATTTAAAGCAAGCAGAGTCGATGCAGTCGCACATAACATGTACGTGGTTAATAAAGTGTATACGTAAGCAGTGGGTTAATGTAAGCAAATGGTCATTGTCAGCAGAGTCAATGGGAACGGTTGGTTACACCCAGTGATTACATGTATTTTAACCATGCTTTTGTTGTTTCTACCACTGGTTTATTCCCTAATGACTTCTGTTAAACCACTCCTGATTTCTTTTCTGTTTGCGACAGTTTATGATAGCTGGACTTAGTACATTTCAGGTTTCTCCTCAATTTTTACCAAAAAAAAAGAAAAAAAAAATGAAACCAGTAGAATTTAAAGTGGCAAGTGTTTCCTTTGAACAAAATGTCTTAACCATTACACCATTAGGTCAGTCAGAACTGAGCAATCCTTTTCTCTGTGTTGGCTGATTACTGGTCCGTGCCTGGGGAAGCTATTGTGCAAGGAGTCTATCACTCAGGTTAGAAATAACAGTTCAACCCAGTTTACAAAATAATAGAACAAGAATAAGTTCAAAGTACAAACAGATGTTACTGTCTTAAGAAAATGTACAAACAGAGCAGAGTTTAAACAGCAGGCAGCGCTGACGGTCAAGTCTTGTATCAGAAGCCATAGCAAACCACGCACTGATCACTTTGTGCGTCATGGTTTCCTATTCTTTCTTACACAAGAACCCACTCCTACTCATGGTGTCTGCTTGTCAGAAAGCACACTGCTCTGATGATGTCTCAAAGGTGTGACAATAATGGCCAAGTACGCCGAGCATGTATCATGAGTTCTTTCTCCACACCATGTATATTTGGCTCCTGAAGTGGCCTCTGTCCATACAACTATATATGACTGTATGAGTCGCAATTTGGGCCAATATATTTTATTACGTGATTGAACACTCAGAACCTTCCAAGTGCAAGCCTTCAACAATGTCTTACTTGTGCCAACTGAATGCCCAAGCATAAAACCGAATGATCTCAGCCACATAAATCAATGAGTCGTAATATATGGGCAAACTCTATGTTGCCTATGCCTCTAACATGTCTGCACTGGTGTTTGTGTGGTAACTGCCAGTCCTTGAATGCTGACAGATACCAATTTCAGCTGATCACTATCAACAAAAGAAGTGAAACTAGAAAGGAAGATTTGCTTCAAAGCAAATCTTGTGTGGCTTCAAAAGTTTCCAATATTAATTGCTACAACTTTTGTCCTGTGGTACTTCACATTCCATTAAACTGATGGCTGGATGAAAATTTCAAAGTCCAAATGACCTTGACCTTTGATGTTTAGAGGTCATACGTAAATTACAAAAATATACAGTGTTACAATACCCACAATTTAAGCCCAACATGAACCAAATCAGATGAAAGTTGACCAAGCTATGGTTAGATGAAACTTTCAAAGGTCCAAACTAAATTGACCTTTGACCTTTAGATGTTACATGTTATGACAAAAACATGCAGTGTTGTAATACCTACAAGTAGAGTCCAACATGATTAAAATTGGATGAAAATTGACCAAGTTATGGCTGCAAGAAACTTTCAAAGGTCGAAATGACCTTGACCTTTGAGTTTTGGAGGTCATATGTAAATAACCAAAATGTGCAGTGTTACAATAGCTACAATTTGAGCCAAACATGATCAAAATGGGATAAAAATTGATGAAGTTATGGCTAGATGAAACTTCCAAAGGTCCAAATGACCTTGACATTTGACCTTTAGAGGTCACATGTAAATTACAAAAATGTATTGTGTTACAATAGCTACAATTTGAGCCCAACATGATCAAAATTGGATGAAAGTTGAGTTACGGCTACATGAAAATTTCAAAGGTCCACATGACCTTGACCTTTAGAGAATTACAAAAATATGAAGTGTTGCAATACCTATAATTTGGGTTCAACATGGTTAAAATTGGATGAAAATTGACATAGTTAGGGCTGGATGAAAATTTCGAAGGTCCAAATGACCTTGATCTTTGACCTTTAGAGTTCACATGTAAATTACAAAATTGTGCAGTGTTACAAACATATTAATTGAGGTTGGATTTGTAAAGAGAGCTACAAAAGAGCCCTCTCAGAATGAGATGCAACTGATCAACAGCTTTCTCTGGGGTAGGATGGGAGCTCAGCCGCCACCCAGCCCCAAGGGAAGTTGTTGGCTCACTTTTAATTCAATGTTGGAAGTGTTATGCTGAGTGTCTCACCTGATGACACCAATTAACAGACACAGATAACACACTTTTATATTGATTTAAGAAGCCGTAATCTTATTTTTGATCAGCTACACAGAAATAAGGACCACCACACCTTTAACATTATCCCCTTAACTAGGCAGAGATTGGCTGGTGTCAAATTTCATCTATAAATCAATTTGAATGAAAAATGTAAACAAAACGATTCAAAACAACATGCCCCAAGTCAACATCTTTTTGTAGAGAAGACTAAGCGTGTAACATGTGTGTTGAACCAGTTTTAGTTCAAAGGGACCGTATCTAATAACCATGGAGACAGCCAGGTAAATTATGACATTATCCTGGTGTCTGCAAGGTACATGAGCCTGCATTGTTGCGAACATATAATTATCATGCTTAGTACAGCCATGTGATGTAAGAACGCAAACTACTATACGAGTGGCAGTCTTGCCTGCATTATAGAATAAATCATTGTGTTTCCAACTCTACCACACATGCAGGTATTATTGACTGGAAGGGACTTCACCTGGTATCTGAGTGAACACAACATAAATACACTGGGATATGTAAAGACAGCTTGTCATAATCACAGCTTAGTTAACCCTTTCCTTGGTTACCTTAAGTACAGGTTGGAATAAAACTGGGTCAACAGCTTTCCTTGGCATGTGTAATGCCACCAGACCACACTCAGGAAAGCTACTGACCTGGGGCATGGTCTAATGGTAAGTATTGTCTACATGAAAAATGTTTTGCTTTCAACGATACACTCAAGTTAAAGCATCAAAGCAAATAACACTTTACATCTGGGTGCCTTGAGCTGGAAAAGATTGATTGGTTGGCTCATGAGAGTACTTGCCAAAGAGCATGGCACTTAACAAACGTGTCCTCAACTTTGTATGTACACCTCGCATTTTTGCTCCCTGTAAATATTTCCAATCATTGACTGAAACATGATTGACTGTCCACCATCTGTTGAAATTGATCACATGATAAACTGTGTCACTTACTATGCCTTGGTGCAAGCTCAGCAAGGAACATCAAAGCAGAACTAGGTAATTCAGACAATTGATTAATAATAGTGACATTTACCGTATGGACCCAATTAAACTGTGTGACCACCAAAATCTTTTCACACGATAATTGCTAAAATGTTTTAATTTGCTGACTGTCCACAGAGATATATTTCAAACGGTAAGAACACATGTTGACTATACTGGACATTAAACTTAGTAAAAACAAGGAGGGTAGAGCTTTACCCTTGGTGAAAAGAACTGAAGTTCATAAATGTACATGGGGGTCCTAAACAGGCCATATGGGGAAAATCATTTTACCCTCTTACTGAATGTTACCATATACTTCTGCATACATACATACATACATGCAGTATATTGCATTCATATCAGACAAATGATTACCTAAGCTTGCTACCTGTAATAGGATTATGCTATAATCAGCTATAACTTGTAGTTTAGTCTTGACCTTCTGTGGTAAGCCTCAATATACAAACTTTATACTCCACCCTAATACACAAACTTTAACTTCTACAGTGATTCACCCTCATTACACAAACTTGAACTCATGCCTCCAACCTGAATACACCTATATAAACTTTATAAATGAGCATCTGGGTCAGTGCTATTTTCAGGGTGCTGTAAAGATTCTATCACAAAACAATCAATTTGCATAAAAACTGCCATAAAAACTATACATTTTTGGAAAGCTAACAAACTACTGATACATTTTCTGCCACTACCCTGTGTTTTGTTTGTTGTCCTATGTTTATACAGCGATCATACCAAGTGCCCTCCTCTTTTTGAAAGAACCTTGAAGAAACTTGGATTCAACTTTTTCATTTTCTGATGTAAAGACATTAAATTTATTGCAAACAGTTCGTAACAATGTAAACAGAAAAATTGTGTCTGCAATAACAAGTGAAGTTTTGTCAGGAGAATGACTCAAAGTCTGGTCCCTTTGATGTACTGAGTGAGTGTCATCGATGCAATTCCAAACGTGAATAGCACCGTAATAAAACATAAATCACACAAAATGACACACGCTTTTTCAGTTGACATTGTTACAAACAGTTTGCCACAAATTTAATGCCTTTACATCAGAAAACAAAAAAGTTGAATCCAAGTTTCTTCAAGGTTGTTCGAAAAAGAGGACGGCACTTGGTACAATTGCTGTATAAATATAGGACAGCCAACAAACAGGATAGTAGGAGAAAAGGAATCAGTAGTTTGTGAGCTTTCCAAAAATGTATAGTTTGAGGCAGTTTTTATTTATATTGATTGTTTTGTGATAGAATATTTACAAGCACCCTCAAAATCTCACTGAACCAGACACTCATCCTTAAGTTCAATCATCATTCAGTCTTAATACACAAACTTTCTAACTTGTATGGGGATGGTTGTATACATGCTACCACTGGTTTCAGTGCCATTGAATGTTCATCAAATTTACAGCTTACACACTATAAAGTGATATGACTTCTAAAATTGCGCTCATTTAATTTTTCTACTTTGGATATATTCAATTTGATGTATCGTTTAAACTTTTCAAAATATTTGTGCACACACACATTGACATGGAAAATTGTAAACGAAAAAAGATATACATTGTCCAAATGGCTTGAAACAGTCTTAATACCCACCTTCCCCACCCCCAACAATATTACTTTGACAATGTACTTCATACAACCGTCTTTGTAGTATATTTCATTAATTATAAACATATCACGTACTGTTACACCAAATAAAGTAAGTTCTGTCAGATTCAATCTGTGTGGACCAAATCTGTTAGCTTTAAGGTTATACATGTACTTACAGCCAGTGTATATATGGTCTAAATGTATCTTCCAATGATGTTCTTAATACGAGTTATATAAAATTTAAATCTCCATGCAATTCTCATATATGATATAACAAGCATAGAATGAGGTGTTACCTGGTACACACAACAACTTCCATGGCTATATGCAATCATGGGTTAACTGTAAGTATATAGTTATTTATAAATCCAGTCTATCTGTCTATCCATCCGTCTATTTTTCCATGCATCCATTGATCCATAAGCTGCTCCACACAAAAGCTATTACCAGTGTGCTGGTGTATATTCTGTATATATTATCAGTCTGAGAAAGTAACAGAAGATAAAAGTGGCTGGGGCAGGCCTTGAAGACTCAGTCCAGCTGGTGTCTGAACAACACCATGGCAACAAACTCACAGAAGCAACCAACATTCAACACATGAAAAAAAAACAAACAAAAAAAACAACATTCAACACAGCCAAGACAAACCGCTTTAGCACTGCCTGCTCAGCAGACCTTAAGGGCCCTGGACTTTTGGCCACCATGCAGCCAGACAAGATAATGGCTTAAAAGTCAGCTAAGCAGACAAGCACTTAATTGTGTTAACCCTCCCTCCCCCTAAAACACCTCCCAACATAGTGTTCCAACTCATGTCTAAGGAATATTCATCCTGTGTCAAAATTCTACAGAGGAACATGTGCAATGTGGACAATAGTACTTCCATATGTACGTAGGTTAGACAGGGACAGGTTAGCTTATGGAGAGTAAAGAGTTCGGACTGCGGGATAGGGTAATGACTACTAGGAAGTGGTTCTGGACAAAAAGACACAAATACAATCCCAAATAACACCAGTCTGTATGGTCTCAAATCTACACTACACAAATTATGCCAATCACGTTGTTACACAGCCAGGTTGATTCCAGTGTAGTTGAAACCCTAGACGCATGGAATTATCAAAATCAATTACCTGGAACAAACTGCCCATAGTTCTGGTTACCTGATCATAACAGTGTGTTTTGTTAACTAACCAGCATTACAATACAGTCAAATCTGTCTACAAAGACTGCTACCACAGTCTGTGACAATGACCAACTTGTGGTTACCAAAAGAGTTAGTATAATATCATGCACATATATGATAATCAGTAAAATGAATACATGTACAAGAAAGTACAGTTTCCTAAATGATGGTCTTTCTGGGCAGGTGGTCTTTTACTCAAAGGGTCTGTAAAGACATGAACCAACCTATAGCTCAATGTAATTTGCCAGTTTCCATGTATGTCTATAAATATATAATGCCTTCTTGGTATTGCTGTTTTCATCATGATAAACATGCAATCACCTACATGTTATACTTCATGAAAGCAAAAACTTCGCTTTCAGTCTCACCAATTTGACATAACTGTAACATGTTTGAAAATGGCCATAATAACAGCATGACCCTGTTACAATGGACATGCATTTTGCATTTCAGCCAACATGTGTTCCAGATTTTTCACAATGTGCTAAAAAAAAACCCCAGATCTTTGAGTTTGATAGTCACAATTTTTACACTTTCCCCCACTGTGATAAAAAAAACCCAGATCTTTGAGTTTGATATTCACTATTTTTACCCTTTCCCCCTTAAACTTGCCTCAACTTGGTCCTATGTTGTCTGCCTTCAACGTTTTTGACCACTGTCGACAGAAATGTAAAAAGATTTGAGTATGAATTGCAGACAAGACCCACAACAAGGAAAGCTGTTCACTAACCCTTTGCCTCAGTCATCATTCCAGAAAGCTGTTTACTAACCCTTTACCTCAGTCATCATTCCAGAAAGTTGTTCACTAACCCTTTACCTCAGTCATCATTCCAGAAAGTTGTTCACTAACCCTCTACTTCAGTCATCATTCCAGAAAGCTGTTCACTGACCCTTTATCTCAGTCATCATTCCAGAAAGCTGTCCACTAACCCTTTACCCCAGGCATCATTCCAGACAGCTGTTTACTAACCCTTCACCTCAGTCATCATTCCAAAAAGCTGTTCACTAACCCTTTACCTCAGTCATCATTCCAGGAAGCTGTCCACTAACCCTTTACCTCAGTCATCATTCCAGATAGCTGTTCACTAACCCTCTGCCTCAATCATCATTCCAAAAAGCTGTTCACTAACCCTTTACCTCAGTCATCAATCCAGAAAGCTGTTCACTAACCTTTTACCTCAGTCATCATTCCAGGAAGGTGTTCACTAACACTTTACCTCAGTCATCATTCCAGGGGGAAAGGGTTGCAGCATGAAGGTGACAACTTCAGTGTGATACTTGCATTGAACTTCAGCCATATACCTTCATCACCTGAAGGATTCAAGAAAATCAGTCATGCTATGATCTGGTGAGGAAAAAGAATCAACACTATCAAGTGTTGAATTTATGAATAATTCTAAGTGAATGACACCAAGTCAACCCATACTGAGTCTCTCTTTAATGTCACCTGTGTGGCCCATCCAATGAGTTATGAAACTTGGGCTTGCATGGGTTAAACACACACGAAGTTGGAGCACGAAAAAACTGTAAGCCACCTTGGGGGCACCAACAGTACTGTAAGCACCCCTTTGGGGGCACCAACAGAACTGTAAGCACCCCCTTGGGGGTACCAACAGTACTGCAAGCACCCCCTTTGGGGCACCAACAGTACTGTAAGCACCCCCTTGAGGGGCACCAACAGTCTATTCACTGCCCCAACTCCTTGCATACTCCGCCCTTACCCCCAGCTGCATACCCCATTGGAAAGGTCACTTCTCTGAGGTTAGGGTACTCCTCTAACTGAGATCTAAGACTAAGAATCTAATACTATATTGTGGTAAAACTGCGTTGGCCAGTAATGGCTGCTCCCAGTACAAGATTTATTCTTAAAAAAAGTATTGCCAAAATATGAATGTTAATAAAAACAAGGATGAGGAAACATCTATAACAAACAGTCACTTTTAATGGCCTCATAACTATATTCAGTTATAACTGACACAGGTATGCAAATAACTGTGGGAGAAGATGTCTTATGTAAATATTGTGTCAGATGTGAGGTGTGCAAACAGACTTGCAGCAGTTCAAAGCACACGGTCAGACCACTTCTTGCTTTACCACACTCTCACTCTGCTTGCTATTTATTTTGGCTCACAAACAGATTAATCTGAGGACATCCTTCCTATTTGCAATTTATGCTCTTCACAAGAAAAAGTATCACAGTTTAGTTTGTAATTCTATTAAATGTTTGTTTTCAAAATACTTTGTATATCATCAACAGCACATTTGAACATTTTGTTGTTGTTTTTTCAAGACTGAAATTCTATGGTATGCACTTGCATGAACTGACTGTCTATATTGAGGTACCAGTAAGGCAGAAAAGTGGCTGACTTTCAAAGCCAAATATGCTTGCGACATTATTTATAAATAATAAACATATGTATGTACCTAATTTCAACATGCAGTCCCAAAAATTTGGCACCTATTAACCCTTTGAGTGCCAGTCACGGCTTAAGCTGTGCTGATGAAACGGGATTACTGTAATGATTCCAGATTCATCTTCCTCATTAAAAGACCTTTCATTCAAGTACCAGCATGCCTATGTTCCCAGTGAAAAATTTGGTCCAGGTCAACAGCTTTCCTTGGGGCACTTTCCGTGCAACGCGTGGAAAGTGCCCCAAGGAAAGCTGTTGACTCAGTCTCTAAATTGGCTCTGTAAGAGTTAACACCGAAAGCCATACAGTGATAATGCGGTGTAAACAAAGAGATCGTGGAGATACGGGGGTGCTCCAAGATTTTGCCGTGTACATGTATCTTGAAAACCATACAATAAAAAAAAAAACAAAAAACATTTCTTCCTAAATCAGAAATATATCACTCACAGTATATCAAACTTTAGAGGTAAATCACCATTTTGTTCTATGTCTTCATTCTCCCATGACAAGGAAGCAAAATTGTCTCATTCTGATGGTACCAAGAGAAAGTGACTTCACTTTCGCACACCGATATCTTCCACAGAGACTCACTGGTGGGAAAAAACGCTGACACATGTTAGTTTTTAAGTTATCAATGTTTATGTGAGTCTTTGCTTGTCCAAGAAACAGAACTCTAGCAATAGCTATGGCAATTTGAGTTCCCTACCTGTAAATGCACTCTCAGGTTAAGGGCCTTCCCAGCTCTTTGACTTTTTAGCACATAAGAATTTATTTTGATTGACTTGTTTTCCACATGATTAATTTTGGTCTCATTATGAGTCATTGATGTACTTGTTTATAAAGCAAACTGATATTTTCTATTTTATTTTTTATCATCGCAGCTGATTGGAGATTGTCTCATCAAATGTGATTTGTGACATTTGCATGGCAACTTCAGTACAAAACCAAGCCCGATATATATATATATATATATATCATATATCTGGAAGCTAAATCTCTCCCAGCTTCATTGAAGTTATTTTCATTTAATATTCTACACCTAAATCCTGTTTTGCAATTCAAGACCATTCCTTGGGGTCACCAACTTATGGTGTCTCCATACAAGGAACAGTGCCCATGATGCACACGCCAAACCTCTAGTAACATCTTTGTTTTGGTAGGCAAAAAAACATTGTCACATGTTCCTGTGCCAGTGCCAGACTCAGTGCGCAGTGTCCTGTTTCATAATGGCAGATTACAGATTACATGGATGATAGAGCACAACTTACTTCACACACATTCCTTTGTAGACAGTGTGTAAACACATATACATGCACCTTCCTAATCCTATAGGCCTACAGAGCTCTCAATGCTTATGGATAAGGAATTCTCTGACAAAAAATTCACCTGGAGCAAAGAATATTATCCATTGTGTTCTATAATGTTGCTAGCTTTCAATGAAAAACAATATTGTTGGAGATCACAGTGATTGTACCATGAAACGTTTGTTTACAGTCAAGATTCCTTGCAATAATACCAACCATCAGTGACATATTTTTTCACCTTGAATTCTGAGTCAACAGCTTTCCTTGGCATGAGTTGGGCACTGATGGGTAGGCTTGGCACTAAGTGCCCAACCCATGCCAAGGAAAGCTGTTGACCTGGGTCATGTTATCTTGAAAGGTCTCATCTGCAAGTCTCTGTCAAACTGTTTTTCATTAATGTTGAAAAAAGCTGAAAGCACCAAAGACACTTGACCATCAGCCAGTTTAAGGGGGAAAGGGGTATTTTAAGTATCTCAGATATACTTATTGCATAGAATGCTCAGGGAGTGTACATGTATTTGGCTAAAACTTGTGGTATATGGCTGGGACACAAAATAACTTTTCCAATGGTGTAAGATTTTACTGATCCGGTGGTTAAATTGTCAACTTGAGCAATATACATGCGTGATTCATTCCTATGGCATGTGTCATACATTCCTACTCCTATTTGTTTCCTATTTGATCTGTTTACAGGGCAAAATGTCACAGAGAGTGTGTACCCCAGCCCTGAGCTGGCCACCACTACAGGCAATGCAGCACCACAAACAGAAGACACATACAGCTTCAGCCCAGCAAATGTGACCACACAGGCAACCAGTTCATCTTCCACAACAGTCATTGCTCCCAGTCCATCCAACTCCAATGGACTAGAAGGACACATAGGTAAACTAAAAAAAAAAAAAAAACATGTCATATACCATAAGGTACAAAACAAATGCCTATACGGTCCCCTCGGTATAATACTGATGTATCAGTATAATACTGATGTATCAGCCTACAGACACTACAGTATAGAATACTGAGGTAATACTATGCTATATACTTAAGCCTAGTCACTGATAGGGGATGCTCAGTGGATTTGTAAGGTTCCTTGCAATTGCTGGTCACCCCATTTCCTTCCTATTATTTGAGTTTGGTGGGACCCTTGGGCCTCAAATCCCTGGCCCTTCAGCAATTTTTGTTCTTTCTTTCAAAATTCCTTCTGCCAACTTCTGGGCACTAAGATTTTG